>VZRW01006864.1:95893-148551 GCA_013398125.1 Aegotheles bennettii | reverse complement strand
CACCTCCCCTCGGTAGCCGCCTCCGCCGCACGTTTCCTCCGGGCAAACTTTCCCCCGGCCGCGGAGCCGGCCCCGCACCGCCCCGGGAGGCTGCGGGGATGCGGGGGGCTCCGGTACGCGTGGTGCCGTGCTCGGTGCGGGGCCCCGGGGCGGTGCGGGGCTGCAGCCCGCTCCCCTCGCCTCCCCCCGGGCACACAGGGTGCAGGGGTCCTCGGGCACCTCGGTCCTCTCTTGGGCTGAAAGTAGAGCTTAGCCTCTGCGTTTGGTCTCTTGAGGTAGAGAGGGGCTGCGGGTTTGGGGTTGGGTTCTGTTCTCCAGGTCGGTGCTGTAGGGGCAGGACTGGGATCTCACACTCGGAACCTGCAGCTCACGAAGGAGAGATGTGAGCCCGTGCTGGTTTTTAAGTCCTGCCGGTTTGGGGCAGCTATAAAGTGTCTGTGCCCCATACTAAGCTGCTTGAAAAATCAATCTCCAGCCGCACCCCCCCCTTTGAGATGCAGATACAAATAATCATTTAATTTGTAGGCAATTAACAGTGAATGCCTGGCTTGTGGGGTTTGGGATTAAGGAGAGAAGTGGCTGCTCTGGGCTGGTAGATAAGGCTTTTGGAGACATCCTTGCTGTGATCTAGTCATGCTGGGTATTTCTTTAGAGAACCCAATGGCTCTTTTATCTCTTGGAAACATCGTGAAAGGCTTAAAGATAATAGAATAAAATGCTGGGTCCCACCTGGAACTGTGTTCTTGTTGCAAGAAGCTCCTGCTAGAAATGGAGGCTCCTGCCTCGCACTTCCGAGTTCTTTAGGTGCTTCAGTCGATATTGCTGCTTATTCTTCATATGGAAATAAGTCCTCCAGCTCTGTGGCCTCTTTTTTCGAGCATTAGCAATCACTGCTGTCGTTGGTAATCAGTTTAGTTAAGTCTCTCTGAGCCTTTCATACTCAACCCAGAATGCCTGTAATTAGTAATTTTTTTCCACTCCCAGTGTTGCCTGTAAACACACAACGGCTTTCCCTGTGGTTGCTGATAACGGAGGTTTCAGTGATACACACAAACTGCTCAGTGGAAGCAGGGCTGCAGCCTGGATATGTCCTGGGATTTAGGAAGTAGCATCAATTCGGGAATTTTAGCAAAAAACCCCAACCTGCCGTAGGCTGAAACATTTCCTTACAGCTCGAGCTAATTTACCAAGCTGTATTAGGTAGCTAGGTAACAATTTAAGTGCTTTTAAGATGTTTGTTTTATACGCTGCTCAAACACTTAACCCAGGGTTTGAGATCATATGGAAAGGGATTGAAAGAAAGAGGAAATGCTGCTCCTCCGCTCCCCCGGCTGCACGTAGCCCTGTGGTCATGTATCTCGCAGTAGTTTAAATTGCCACTTGGCTGGAAGGACCACCCTTTCCTTTTCTGGGGAGAGAGATAACTGAGTTATCGGGGGAGCTTACGCTGTCCTCTGCCTCCTGGAAGGAAAGATTAATAAGCATGAGGATGACAGCGCTTTTGGCCCACGCGTAAATGTTCTCACAAGGCTGAGCGCTGGATTTATATTTGATAGCGTTCTCAATCAGGACACTGCTGTGGCTCCCAGCCTGGCATAATAAAGACCTGTTTTAAAGTGTATACTCAAGTTCACAAAGGCTTTCTGATATTGGGTGTCCTTATTTCATCGTAGGCAAGACCTAAAAATCCAGATTTTGTTGTTTCGCTGTGCCAAAAACGTGTCCTGTGGGGAATGGGAAGGGCAGTGGTGACCCAAACATTATCAGAAACTTCTGTTTCAGTGTGTTCTTTAGTAGATGTATTTGACTGATCAGCTCTGACTTTCAGAGATCAGCAGAAATTACTCTTGTGTTGACGCTTTTAGTCAGTAATGTGGTCAGCTGGTCTGAATCTAATTCATTTCAGGTTCACAAGGATTCAAATCAACGTCCGAGAGACTTGTGTTTATCAGAATGCTCGGAGCTTATAGTTGTAACTCATTCCAGAAAGTCTTGCTACTCTCGTTGAACCTAGTGGGAATTCTGCTGATTTACTAGTTTATTTGTGTGTAGGATTCAAAATTTACTTTTGTCCACTAAAGCTCTAAGGCAGCTGATGGAAAGATAGAAAGAAAAAAGCAAAACTTCAGTCTGCAATACCAAAGAGTTTTTAACAGAAGAAACCTGGAGAAATTGCCATAGATCCGTTCCTCCTGCCTCCAGCTGTTTCCTCTGTCCTCGGCCAAGTTTTAGGTGTCTCATTCATTGCTGGTGCCCCTGAAGTGTTGTTTCCGTGTTCCTGTGATAATGCCAGACCTGTCTGTCGCTCGGTTTTCCTCTTTATCCCGGTAGCAAAGCAGGATTATCCAGCGATCAGGGCACTCGTTTGGGATTTGGGAAGACCCAGCTCTTGCTCCCTGCTGCGCCACATCCGTCCTGTGTGACTGTGGCCAAGTCTCAGGCCAGTGGGCCTGAAGGTGCAGATGGATGCTTGGCCTTTCTTTGAACCTGAGGATTAACCGCCTAGCGTCGGTGCCCACATCCCCCTGACATTTTTTTGAGCCTTTTTTTGTGTGTTTAAATAATTCTGTCTCTGCCTCAACTTCCTTTCTGCAAAGCATCAGTGAGAGCCCTCCCTGGGCTCACGTTGAGCACGTGGCAGAGCTCTCTGGTACTGTTTACTACTCCATCCTCCAACTCTTCGGGAGCCAGATGGATCTAGAGACACGAATATGCTCGCTACTTTCCACCGTTCTCATACTCGCTTCATACCAGCCTGTTTTCTATCAATAGATGTTAACTGATAGTTTCTGTAAGTATTTTAAACTTCAGGGGATAAAAGGAGGAGCAGGAATAGTTTGTTCACGGTGTTGTGGGTATGTCTTGGAGTTCTTACAAAAAAAAAGAAAACCCACAAGTTAAACAGAATTATTTTCAGCAAAAGGTTAAAAGTAGCCACAAACTGTTCTTGTGGACTTGGCTTAGCAGCCCTTTGCTCTCTCACGTGATCAGTTTTCTTGTAACAACCCTTCTTCTGCGTAGTGTGAAGAAAGAACGCTTTACAGTGTAAGAGGAAGTTACGGGCTGTGCAGGTAATTACAAACTGTATGTTAAATTACACCACCGGGTAATTCGGGCTCATGGTGTTGCCTCCTCCTTGCCGCAACCTGTCTTTGTGCCCAGCCTGCCTTGGCCCTTGTCCTCCCGCACCCCTTTCATTTACCTTTGGCATGGCCTTTATTCCAGGAAATTTCACGACCGTCTCATTTTAAGTTACTCCAAGTGCCAAGGCAGGATCTCGGGAAGGTTTGCAGCTGCTGCAGCCATTGTTTGGAGAGCTGCTTATTTATTTATTTATGGTACGGGGAAACCTTACAACCATTTTATCTGCTCACAATGTTATTGCTGCCAAAAACCTTGACCGTTCAGCAATTAGACCTCAATCTCCCAAGCAGCGTGGTATTGGAAATCTTTAATTGCCTCCGTGCCATTGTAAGTGCTGTGCCATTGTGAGCCGTTCACCATTGTGCTGAGAGTCAATGATATTTAAGAGTTGATGAGGAGATGCTTGGAAACAGCTGCTCCAAAGACTGGAAGATCAGCAGAGTGGTTCCAGTGTTCCTATGGGCTCTAGTTGAAGTTGCCTTAGGAGCTGAGGGTCACTCTGGTTGGAGGTGCTTGAAATCTGGGAACAAGTTGATTAGCTCTTCATCCCTTGTAGAGCCTGGTAGGATCTGTATGGATTACAGCAGTTCTGTTTTCCAGTTAAGTGTGTATTATGTGCTCAGGGTTTGAGTGGCTGCAGAAGACAGCCTCCTGTTCCAAAAAAGGATGCAAGGGGAATGTGCAGGCAGGGGAACTGACCCCTTACCCTTCCTGCCCACCCCTCCGTGCGGCTCAGCTCCCCCAGCACAGTGCATGGGCTTCCTGTTGACTGAGCCGAGTCGGTGGGGATTTCTCATCTCTTTTATTTCTTCCCTGATTGCAATAAAACAAATGCAGTGTGCAAAAGGCCTCTTACTAACCACTGATTGTTAAAAAGTCTATGCAAATACGTTGTGGTAGTTGGGTAAAAGTAGTACGCTGTGCTCTCCAAAGTTGATCATTAACTAAACCAAGCTGTATTGTTCATAACTACTTTTCCTGTTTGGCTTTTCCTTTTATTCCAGTGGAAGCTGTGGGTATTTGTCTCACCGATCCTTCCTGGTAGGGGGTTGGAAAGGAGACAGAGATGGTTATCAGACAGAACATCAAAATTTGAGCAACAAACCAGTGTTTCAAGGACAAAACTCCCGCACCACCACCCGTTTGTAAGCAGTATATTTATTTTTAGTTAGGAAGCCCACGCTGCTGAGCTGCCAAGTTCATGTTTTAAAAGGCTCTGAATGGTAGAGTTGCCTCTGAGATTCTGTTGTTTTCTTGAAACTTCTGCAGATGTTCGTGTCGCTGGAAATGCTTGGGATTTTTCTAAGAGTACAAAGCAGAAGGACTTGAGTGAGATTATCAGCAGAAAAGGACCTCTTGGGGCCGGTGAATGGGCTGACTGGGATTTTTTTGCAGGACTGTACTTCCTTGTATGTTTATCACAGAGCCCCTGGCTAAAATATTACTTTGTTGTCTTTTAAACATCTTCAGGCTAACTTTCTTGAAATGTTGCTTCCAACCAGTGTTTGTGGGGTCAGAGAGAGTTTAAAATCCTGCATCCCATTCTGCAATAGGCTTTGAAGAGTTGCTGTCTCCTTGGCATCGGTCTGACGAACAGCATTTAAATTATCAGCCCCGTGAGCTTAAAACCAGTTCAGCAAAGGTTTTTTTCTCCAGAGCAATGTGTGCAGAGCAAATGTGGGACTTGAGTTTCCAGCCGTGGTGGTTCATAGCAGCTGGCTGAAGACTTATTTCCACAAACACACGGAGTAAAATTCACTTCTGTCGTTAACTCTGGATGCTTCTTCTTTTGCTGAAGTATTCAGAAGACACCAACTACTCGACCAGGGCTTGAATTCAGCAGCTTGGGAAGGAACTGGAGATGGGCAATGATTGCTCCACAGCCTCCTGTTCCTGTGTTGTGTAGGATTAGCTGAGTGTTTTGTGACAGAGGTTCAAGGACATCAGCCCATAGCTGAGGGAGGCTGAGGAAAGAAAAACCTGCAGAGATGAATGATAAAATTTAGTCTTACCCCAGTGCTTGTGAAGGCTGGGGGTAGCACAGGAATCCAGCCCATGCGATCTCCGTGTAGGGTTGGCACTTCTTAGCATTGGCAGCTCTTCAAATCTGAGCATTTTTAGGTATATTAAGGCCACAGGCTCCTCGTTCAGTGCTTTTTCCTGTTTATCCTGTACTTATCTGGCTCCCATCAACATTGTATTTAGCCTCTTGGGGTCTCGGGGTCTCTGGGTTTATTTGTAATAAGCCATTTAAGAAGCAGGCTTTTTCTCAAAACACCTTTGTTAGAAGTAGGCTAAATCCAGACTGCTGAACCAGAAATGATTTAGTCCTTTCTTTTAAACAAATGATCTTTGTCACTTAGTAGTGAAGTCCTTAGTTTGCTCACATACTTCTCACAATGGCTTAATGAGGTCAATATTGTCCCACTGGCCTGGGTTCTCTCCCGCCTGTGATCTCGGTAACTCCACAGTTCTGGATTTGGGTCCCACTTCCAGCTTTTCACTGGAAAAATGCAGATTTGTTACATCTGTATTTTGTGTGGCTCTTGTGGAGGCACAGAGATGAATTGGAGGAAGTTCATCCCTTGGTCCAGCACTGTCTTGCAGTGCCCAGGGTGGGTTGGAACCCCTGTCCCTGCAGAGGACTGTTGAGATGAGTTTGAGTTGGTTGTATAATGAACTGTTCTGTATTTCCTCTCTCCCTGTGCTTTGTTCGCCAGCGTGAAGACAACAAATTTGCTCATCTGAGGGTCTTGTCACACTGCAGCCTCTGTTCTTACAGCATCCCATGGGATGCTTTGGAGCAGGTGTTACCTGGGTCTGGGCTCGGTGGGTTGGTGGCCGATGGATGGGCACGGGCAGCCAGACTCTGGGTCTATTGCTGATGTTTCATGAGAGACCCCAAACAGCAGGTGGGACTGGAGGAGGGTCATTTGGGTTAGCAAATGATAAATTTGCCTTTGTCATAATTTAAAGTCATAGTTCAAGGAGGAATCTCACTCACACAAAGGTATGGTTTTCCCATCTGTCATTAGCCTTACCTTCATCCTCTAAAACTTGGCCTCTTCGTCTTCTGCTTGCTTTCTGCAACTCAATGCTGGATTAAAATGAACCCAGAATTGGTTTTTTCTTTTATTTTTTTTAAGGCTCATTGTGTGGTGGCGTGTGAAGAGTTTGTCATTGGCTTTTTTGTTGTTGTTATTGTTACAGTTGGTTTGTTTTTCCTTTATTTGCTATGTAAAAGAGATGGAGAAATCGAAAAACAAATGCGAAGTGGAACAGCTGCATTCCTCTGTGTGTTGCAAAGACTGAAAGCCAGTTAGTCTAAATAAAAACAAATAATTTGTCAGCACCATTTCTATCCCTCCCATCGGTTTGCCAGGATGAGAATGTTATAAAAAAGCAAGCAGGGGAGTATTCATGAGCCTCATTAAGGAGCAGGGGTGACGAGCGCAGAATAAACATCCACCCGGGAGCTGTGGGATCATAGGTCCAACATCTGGATGGGAGCAGGGTGGGTGCACATTGCCAAGCTCTGGGTGCCAGGGTGGGTGAGCAAACGGGGAGCCCGGGATTCTGAGACCCGTGGCTGCTCAGCAGGATGTGATGGAGACGGGACAGGACATCACCGACTTCCCCAGCACAGTCAGCAGAGCAAAACCTTGACAGTGTTGCAATGCTACTGACTTTTCTGTCCTTAGTTCCTTCAAGTACATCATGAAATGTTTCACAAGAGTCTCTCCAGCTTGAAATTAAGCAAATATCTATTCTAGAGCCTTTTTAAAAGCTGTTTAAGAGCCTTTTCCCTAAAGTACACTCTGTTCTTGTTAGAGACTTCTGGGTCTGTGATACTCAGCAGTGTTTAGTATACTGTTGGTCTTTCTGCTTTAATGTGTGGTTTTTAAAGGGGCTTGCATGCTTTTAGGAAATACGAAGACCTGAGTTAACCACTGAAAACTGGCTGCCAAACTGCCTAAAGTGCTAATTCTGCTGAAATTTAGCACCTGACTTCTGCAGGGATAAACACATCTGGAATCTCTGCTCTTCGGAGTTCAAGCTCTTGTAAAATAAAACTTTATTTAATGTGTTTCCAGTCTGAGTCTTAGTCAGCAAAACTTTGCAAGGTTTTTATGTTGAGTTAGAAACTCGGTAAAATGCATTTTGAAGTTAAGCTTTGACATCTCCTTGGGCTGAAAGTCTCGTTAAGGTGCTAAAACAGTAGGTTAATTTGCAGCTGTACTGAGGAATCACAAATGCAAAACTGCAGCGTGGTGCTTCCAAATGATGAATGTGGCTTTTTTTGTGAACAGATATGAAGAATGGATGGTTCAAATGTACTGCTTCCCTGCCTTTATTTCAAGTATCTGTTTACAAACATTGCAGTGCTTAGGAACAGTTTGAAGAAGTTCACTTGTCTACTACTTAGGAATCTTCCAGTTCCTTTTGCCCCTTAGGCTGCCCTTGGTTTCATCTTCTGTTGCAGTTGGGAGATGCTGTGGTGGTGTTAGACATCCCACAGTCTGTCAGTTGCTGTTTTAAGTGGTGTATGGTGAGTGATTAATGGAAATTATTTCAGGAATAAAGGACTCCTG
Source organism: Aegotheles bennettii (assembly GCA_013398125.1). Classification (NCBI taxonomy): domain Eukaryota; kingdom Metazoa; phylum Chordata; class Aves; order Caprimulgiformes; family Aegothelidae; genus Aegotheles; species Aegotheles bennettii. The sequence goes on along the minus strand of VZRW01006864.1, from coordinate 140,815 downwards.
GTAAGCTGATCTCTATTCAGAGAGCCAAAAGAAAAAGCAGAGTCACAAGGGGTGTTGTCTCCAGGAAGAACGTGCTACATCCGCGGGGGGAAGAGTTGGACTGGAAAGTGATGCTGAGTCTGCCTTTTGAAATGCGTCATAATTATATTTCATGGGCTAATTTGGAGAGTTTTGCCTGATGGCTCCAGAGACTGATTGTCCCTTCCCCCAGCAAAACGTCGGAGTGCTCGGTGTTTTCTTGGGGCAGTTGTGCTGTGCAGGGAAGGGCTCTGTGCCCCGAGCACCAGCGGACGAGGCAGCGTCTCGCCTCTCTGCTGAGGAGCAGACTGTCCTCAAAGGCTGAGTTACCCATTCCCACAGAGTTGGGTTGGTTAGCCTAAAGTGATGCTGCATTTTGTCTTGGTTTGCAGCTTTAAATTGAATCTGAAGTTTGTATTAACCTTGCTTACTCTAAGGACTGCCTTAAATGTTGCCTTGTATTGAAGAAAAGACACAGAATCCATGAAACTATTCCAACTATAAATTGTTTCTGATCCTTTGTCTTCGATGTTTTCTCACTACTGATTAAAATTTCATGTTATTATTTAGAGCCATGTTAAAGTTTGTATTCCCTTAATTATGGCTTTGCTATTCCAGAAGATGAAGTCACTGGTGTATTTGCAAGGGTGAGCAGATCAATAGCCTGGTTATGGGCTGTATCAGCACAACAGGTGAAGCTCCCCGTGACTTCCAATTTCAAACCAAAACCTACTGAAAGACATCTGGCATGTGGCTGTGCTCTCTGAAATGGTTCACAAACCATCTTGCATTGCTGGGTACCGCTGAGTGTCCTTTTTGGTAATCCAAAGGGACAGTCAGTCCTGAACTGATTTTACTGTTCCTGCTGGAAACTCAGTTTGGGATCAAATAATCCTCATGCATGGGGAGGATGCAATAAGAATGAGAGAAAATGGAAAGTGCTGAGTGCTGCAGAAGTTAAAATACTGAACAAATAATTTCCTTCTATTTTTTTATGAGTCAAATCCAACAGCCTCTTGATGATTTTTGATGCTTTTGGTAAACAAGCATCTGCTGCTTTTTAGCACAGAGGAAAAGGCTTATTATTCAGTATTGATTTCTTTGTGTGGAGACAGAGTGGTCCTTGTTTTGGTGCTCTATTTACAGGGGTCCATTAATGTATTTACTCAGGGCAGGCAAGGAGGCTGTGATCAGAGCCAGGCTGCTTCCCAAGCATAATTCCTCCATCTCTTGTCTCGCTCCAGGCATTGGGGCGGTTGCAGAGCCAAGTCCTGGCACGGCACCACTTCACAGGGCAGCAGGACCTCTGACCACAACCCCGCTCAGTGCTGGCCACCTCCACCAGAACCAGTAACAGAAGTGATGGAGCAAAATCCTCCTGGACCTGCCCGCACCCGGGCTGTGGCTGCTCTGCTCCTTCCGTGTCGGGGAGGGTGTGTTGGGTGCACAGGGTGCCCCACTTTGAGCAGGTGCCAGGGCGCTTGGCCAGCTTCTGCTCAGACTGTCCCCATTGTGGGGAGACGGCCAGCGCTGGCAGTGATTCAGGCAAGTCAGTGGTCTCCTTCCATCTTTAAAGTGCTGGGCATACTTGGTCTAAATATAGGGGCCTTGGACTTGGCTGCCGAGGGAGGGACAGTGTGCTGACCTTAGCGTGTCTCCTTGGACTTGTGTTACAGTCATATTTAAAGCAGAGGGGTCCTTGCAGGGCTCTGCCAGCCAGACCAAACATGGTCAGGTCTGTGATGGTGAGGAATCAGGCACCTGCACGTGCAGGGAAAAAGGAGTTATAAAATATCCTGTCTTCAACATATTCGTGGGGAGAGACCTTTCGGGCTGCCTGGTGGTCAACCAACCGCTTGAGGATGTGTCAGATATTGTTTAAGGTTTGAAAAGAAATGTGTGTGAAGGCAATGCTTTCAAACTCTGATAACAGGGGAGATTATTGTGTGGTTTGAAGATGATCAACACGAACGGTGTTAATTCTGAGAGGGGAAAAAAAGCTAAGCCCATGTCAATGGGAGGGGTGTTCTTTCTGAAGATAACTAATCAAAAAACTGGGGTTTTTTTCTGATCCTTGATGCGATGGATTCTCCTTCTGAAGTTTTCTCATGTCAATTAAAGTGTTTTTAAGAATAAATATACTCGTGACAGCATTTTGCTCATAGCACAGCAACTGCCTGATTTGGGCAGACGGAGCTGGCAGGAGCACGTGGTGGTGGGACATTGCAGAGCGCTCCCCTGGATATAACTGTCCTGCTCCATGAACCCAATGGGATGTGTTAAAGTCTGTGGCTGTTTAAACAGTATATAGTGCAAGAAGAATGTTGGGGAGGGCTTTAATCTGGGAATGTCCTGACTTGGAGACCTGGAAGCCTTTGGGGACTATCGTGTAAAACAAATTCCTTTCACGGTCTCGCTTCCGCTCTGGGTCTCTTGCTTAAAAAAATGCCCAGAATCATATTTCTTCTGTAAACACCGAGTGCCTGGATTCCTTAATAAGCATCCTAATTGTGTTAGCTGCCCTTTTCTAGTATGTGAACTTAACTGTAGAAAAAAATGGGTCTGTGCATCTCTTGGGTCCTGGATTCCAGAGCTTTGTCGCACAACTTCGCTGTTGCTTTTTGGAATGGTTTTCTTTGGGTGGTTCCTCTGGAGGCTGACTATGGGCTTGCTGGGACTCCCTTAGTGCTGTGCAGCCAATAGATGATCAATAAGGATTTTTTTGCTGGGTGCTGCATGGGAAATGAGTGTGTTTCGGTGTGCAATAGCTCGCATCCCTCCTTGCATAACTCTGCTCTTCGTTGTCCGTGTGAATCACACAGTCTGTGCCCAAGTTTGTGTTCATTGGAATTAATCATTACCCAGTGGTGGCCGCTGCAGCGGGACGTCCCGGCCCATGCTGCGTTTCGGTGGTGGCAGCGGCGCTGTGACTCAGTGCATCTCGCCGAGGCTGCCCTCTGAAATGTAACCCGGGGCTGTCACAGCAGGGATGGGTACACGGAGGGGTGGGAAGGCAGTGTTGGCCCTGCTGGGCAGGCTGGCGAGCAGGCAGCTGCTGCCTGAGCAAGGGGGCTGCCTGCCCTGCCTTTGATTTAGGAGTTTGTGTGATGCTGAGCTGGTTCATTCATAGGCCAGGGGTACAGCAGGGTAATGGGAAACACACACTGACTTGTATCTGAAATGATAAAATGTCATCTTCTGGAGTCCAGCTTGAAACAAAACCCAGTCTGCTTTCCTGTGCCTGTAACAAATAAATCCCAGGGAATACATTTGATGGGAGCCAAGGGTCGGCTCACCCCTGCCGAGCGGGGCTGGGGGAGGCGGGGGATGCTGCAGGTGGTTGTGGTTGTCTTCAGCACAATGCAGACCCATTGCAGCTGCGTGGGCTGAAAGCTTTGGCTGCAAACAGCAGCTGTTGTTGCTCCCCTTGCTGGCAGCAGGGCATCTCTGGCAGGGGTTTCTCAGCCCAGAGCTGTTGTTCTCTGTGTCATCTCCAAAGGATGCCACTACCCTCACCAGCGTACCCAGGCTGCCCAAGCTGCTTTGACTCTGAAGTTCACTACATGGTTTCTGGAGCTCAATTCAAATGGTCCTGGTGGCAGAGGAGCACTGATGGCATGTGTGTGTGATGGTTTTTTCCAACAGTGGGCTTGACTTGTAGACCATTAACTCAGTAGGGTATTGAGTGAGTGTCCAACCCCCTACAGCCATGTTGGATGAACTGAGCCTGGGTAGGTCCTGTCTCTGTCTCTGAGTGTGGTTGTTTCGTGCATCTGAAGTGGCTGCTCTTCACTTGCAGACACAACTGTGCTCATCAGTGATCCCATTTGCAAGTTATACCCTTTCTGAACTTACCATAAATTCTCTCCTCACTTGAAGCAAGTGAAGGGAATGCCTTTAGAGTTGAATGCCTTCAGAGTTCAGAAGCACACCCATCATCTTCACCTTGGGGTATCTCTAGCAAGCTGACAGATCTTGTTGTCTTAGCTCAGCTTCAGCAGATGTCCATATTGGAGACCAAAGCAAGGGAAAAAGACAACTTGGCTATGGTGAGAAGGGATCAGTTACTGTTGGTATTGCAGGTCTTTCTGTGATCATGCCTGCCTGTGTCACTGCAGCTGAGTTACCTCTCCAGGGAGCCCCACCTTGGAGCAGAGGAAGTCCCTCTAGACAGTTCCTTTTAAAAGAAAAAAAAAAGGCACGAATGCAGATGTTGCTAAAAACGCAGCTTGCGTCAAACAGCTGAGGTGGAGCGGGTTCCCACGCTTTGTTTGTTTTTCCCCTTGTGCCGTTTCTGAAGTTGCAGAAGTGCTGAGTGGCAAGAGTTGGCCTTTGTTGGAGAACCACTTCCCCTTTCTCTGCCTGCCCTCGGTGTTGTCACCCCTGTTGACAGTGTCACAGAGCCCTTTTCGGTAAGTCGTGGCCCTTGTTTTGCTCTGTGCTGGGTTTGTTGCTATTTTGGATGTTGGAGAAGCCCGGACATGTCTCTGTGTGCTGCCAGCTGACCCTGCAGTCCTGGGTTATCCTTGCCTCTCCCACCACTGTTGTGGTGGGGTTTGTTTACTGGTCTTGGGGGTTTTTTCATGAGTGACTGGTACTGCTTTGCTTTACACACACCTGAGATGTGGCCTCTGTGTGAAGAGGACCTGGTGCCTTCATCACTTGCCCAGGAGCAAAGGCTTAAACTGAAAGCCAAACGTTGCTCCTCCTCTATGTAGCTCATTAATACTATTGGCAGTTATTAAACCAGGTGCTTTAAAAAGTAAGCAAGGGAAATAGGGATGTTTTTTACTGAAAAATTAATTACAATGAATGTGAAGGAGTTTAGGTGCTTCTCTGGGGAGGGATGCTGGAGGGCTGTGATGCTCTCGTCTGGTGGTTTGATGGAGCAATGCCTTTGGCTGCCTCCAGCTGTGTACCCAGCCACTGTTGCACCCCTGGCTGAGGGACTGGTGCTTTATTAACCAGGACTTGACTTGTGCCTCCAGGAGGCTGGAGGTGAGAGCTGGTGCTGGAGCAGGTGCGATGCTGTGCCCTGGGCCTGCCTGCAGAGGAAGGGAAACAGCCAGTTTGGGAGGGAGGAGGGAAATGGCTTGAGGTGCTGAGAAAAACAGCAGGCTGCTCAGCATGCCCTCCTGTAACTTTTTCCAGCCCAGGCACAGCAAGCTGCAGTCAGAATTGCTGCTCTTGCAGGGTGAGTCCTGGCATGCTGCAAGGGCTTGCTCTCATGTCCCCGGCTGCCCTCCCTCCGCTCCTGGCCTCGGGAATGAGCTGAGCATTGACGCCTGCTCCGCCGCTCCTGCCAGCAGCTGAATTTTGGTCTGTTGCTGGTGTTTTGTAGCCTGTGGGTTAAAGGGGGATGATAGAGCTGAGCTGGCAGCAGATGAGATGTGCGCTCCCCCTCGCAGCACACTCTGGCTGCTCATGATAGACCAAATGTCAGGGGGCTCCTGGGGGAGCAACCTGGCTTCAAACCGAGGGAAAGTAGCTGGGCAGGCAAGATTTTTTTCAGTTCCTAGCAGACACTCTTTTTCAGTGTGTCTATTCCCCATCCTACGCCTGTTTAGCTGCTGGCTCTGCAGACAGGGGCTGCCTCTCGCCGCACACGCGAGCGGCGTTCGGCTCCCAGCTGAACCCCCCAGCGCTTCAGCCCAGATGGCTGTGTTGACACTTCCCATTTTCAGGGCTTGGGCTGCTGAATGCTCCCAATTAGCCAACACCAAGGTTAACTGGTGTCATTCCTCACTGCCAGACTTGCCTGCTTGCTTTCAGTCAGTGTTTCTGCTTTGCTTTGCCTGCCTTTGCCCTGACCAGCCCCTGGAGGGGAAGTCTGTGTCCTGCAGATCGACCAAAGCTCTCCCCGGAGCCCTTCCTGGTGGTGCACGGTCCTGCTGTGTTGGCAAAGCTTCTGCCAGATGGTGGTTGTGTCCGAAGAGATGCCCTTCAGGAAAATCTCCTTTTGCTCAGGAGCTGGAAGCCTCTCACAACATTCTTATTATGAGGGGCAACATCTGGACCCGGGCTTGGCATAGAAATCCCAGCACAGCCTCCTGCAGCTCAGGAACTCCATTAGGATGCTGCTTCAGAGCACTTTTCTGCAGGGTTCTGGTTAATAAATACCTGAGGCTGACAGAGAAATTACGTTTGTATTTCTGTAAATAATACAGACTTCTATTCAAATGGCAAGTATCTTGAAATCTTCATTTCCGCTATCCCATCACTTTTCAATCCCCCCCTTTCTTCTATGGGTGAGGGGATGCAACCTCCCTGCAGTGCCCGGGTTGGTGCCTGTGTGTGCCACGGGCACGGCTGGCGAGGAGGTGGCAGCGTGAGGAGTTTTACTCCTCACCTTGCTGACCTGTTCCTCTGCGTTGTGCATCGGGATGTGGTGGGTGCTGAACCTTTCAGGGGATGGTGCCATCTCCTCCACTGTGCTACTTGGCAAGTGCCCAGTTACGGGCTGGGCTGGGCAGGACAGAGCCTGCTGTAGAGATGCTCCGATGAGTAAGTAGAGCTGGCTGGAAAGTCATCCTCAGGCTCGCAATAACTTAATTAAGTGTTTATTAGGATAAAACATTGCCAGAAGCTGACTCTTTGCTTTCCTTGCTGTACTTCTCAAAGATACTCTCTGTTCTTTGAAAGAGTTTTTAAAGAAGACCACAGAGTATTTTATATCGAGGACTGACAATTTTTCATTGAGAACTGGTGGGTGGTGAGGATTAACCTCCCTCCTAGCTGGTGGTACAGCACTCTGGCCAAGCAGCCCTTTAGGTGAAAGTCATCGTACAGGGGGGTTGTGGCAAAGTGTCAGATGATTTATGTTACTGCATTGCTTCGGCATAGTCCAGAAACCAGCACATTTTCTCTTCTGTGTCTTCAAAACAGTTGATTTGGTGCTTGTGCTTGTGATTTATGAACAGAGCAGTGCAGGGTAACAGCTGGGAAGGCACTCACTGTTTGCCTGCCATCTGTAAGTTCTGTGTGGTTCTCAGATTTTGGAGCATAATGAGAATCCAGTATGAACCGTGCAGCATTCTCCTCGTGTGCAAGGAGCGCAGCCGCTGGGCAGCAAGTCAGGGAGCTCAGGAATTGCTGCTGCTCTGTGCTGTTACTGCTTTTCAGAAACCAGGTCTTCTGAGGGGAATGTCCGTGCCTTTTGTGCAGAAGGCTTTAAATAGTTTTGATGCTGTGCCTTGTACAATTTCTACAAAATCTTTTCTGCCTGAAGGGAAATTGGTGCAAGCCGTAATTTCTGTAGGAGTTGCTTAAGTCTTCTGCTTATGTTGGTTCTCTTCCCGGGGAACAGTGAATTGCAAATCCCCCATCACTGGTGGCCTTGAGGTTGCTACTTCACTTCAGAGGTGAGAGGGCTAAATGTGGAATAGAGACTTTTTTTTATTCCACAGCTGTAGTGCTGGGGGTTGCTTATAGCTTTAATAACTCTTTCACAGATATGTCCCAAGTAAGTCTTCTCCAGAAGAAAGCTGCTGTGTAGTACAGGGCACTGATGACGAGCCTGGTGTGCTGATAAAACACAACTCTGCTTTGTTCCCTCTGCCAAGTTGGCACCTTGTCTTCTGCTCTCCTGGGCTCAACTTCTCCTCTAACCACATTTATTGTCTTTTACTGCCTGATCTGTTTCCAGGAGATCGTTTCAGAGAGTGCTGAAGCTCCAGTAGGCTCTGGCAAACCAGATCTTAGTCAGTATTTCAAAGTCCAGATTATGCTTGGGAGCCATCGAACTGCCAGCAGGGTAAAATGAGGACTGGATGGTGGTGTGGCTTTGCTGTTAGGGAGAGCACAGTCCCACATTGTGAGAGTTGTTTTGAGCCTCTAATTGCCCTTTTCACATAGATCTTTTCTACCTTCTGTGTTTCTGAAGCATCTCAGAGTGGGGCTTGCTGTCAGTGTCCGACAGGAGGAATCCTCTCTCCTTATACATGGGGGCAGCATCCAAAGATGGTCTTGCCCTGAAAGATGATGCATTTGGAAAGATCATGGCTGGGGTTATCCAGGCAGGATGGACCCAGGTGGAACAGTGGAACAGCCAGCCATGGGTGGTGCAGGGGGTGTCAGGCCAGTGACTGCGTTTTTTTTGTCCCTAAAGTGCATCACAGGCACCAAAATCATCATCTCCTGGAAGAAAGGTGTTAAGCTTCACTGGTGTTCATAATAACAGCTGCTGGGACTTTCCTGTAAACTTCTTGCCTTTCCTCCCAAGATTTTCTTTATTGCTTGATTCTCAGAGCAAGGCCTTGGTTGTGTGTTTGTGTAGTACGGGTTTTTTGCTAGGATCCTGTGCTGGATACTGACGCGTCGTGTGTCTGGTGTTAGGAATTCATGGCAGGCGATGCTGAGAGTGCCAATAGTGTCCCATGCCCTCATCTGCACGGTGAATGTCCCCAGAGCTGTAACTGGCAGAAGAACAAGGCTCTTGTCTCCGCCGATCTGCTCTTTTCCCAGTGATGCTGATGGCCATCTCCTGCCCTGTTGCCCTGCCTCTTTGACCTCCCTGATCTACAAGAATAATCTGCTTTGCCACATTCTTCATCCATTCCAACCCTTCCATTCCCTTTCCCTAGTCTTACCAAGTCAAACCTGTTGCTTGTGGTTAGTGACCCAAAACAAGGCTCTCCACGGCCTTAGGAGAGAACGTGGCCTCCTGGAAGGATGTACCTGATGGGGATCTCCTTAGTTCTGCCCATGTTTCCTTTCCTGACAGCAGAACGCTGGTCATAAGAGAAAGTGGGGGAATTGAGGAGATTTTTAACCTCCCAGCCCTCTAGCTACATGCTGCTTTATCTACTAAAAATAGCTAATTCATGCTTCTGGGGGAACCTCAGGCACCAGCTAAAGGTTTGCTAATATTAGTTGTTGGCTTTGCTGATAACGTTAACTATGTGAGAACAGGCTGTGACTGCTGAATTCTTTCTCCTCCTGTGCAGCTTGAAATTCATTTGTCTCTGTGGTGAGATTGTAAAGGGAGGAGGAGAAGGAGAGAACATCTTCTCTTTCTGCATCCTTGTCTTCTGAAGGGGCTCAGCAGAGCACAGAATGCTCTCCCACCCCAATCTAATTGTGGGTCTGAAATCTGCTGAATCCAAACATGTTCAGGCTTAAGTGAGGGAGAATGATTTTTATCTGTCTAGTTATTTATTTAAAGTGAGTGGCTTGAGGATAAATCAGTGTTTCTCCAGTTCAGGCTTTTAAGAAGCTGTGTAGCTTGAGGGCTTTCAGAGGATCTACCACAGAAAGCTAGAAAGGCTCCATTAGAATATTTTATATGAGAGGGGTCTGAGGAAACATCTGTGCTCAGTGTGCCCAGTGAATTTAAATTTTATTTTTGTTTTCTTTTAAACTCTAGTGTAGGTAAAAGATCTCTGACCCTTTTTAATTTGGGATGAGTGATTTTTTTTTTCCTTTTTGAAATCCTGGTTTTATTGAAACACCCAGTGCACGTTTGACATCTGGTTTAATTTTAGAAAATAGTCCTGAGAGAAACTTTGTCAGGGGGAGTGCTGACATTAGGATGTGCTACAGGCTTAAAAAAGGAGGGCTTTCTGCGTGTGCATCTGCTTTGCTGGAGCTCAGAAAACTTGATTTTTTTTATATCCCCACCAGGAAAATGGAGAGGTGCTCAGAAACACACTTGAGGTTGGGGGAAAATCCAACTTTAACACAAGCTTTTATAATTTTGTAGCTATAAAAATGTAGTCAGCAAAGCCTATTGTTAAAGCAGTCAACCTCAAATCATGATAGAAGATCACAGGCTTATGCCACGCTGTGGCCTGGTTCTTGGTCACATTTGACTTCTCTGTGATGCTGTTGTTTTCAGTCATAGTCCTTTGGGCAGGCAGTGAAATGTGTCCCTGGAGCAGGGGCTGCAGGCAGCAGTTTGCTTTTTCTGCAGAGCAGAGGTAACCATGAAGGGTGGTGACTTGGCACATCCCAGCATTTACCTGCATTTTGTAACATAGAATTTCTTCAAATATATGGCGGGGTTTTTTACTCTATTATTATTTCCCAGTCCTCATCTCTTAAAAGGAAGGGAATAAACAATTAGGTTTTGTATTTGTTTAAACAGAGAAAGGAACTAAGAAGTTCCTAGTCTCTTCTTCAGTTGAAGAGAACAAGCCAACATCTTTTTCAAGGCATGGAGCTGCTGGGTTGCGCGATGCCAGGGACTCTCCCATCCTGTCTTATCATATTCATCAACCATCCTGTTGACTGTAGAATTGTTTCTGGCTTTCTTCAAAGCCTGTATGACTGTCTTATCAATTCTGAGAGAAGCAGGAACCCTTAACTATGCAACAGGATGGCTTAATTGCAAAATCTGTAGTGTGTCTTGCTTTTTCCATGAGCCTCAGCATTTCTAAGAAAACTACTGGAAGATGTGCTTAAAACTCAGCTGTTCCACAGAACTTCAGAACTCTTTATTGCCCCTTTCCACAAGCCTCGCTCCTCATGCAACTACAGAAAGGGCAAAATCAAGTAGATGATGTCTGAATTCAACAGCATTACAGTTTTGCTTTTAATTTGTCAGTCTTTGTGAGCTAATTATCATACAACTCATAGACACTGGTTCCATGGTTTCTTAATCCGTTATGTACACTGATTTGCTTTTGGCCAGCTGCTAAAGGGAGATGTTTGTTTCTGCAGGGTATCAGCTGTGTCTGAACCACAAAGCACAGGGTTAACAGAGTCCGTAATTGTAGAGATGTGTGGGCTTGCTGTATTCATCACCATTTGGAAATGTGGATCTCTCAAATTGAAAATATAGCCATAGGTTAATCCCCTCTGCCTGCTCAGGTTCCACATCTGCAGGCAGAATGGCACCAGGCACGTGTTCTGCTTTTCACTGTTTCTCTGTTCAGTTGTTCTCGGTGATGCTTTGAATGTTGCAGTACCTATGGGGGGAAAGTTCTTTACCAACAAAGTCCTTCGGTCTAAATCGCTTCCTTGCAAAAGAACAGAGCACACGTTCAGTACCTTGAACCTCTCTTGTTCCATTGCTTTTCTCCCTTTAAAGACAATCCAGAGTTTTCCTTACTCACCTTTGTCTCTCCCCTTGCAGCATCAGCGAAAGTTTCCTCACTGTGAAGGGTGCAGCTCTCTTCCTGCCGCGAGGAAATGGGTCATCTACTCCCAGGATCAGTCACAGGCGCAACAAGCATGCAGGTAATGTCCAGTTTACACCAGGGGTATATTAAAGCTAGACTTGCCAGTCTCAAGACTGAAATATTTAATGCAGGTAGAAAAAAAAAGAGTTCAATACTCTCTTGTTTATTCTGGAAAGTCAAACAAATGAGAGACAACAGGGCAGCGATCATGGCATCACACAGGTGAAACAACTGCCCCCCAGAATATCATCCTATAATTCTGTATGAAAGAAGGGCTGGGCAATTGCCATCAAAACCTTCATGCATTGCACAGGGAAACTTGATGTTGTTATACGGGATGAGTAATTGTCCTTCCTGATTCGAAAGTAACCGGTTACGACAGATGAAAGGGTGAAGACTTTACCTCTACGTGGTGGTGAGGAAACCTCTGAGCAAAGTCAGTGTGACTTCTCAGGTGTGTGAGCAGAGTGAATAATACAGAGTCAGTCATAATCCCACCCCCTTTATCTGCTGAAAGGTTGATTTATTTTTTTGCTTTGATTCTTTATTGAAAAGTCATTCTGAATAATGAAACGCAAACATTTCAGGTTCAGTTGTTTCTAATTGTGTGCATGGTGCTTATTCACTGATGGTGTTTTACGGGCATCTGGTAGTGTGGGGGTTTTCCCTTCCATTAAAAAAACAGCAGGAAAAAAAACAACATTGAGACTTCCAGACTTTTGCGTATGGGACAGAGACAGAAACAACTGGAGTCAACTTTCTTTGCCAAAAAGTGACCACCAAAAGGTGATTTGGTTTGGTTCTAGATTTCTTTGTACTTTGATACCATCAGACTCATCCAGCTCTACCTCCAGCACTTACCTAGCTGATGACTGGTCCACCTCAAAATTTCTTTGAAACATCTTTAAAGCAAGAGTTTAAGTAAAAAAGTAGCCACCTACATACTTCCACTCAGACATAGTACAAGCAGGACCCAAATCGCTCCGAGTGAGATGCATTGAGGTCTCCCCCTTACAGTTGCTGCCTTGGCTTTACCCTGCAGAAGACACCCACTGGATGGGTTTCTGCCTACAGCTGACTTACGAGGTCTGGAGGCCTTGGTGGAAAATAGTCACTTGTCTAATCAGCCCAGAGCTTTTAGAAGTCAGGTTGCCAAGAAAGCAAATCCCATGTGTTGTAATTGCTTACAGCAAGATGTTTTGTATTTAAGAGGCTGGCTTGCCTAGGGGATGGGATTTTTGTTCTTAGAAGACTATTTTTTTTTTTATCCCTGTCTCTTCAGCTTATGGGGTGAGATTTAATGAGGCATTAGTACTTGTTCTTTTCTCAGTTTCCCTGCTTGTCAGGTGATGGGAATGCTGTAGTATTCTTTAATGGTGCTTGGATATTTCACTGGAGAGAGACATTTGTATGAGTGTGCACCACCTTTCTTTTCAGTGAACTGTTCTAACGTACAATGTGTGCCAGCAGGCCGGGACACCAAGGGATCAATGTGTCAGCAAAACATCTGTGCCACCAAAATTAACCAGTGATGTAGGGAGTGTGGCTCTGAGAGGTGAACTGGCCATTGGCAGGGAGCTGGCAGAGCGTGCAGCAAAGAAAACTATCTCCTTTCTTGGGCTCTGATAATCTGTGCTCGATTTTCATTCCCATGTGCGTGTGGTGACTTATCTCTGGCACACAAAATTAGAAGGGGGGTGAAGAGCGGGCATAACTTTCCAGTATGAAATTGCTGCCTGTGAATGCAGCAGTGTTTCAAGTGACTACGAGAGCATTTTCTAGGAAGGCTGAGTAACCGACCTGACCTCCCTTTATACTCGATCAGAGGTGCTAGAATCCAGCATAAAGAGTAAATGCATAACAGGAGGTAGTTAATGCTCACACCCATTTCTTTAATCATGTCATCTCCAGCAATGGAAGTCACTAGTTGGCAGATTGACTGGATGGGGTACCAGGTGTCCGTGCCCCTCTCACTGGGTGGGCTGTCCCCCGTGCCACTCCCCCAGCGGGCTGTGTTCTGTAGGATGGTGGGCTTGCTTCTGCGCTCCAACAGCACTGGAGGAGGCCAGGAAAGGATGCAGCTTCCCTGGGGCTTTTGCCATCTCTGGAATACTGTAAATCGGTTTTAAGATCCCACTCCAGCTGATGTTTTACACCTAGCCTGCCAACTCGAAGGAAACAAAAGCATCTGCTGGACAATGTGATAGGAAGCAGCAGTCGTGCCTTGCATGCCAGCAAAGCTGACAGTTCTTCACAGGACAGGATGCGATAGCTTTGTGCTGAGTCTGGCATGCTAAACCTTTCCTTTGCTTTTTCTTAATCCAGGAAGCTTACAAAATGCCTTGTGTGTTTGGGACTAAAAATGCTGCGAGTTGATTAAAGCTGGCCAGGGAAGCAATACTTCACTTTCTAGCTCTGGAGCTCCCGAGGCTGACAGGGCAGTCTGGGAAACAAGGGGGAGTGCAATAAACTTCCTGAGGATGAGGGATGGTGGAGCTCCTTGATGGAGCCTTGCAGAAGGGGTTGTCTTAGAAACTTCCTCTCTTTTGTACGTATTGAGATAATCCAGTAGTCCTGGCAGGGTTTTTTTTTTAAACTCTGGAAACTTCAACTCTGAAAACAATTCCCAATGTTGAATTACTGGCATCAATAGGTGGGAAATGTTACACTTTGGAGGGGGCAAAACTGAGGAGAAGCATCTTTCATTTCTGGCTGCCTAAGACATGTGAATGCCTAAGGCAACAGTTCTGGGCTCTTCCAGGCTTCAGGCAGGAGATGCTGCCTGAAACAGGGACTTCTGCCTCTTGAGTCCAGTTCAAAGGAACAAATGCTTTTTATTTCTGTGAAAAAGATAACAGGATTTAGCAGGAGAGAGCATGGTCAGATGGGAACAGGTGAGCACACGGGGCAAAGAGCAGCTGACTAAGAGCTGGAGTTTTGTCATCTCTGAGTGGGTGGAAGTGACAATGCTGATGGTGACGTGTCAGGTTTCTTGCTGGACGTTTGCTCTGGCTGGACACCCAGGAACTTGCATGTGATTTAAAGCTATTTTTGTGCATTCACCTTTCCCTTTTTCCCCTGCAGGGGATCTCCAGCAACACCTGCAGGCCATGTTCATACTGCTCCGCCCAGAAGACAACATCAGACTGGTAGGTTGGCTTTTTGCTTATCTGCTGTTAAGGAATATAAAGGTTAAGTTCCACTTGACAAATACACCTGTGTGAGTCGTGAAAGCAGTGGTGCAGGTATGTTGGAGTGGTTTCATCAGCAGGTTTGGGAAGTCTTCTTTGCAACCACAAAGGTAGAAAAGCAGCTAATTGTGAAAGGCCTGCTTATTTGGTTGTGCAGTGAGACAAATTGTATGGCTAGAAGACTGCCTTTGTCTGAACCAAGTACTGAGTACTTAATGCTCTCAAAAAGTACTGTAGCAATTGCCAAGGAGGCTGGGTAGGTCAGCTTGGTAAACTTATCTCTGACCAGCGTGAACACCTGCCCTTCCACTTCAGTTCAGTTGTGTTTCTCACTCTGCTCTCCTAACTTGTTGCATCCCAGAAGGCCATGGCTCATCAGGAAGGAGCTTTTAGGATCCCCATGTCACATGCATCCATACTGAACCTTGCCTTTCTGCTTTTCTGGCCTGTCGCCTCTAAAATGATGTAATGAAGATTAGACATTACTGTTTATAGCATCGATATGCTGTCCTAAAAACCTCCAGAAGCCAAAGAAGAGCAGTGAGGAATTTGTGTAGGACATGTTGAAGTGCTCTACAAGGTCAGGCATGACTGCAGTGTATCTGCATCTCTCATCACTCAGTAGTCTGAAGTTTCTTTCCTGTGTTGTCTTGGTGCTTCTTAGCAACGTATGCCCAAAGTAGGACTGCCAGCATCAGAAGTGTTGTTCTGGCACCTCTGGTTTGCTGAATCCTCCTGAGCTGTGCTGGAGTTGGACTGATCTTATGAGTATAGCTAGGAAACAGCCAAGGTTACTATAGAATGCTTTAAAAATGACCACTGAAAGTAACTCACCATAAGCAATCTTTGTAAGCCAACTGAAGGACCTACTCCCAAACTTCATCAGGCACACCTTGCTGTCACTGAAATTCCAGTGAAAGTGATGGGAATGGGGGTTCTCCGTGCTTTTCAAAATCTGAGCCAGGGTTAGAACATTGGAAACCATTGAACAAGTCATTGTTCAGCAATATCACTGGCTACATTGTGTGATTTGGGACAAATTAGCCTTAACAGCTGAATAAGGACTTTGTGGGCTGAGACATAAACCCTTTTGTTCAGAGCTGCATTTGGAATGCTGAGATCTTGCATGAGGTTAAGTTCGATGGTCTACTTGAATTTAATTGATTCTTGATGAACGAAGGGTGTGCTGAGCTGCAGTAGACTCTCTCATAAAATAGTAGATACAAATGAGATTTGAAATATAAACAGTACTGAAAGAAATGCATTCCCTTCTTGTGTTGGCTGCTGTCATTCAGAGGGCAGACTTCACAGCTCAGAGAGCAGCAGAGGAATCCAATCCTCTATAAACCTACACTTAAAATTTGGAACAACTCCTGTTTCTGTTGGAGCTAAAGGCAGAGTTTTTTAGCCTTCCATGAGAGCAGGATTAGAGCAATGATACCAGTGTAAGATCAGTAGGAAGGAGAGGAAAATGAGTTAAAAGTGTACAAACTGATGGAACACATTCCTGTAGCTTAACAGGGTGGGGTCATGTTGGCTTACCAATAATAGAAGACTTCAGAAAATTGGGCAATTCTTCTGTCTTCAAATCAAAAATGTGTTCTTATATGAAACACCTCCTATCATGTAGCATGAAAAAGGTGAAAGGTCAGCATGAGCTTACCCTTTGGAATGTGCTGTTCATAAGGGCTGGTAAAATACCACATCACACTTGTGACAAAATGAGTGCAGAAGATAAAGCTGCCTTGTGGTCAGGTGAGCCTAAAACTAAGAAGAGTGTTGCTGGCCCTGAAAGGACTAGAGAGTACTTCTTACTCATGAACAGACTATAAATAACCTCCCCAGATTGAGGAGGAAGCTAGCTCTATGTAGATGAGCTGTTGAGAAAGAACCTTCCATCTCATCACAGTCCCTGAAGCTGGGCCATGCTCCCTAGATTGAGTGGGATTTCAAATAGCTTCATTTAAAAGGGGTCTGACCACTTACTTGCTTGGTATGCTGCTGCTCTTAGCTGAGCACAAGAACTAGAGCTTAATGAGAAGGTTAGTTGGGTATGTTGGAGCACTAATAGTAACCTCTGAGTTTGGCTGGTTTACGGTGTCAAGTTTGCTGTTTGATTCTAGTAAATTTAGCAAAACACATTATCTGCTCCAACTGTGATTCTTTGCTTTGTGGTAAGGGTGTAAGTGTTGGATCAAGAGAGCCACAATAAGCCATGCCCTGTTTTTCTTAATTGGTCCTCCAAAAATCCCACCCCAGTGACTTGAAGCTACGTGACCTTTGGCTGCTGTTTGTCTAGCCATGTTCTAAAGGGTCTTGTATTAAGCCCACATTTCCCATTACTGCTAGCCAAATTGGTTTAGCAAAGTAGGTTAGGTTCTGTTAATCTCTTGCTGCTGGACCATCCTCAAGAGAAGCAGAACAGAGCTTGTGTGTGGATGCCCCAGACACAGGGCAGCTGGTGTCTGCCTGCTCCCGTTTTAGGCGAGTCTTTGTTTCTGTTTGAGGTTTGGTTCCCAATGTAGATAATGACTTTAACCACCAAGACCTTGGTGATTGCTTGCTCTTCTAGGTTGAAGAGCACCCTTTCTATTTTGCTACCAGTGGTTAGTTGTAGAAACAGCCGTCTTTGGCAGAATTCACACCTTGAAGGCCTGACCACTCTGATCCTCCGTGTTTCCAGAGGAACCCCAGTGACTCAAGGAACAAGAAGGAGAATAAGGCTGGTTTTAGCATGACTTATCCTAAAAAGTTGGGGTGGGGCACAGCCTCTCGCTGTACAGAGCACATCTGTCTGCTGGCCTCAGCATTTGGGTAATTTCTGTTAGTCTTGGGTCCCATTGGACAAGTCTAGAAGACACGGTCAGCACCATCTCCTGCCTGCACTTGCTGCCATCACTAGAGCTGCTGCTCCCCGCCACGCCACTGGGAAGCTTTTCCTGCTACTCTTGGTGTAGTCTCCTGTGATAGAGCACTCCTGTGAAGTAGCAAGCTCTGTGCTGACTGTCATGTGCTGTTCTAATCTTTGTTGTAGACTCTGCCACATCTTGTGGCCAAGACTTACTGGCTGGTGGACAGGTGAGGTGCGAGGAGGTCAGAGGGGGCTTCCTTTAAGCAAGGAGGTGCCATTCTGGCCTTAAGACCAAGTTAGAAAGACCTACAGGGGCATATTGGGAAAAGCAGCCTACTTCTGAGATATCCCACACAATAGTTATCTTGTGAGCTTTTGTATTAAGCATGAAGTGACTGTTTAAACTGTGCTCTCTGAGCCGTAAACTCCTGTGGGCCACCAGGAAGCGTCTACAGAAGCAGTGGCTCAGGAGAGCTGCTGGTGTTGGAGGAATTCAGGTTCAGTTTGCAGAGGATGTCAACCACTGCTTCCAGCTTGAACTGTTGGGTCGTGAGGAATTCAGCAACTAGGTCCTGAGGCAGCAGGCAGGTGTCTGTCCACAGCACGGGGCAAGGCTGGGCTGTGGTGGTTCCCTCTCGCCCGTGTTTGCTCTCCACAAGCCCTGCTCAAAGTTCAAGAAGCAGTTTAACAGTAAGGTAAACACTGAAGCCAGACAGCGTCTTGGGGTTGGATTAGGCTGTCCAAAGTTAAGACTCAGTATACATAATTAAGACACTTCCTTTCTAGGGCTGTCATAGTTTCTGTAGTCGGGATCCTGTGACTAAAATAACTGCAAATGGACTGGAAGAGAGTCCAAAAAGTGTTGCAAGTGAAGGCTGCGTATTACAGATGTTTATAGGCAAAACCTAAAACTCTGGCTCCCTTCCCCAGGCTCCTTGCTAGTCACGGTCTGTTGGTAAGAAGACTTGATGGAATTCTTGCTTCCTCGTGGCTTCTGGAGGAGCATTACACTGCAGTGCAGCCTTTCAGGAGCTTCAGTGTTGGTCTGACACTCACAAGTTAGCTGCACGGCTGCTCTCTGAATGCTGACAGTAGTATTTGATCTGGGGGAGTTTGGGATGAAATTCAGGCATTGTCCAGTCCTGCTAGATTTCTTCTTTGGAACTGGGGTGCACATGGTTGTGGTAGGAGCAAAGAAGCACAACTTTCACCTCTTCTGAGCAATCCAGATCCAACCATGGATACACCTTAGTAGTAGGGAATCCTTCCTTCCAGCTGTAGGGGTGTAGGGTTGCTTCTGCACTGGGGGAGTGGCTGGAAAACTTCAAAGGAGTGGTAGGAAACCTCATATCAATTAGATCCTAGTTGTCCAGCTGTCTGGGAAGGTGGTGGAAAGAGCCTTGTTGGAGCTGTTGTAGCACACAGTAGTTTAAAGGAAAACAAAGCCCTCTGTGAGGTGGAGAGCACATTCAACACCCGTCTATCTCTCTGAACACGTAATACTGCGTGAAGTAGGGCTGGGACCCGTCAGAGGTCTCCAACAGCCAGCCTGGTGGGCTGCTGGTTAAACTGCTGCTTGGTGGGACAGAGCAGGCCTGCAGCGAGGTGTGCAGAAAGCACCAAGATCATCCCAGCTGTCGAGGAAAGCATTGTGTGAGAGAGTGAGTCACTTCTCCCCCTTCTGCTGGTTACCCAGTGAGAAGTACGGGCCGTCTGTACTAGTGCAACCTGCATCACTGCTTCTGCGCCTGTCACTCAGCATGGAAAGGTGGCTTCTACAGGTAATGGTGTGTGTTTGGCTGGCTGCACTGCTGATCTTTCCCCTTTCTTTCCTTAGGCTGTAAGACTGGAAAGTACCTACCAGAACCGCACTAGATACATGGTGGTTGTGTCCACCAACGGCCGACAAGACACTGAAGAGAGCATTGTCCTAGGAATGGATTTCTCTTCCAATGACAGGTACTCACGGTTTCCAGGTGGGGAAGGTCCTTGTGTTCACCCACATGTTGAGTCAAGTGTAGAAACCACTATCCTAGTGTCCGTGCTTTCTGGGGATACTCTCAGACTTTCCAGCCTAACGCCTGTCTCGAGAATCAGAATTCCCCTTTTATTTTTGAGAAGGAGGTGGCAAATGGGAAGACAACAGCACAGGTCAGCATTTCCTCCATTCCTTGGAGCCTCAGGGTTGTGTGAGGACATTAAGTACACTTAAGTGTCTCTGAATGGTGAGGTCCCTAAGCTCTGCATCTGCATGCCAGAGACAGGGATGACTCCCATGCAAAGAAAGAAAAAGCTGCAATTAGAGAAGCTGGACATCAGGATTGAAGAGAGCAGCTAATAAGAAAGTGACTGTCAGACAGCCCCTTGCCAAGGTCATGGCACAGAGGGCCTGATGGGAATGTCAGGGTTGCTGACAGCAGACCCTGCACAACCTGTGCTCTCCCCAGACACCAGTATGTCATCAGGGTTTAGTGCTTTTGCTTCATTCATTTAAATTGCTGGTGACCTCTCCAAAAGGCTGCAGAGTATGACTGGGAGGCAGCTTTTGCTGCTGGAGTGACTGTAAGCCAGGAGGCAGCACCCCCAGCTGCTCCACGGGCAGAAGCTTTGAGTTTAGAAAGAGACACTGAGCGCTTCTGTGAGGACATGGAAGCACGTGGCTCTTTTAAAGGGTCTTTTAAAGTCTTGGTCTATGCAGGAAAATTAAAACATGGATATTCAACCATTTTGGAAGGTTTCACGCACATGCTTAGACCTAGCACAGCTGCTGCAGGAATGAGTCTTGCTGCTGGCTGTAGTCAATAGAAATTAAGTTCAAGTAGCTAACAGGGTCACTAGAAAATCTTTTTTAACTGTTTGGCTATGAAATGGCCTTCTAAACAGCTTCCTGATCACAACAGCCTCCGTGCTGGATTTCAAGTGGCTTGATTTGGATGTTCAGCTCAAGCGGTTCCTGCTAAAAAGGGGGACCAGATTGATGCTGCCACTGGCTCCTGGCTCCCTTCCTGTGCACGCGTGCACAGCTGTAGCTCAGAGATGCTCCTGCAGCAGGGTAAGAATAACTTGTCCTTGCCCAGGCTGCTGTGAGGTTGGAGCTGGCTGTTGGCTGTGATTTCCCAGCGCAGCCACCTTTGATAACTGAGAGCTCACTGGTATTCAGTCTCTAATAACATAGTAGGGTCGTGTTAGCTTTCTGCTGGAGTTACTTAGGTGCTGGATGGTCAGTCTGATACACCCTCCCCTAGCCCACTTGGTATTTATAACTCAATGTAGACTTGTTGCTATGGTCTCTGATAAGCGCTTGCTGAACAGTATCACTAAAAATACCCTGGCCACCTTGGGAAGCCTTTTAAAAATGTATCTTTCCATGAGCTCATCTCGTTGTCAACAGAAATAGCTGCGTGCCACTCTGTATCCTTGTGCTGGGCACCAGTCCCTCCAAGGCATGTGCATTTACAGCACTTCATGTCTGCTGACCCCCTGAAGCCTGGAGCCTCGCACTGTTCCCCCTCTTCTCATGAGCTTCAGAGGCTGAGAGGGGTGTTTGGGCTTGTGGAAATTTGAGAGCAGATAGTGCCAAGGGTGAGGAGGGAGTTTGACCCGATTCTTCTTCATGATGCTTTGGTTATGGACTGATTTTACAACTTTGAGATTCAGCTTTTTCGTTTGATAACCTGGTACAGGTTGTGTTGGAGTTCCCCTGCCTTTTTTCTATCACTTGACTCCTGCTTTTAACCTGGCTTTTTGCTCAGCCTTGCAGAAAGCAGGTGACTGTGAGGGCAAAGAGGTCAAAGCAGCTGAGAGAGGAGTGGGTTTGCCAAGAGGTGTCTGTCTAAGCTGGCTGTTGTGCTCATCCTTGAGGTGTGGGAGGGAGAAGAAGAGGCAGGAGTCAACAACGGGTGACGGGCTGTGATTGCCAACCCCCTGTGCTGCCAGTCACCCTGTTATTGCACTAGACTGATCTCTGTTCCCAGCAGCTGTGACTGGGGGACAAACAAGAAAATACGGATTGCAACATCAGAGCTAGAACCAAACCACTTGAGCCTGAGAGGGACTGATCTGTAAAGAAAGCCTTGGGCTTGCTGAAGACCATGAGCCCCCCCTTGACCTTCCACACAAAGTTGTCACTTCTGAATCCCGTTTGCTCTTCTTCTGGCTGTATATAAACACTTAAAGGTCGCTTGAAAGAGTACTGCTGTACCCTCTACCTGGTTAGTGATCCTTGCCAGGCACCTGTAGAACACTGGCTGTGGTTGTCCCTGGAGCAACACTGGGATTTTTCTTTATTTTTTTGATGAGTGCAAACATCTGCAACCATTGCTGTGAAATCAGAACAATAGCATGGTGCTGTGGTAGATGGGTTGACCTTCTCTTTCTTACTACAGTAGCACTTGTACAATGGGCTTGGTGCTGCCGCTGTGGAGTGACACCTTGATCCACCTGGACGGGGATGGGTGAGTGTCTTTTGCATGTTCTAGGTCAATGGCAGAGGGTCTCCAGGTGTTAGCTTACAGCACAGTATACAAAGAAGGGTTCAAGTGATTGCAGAGCCCTAATGGGTCCAGCAGACCTCCTGCTGTTGACCTGTATTGGGTTAGTAGGCTGAAAGCCCCTAAATCACAGTGGTTGTGGCAGGGAACACCAATAATTGACTTATCTGTGAATAAACATACACTGAGACAGTGGCTCGTGTGTGTTTAAGCTGGAGTAAAGAAGCTTTTACTGGTGAGTGAGTGTGTAGTGAAAGCTCCTTAAAGGGATCCTATTATGTGTTCCTCCACCACGCCTGCAGCAGGCAGCGTTCAGCTGAACATGAAAGAAGAATGGTGTTTCTCTGCCAAACAGACACCTGACTTGCAGACTCCTCTTTGTGCCGGTTACAAAGGCTGTCCAGTGCAGTGCATGGAATGACTTTTCTTTCCTTGGTAGCTGCCCCAGGATCACTTTAGCTGGACTCTGTTGCTCCCAGCTGTGGCACCGTATTTGTGTTGCCAAGGTAAACAGCACAGCCCAGCACTGTCCCACTCCCATTAGTTTTGTTCCTGAACAGCAGCTGCTTTAAAGTTGTCCTAGAGCTTTTAGTGTGCTATTTTGATCTGTCCGCTAGCTGAACTCAGCAGTGTATGCACAGGGCTACTCCTTCCCTCTTCTAACATGCTACAAACTATCAGTTATTAACTGAAAAGCTGCTTTTGGGACACATTTTTTTACTGTTCCTTTTTTCCCTCTCTCCAGAGGGTTCAGCGTATCGACAGATAACAGGGTTCATATATTCAAGCCGGTGTCCGTGCAGGCGATGTGGTGAGTACTTACTATAACCTGTCCCAGTGATCCTTTTTCCAAGGTGTTTTGACTGCTCGAGCTTTTAAAAAGCAGGTGCTGCTTTGCATTATTGGTATCTTGAGACCTACTCGAGCTGCCAGAAATCACCTTCAGAGACAGAGGAGGAAGTTTGATACCAAAAAAGAAACCACACCAGCACTGGCGTAGAGCAGTGAGTTCATGATGCTGCTGCAGCCCCACCTCTGTCTCAGCTGGGGCAGGAAGGAACGGGATAATTTTCCTTGCAAAGGACTGGGGCTTCAAATCTCTCCAAAGCAGAATTGCTTTGAGCATGTGTTTGAAATGCAGTTATTTTTTCTATTTGTCATAAATAAGGAAATACATGCTGTGTGTATTTTAGGAGTCTCTGTCTCCAGTGAGACGTGTTCATTGTGATTGTGAGAAGGAAAGAGAAGCTGCCTGCATTTTTCTTTCCTTTTAGAGTGACTCATGTAAGAATGTAGTGGCCATTAAAGTATTTCTGGCTCAAGCTTCTTTGCATTGCAGAAATACATCGCCTGTCAGGGTGTCACACTACTGTGTCACCCCAGTGATTCTGACCTGGATCCTTCTGATCCCAGTCAAAGTTTTAAAACAAGCTAAAAATAGGAGAGGGGGATTTGTTTCCCAGCAGCAGCTGAAGAAACTTCTGACATCCCTCGTGAAGTGAGACAGGGCAGATACCAAAACACCTCAGTGAAGTCAAGTCCCAGGTCCTTGGTTGTGCAGCTCTCCATGGCTCATTCCTGGGTGTCCCTGCCCTACCTGCTGGGAGCTGATGGCACAGCAGGAGCTGTCAGAGCACCCTGTCTTGGACACAAACTCTGTGCGTCTTACTTACAGCTTAGGTACTTGTAGCAGTTTTTGGAGCCAGAGATGCAGGTGCCTCTGCCCTCTGAATTGTGGGCACCTTCTCTGCTCTCCAGGCTTGTCTTCCCCTTAACCCATGGCAGCTCTTGCAGCGTGTGGTTATCCACACCCTCCTTGCAGGACAGCCTCCAGCTCTGTGCTGGGAGCTGTTGCATATAGCACTGGGGTTTGTACCAACTGGTGGGACACGAGCAACATCCTGGATTTGGCCACTTCTTTGTGCTCAATACCAGCCTGAGGAAGAAGTTATAACCCTGAAATTGGTTTTTTCCCTTTCTAGGTCTGCTCTGCAGAGTTTACATAAGGCTTGTGAGGTGGCACGGAGCAACAATTACTACCCAGGAAGCCTCTTCCTCACGTGGGTCAGTTACTATGAGAGCCATATCAACTCCGACCAGTCGTCAGTCAACGAGTGGAACGCCATGCAAGATGTCCAGTCCCACCGACCCGACTCGCCCGCCCTCTTCACAGATGTGTGAGTTGCTCTGGCTCTGCTGAGCCAGTGTTTGGCTGTCAAGCACTACAGTCTCCAAATAAGGAGACAGTTTCCACAAGAGATTACTCTTAATTAGATATTAATGAGGAGAGGTTTCCTATTCCAGCTAATAAGTGGACTCCTGGTTAGGTAAACACCAGCACTGGAAGTTTAACCCTCCTGGGGCTCCCTTGCATCTCCTCCAGCCTCTGTTTTCAGTCTAGTTGTTTACCTTGGGCTTTAGGCTCGCAGATCTTTGCCTCTTCAAGGTAAGTCCCTTGTTACTAGTGAGAGAGAGGTGTGGTGTCTAGTACCTAGGCCTTCCTTTTCACTGATTTTGACCTCTGGTTTTCAAGCCTGGTGTCTCCTAGAAGGAACTGGTTTCTCTGGACTTTGCTCTCACGCAGGCGCTTGTCTGAGCACATGTTTAGAGTAACGTGGGCTTTTTTTCCTTACTCAGTTGATTTTGCTGTATAGTGAAGTGTTTATCTATGGGCTTCTGAGACTGTGAGCTCAGATGCATCCTCATCGGCATCCACCTGATACACCTGAGAATGGGGACAAAGAACAATGCAGTTTTTTATTGTTCTGAGAAGCTCTGCAAGTGTGGAACAGGACAGTGTCTAGGTCACAAGCTGTCTCCAGATAAACGTTTGGATGTCTGGTGATCCAAAGCAGTCACTGAGGTAGATAGGTAGGCAGTTTAGAAGGGCAAAATGTATAGGCTGTGTTAACATTCAAGGTTTACAACTCCTGTAATTAGTAGTTGCTGATGGTGCTGATACCACATAACCTCAAAGGTAGACTGTGTCCAGATGTGATGCCAAGCATGAGGACTTAGTTGCCTGGTTTGCAGTAGAATAAATTACTTCAGTAGCCCCAGCTGCTTTCCCAGTATAATAGTCCCTATAATTTCTCAGTATAATAGGCCATTGCCTGATTTATGCCTTCAGATATTTCCTGTTGTTGGTGTTCAGTGAGTGAATAATAACGCTAAGCAGTTGTTCAGCTGTGAACAAATCTTCACACTTGATTGTTTTTTAATGTACAAGGAGAGTGACTGAAAAGTTTTGGCAGCCTGTCAGATTCATATTCTCTTGTAGCTTTTCATGTATAAACTTCATGTAACCCACCCTTTACCTGGTGGCAGCAAGTGAATGATTTCCAGGGGACACCTAAACAGCATTCTCTTAATTGAATCTTGAAATAATGTGTGAGATTAGAAGGACCAGGAATTTTCATGATTTTCATTAGTGAACCACCAGTTGGACACTTGTACAGCAGGGAGGTGTCTCTGCAGTCGCTGTCCTGGCAGCCCTCCAGAGGAATGGAAAGGTGGTGTGAGGTGTTACTGCTGGGTCCCCTCTAAAGATGATGGGTGAGACAGCTCTGTGCTGCTGCTCTGTTGCAACTTCCCCTGGTGTTAGTCAGGCTATTTTTGCAGCTGGTGATAAGGCTCCTGGCAGCAGAGGCTGGAGGAATGCACCGAGGCTTAGCTGCCCTTGTCTCTCCATGTAAGGAGCTTTGGAGCTGTTACCTTTCCAAGAAAGGTAGGGAGAGGCTTAGGTATTGCTCCAGAGAGTATAATGCAGTCTTCCCAATTTAAATTTTACCAAATACCAGTGGTACTCTGGATGACTACAATGGATTAGGAGCATTCATTTGGTCTCTTTCATATACAACTGGGAATCTGAACTGGGCTTTGCAGTCACCTGAATTCCCTCCAGCTGAGGACACGCTTGGGGGAGGTAGTGTGAGTATGAGACTCTGCAGAGTATCCAGTCTATAAAATACCTGGTCAAAAAGTGCCATGAGTCCTTTGTTTCCAGTGACTCTATTGCTTTCTTCTGATAGCCCAACTGAGCGGGAACGCACGGAACGGCTGATTAAGACTAAGTTAAGGGAGATCATGATGCAGAAGGATTTGGAGAACATCACATCAAAAGAGGTGAGAAGTGAGGGAGCAGCACTGGAAGCACTGTTGTGCAAACCAGAGAGCTCTGTCCTTTATGCTGTGAAGGAAGGCCAGAACAAAACCATCACGTGGCTTCCTGTGTTCCTCCTCCCCACCCAGATACGCACTGAGCTGGAGATGCAGATGGTGTGTAACCTGCGGGAGTTCAAAGAGTTCATTGACAATGAAATGATAGTGATCCTTGGGCAGATGGACAGCCCCACGCAGATATTTGATCATGTCTTTTTGGTAAGTTTAGCAGTGAATGCAAGAGTAAAACAAGTCTAATGCTTCTCACTGTGTCTTGGTTGACACAGAGGCCTCTGGAGGAGCTCTGAAGGAGAGATTGGCTAATCTTGGGGTCCTGTACCCCTAAGCAAGACACAAAACACTAGTGCTATTGAACAAGAGCAGCCTGGCTTCTTGGCTGCACTGAACTTTGCCACCCAACACCAGCCAAGCTGTAGACCCTGTCACTAGAGGGTGGAAGGGGAAAAAGTCTTAATTCTATCTACTTTTCAGGGCTGTTTCCGTTGATGTAAGACCGGTTTTGTAGCTTTAACTGTCCAGGGTACCCACATGCCAAGTTTTTGGAGTATACATGTGTTTGGGAAGGGCTTGGGAGGGGAGCTGTTGGGGAGAGCTGTGTAACATTGAGGTGGAATGACACTCTTGTAATGTGGAAAGCACTGAGTTCATGTGATCCAGGAGGAGCAGAGGAGCTGAACAAAGAATCCTGGAGATAAGTCACTTAAGGAAACATAAACATTTTGCCTTTTAATGTTTTGCTTGCTTAGTTGGCTTTCATTGCTGCTGGGGCCTGTCTAATTACTGCACCTCCTGGTGAGTCAGCGCTCCGCTGGATTTCCCAGCCCTGCAGCAACGGACACAGCTTCGGTTGGGCTGCCTCTAGCCCATGGTTGGCTCAACTTTAAACAAAGCTGTTCCTCTTGGACCAGCTGGTCTTTCCAAACAGAGAGGGCCTCTCCCAGTCTCCTGAAGCTTAGTGCCATGGCTCAGAAGGGATGGTGTATGTTATGTGAGCACTCCCCGAAAACTGATGGGGTAGAGCCAGGAAACTTAAAGTACCTACAATGCAATGGATTTTTTTTTTTTGCAGACTATGTGTTCTCTGGAGAGAGAGACCTGTTACAGGCTTCCAGTGCCAGTCCAGAGCAGTACAGGCAGTTTGGTCTGCTGCAGGGCTTGGAGTCTTGGCTCTGATTGCTTTTAATGGGAACAAGACCTTTAAAACAAGGCTTGCAGGCAGCACCAAAGAGAAGAGCTGTGGCTAATGTGTGGAATAGAAGTATTTACACCAGCTTAATTCAGGAGTGTGTACATGGCCATGCCTCTCCTGGCCCTGGGGCGATGTGGAAGCCTGTGCTGTGGGAGCAGCCATGAGCAATGCTGTTCTGGTGGTGATGGCAGTGCTGCCAGGGTGCCTCTTCCTTACTCCTTCATCTGAACAGTCCTTCTATTTCGGAGCTACTTTAGGGCAGGGAAGCAGATAGCTTATGCACCTTTAATTTTGAAAAAGGCCTTTGTCTGAGTGGTTTTGTCCTCAGTCAGGATTTCTGTGTTTGAACAGGAAGCAAGCAGCTCGGAGGCCCTGTGTGTGCTGCACAGAGGGTTGGTGAGCCAGGGTTCAGTGTGTTTGTTTCTCTGCTTACACGGGCTTTGAACATAAGGAGAAGAGGTGTAACCCCAGCGAGCTTACGGCGTTACAGCTGCCTTTGATGTGTGAGATAAGTGTTTCATGTATAAAGAGCACCTGTATGTAAACGCAGGCATTCTCTGTTCTGTGGGGTAGAGCTGGCAGCAGCCTCTAGGGAAAGGGTGGAGTGGTCTCATCTTTGCTGAGGTTGGTTTGTCAGGGACTTGCAGAAGTGCCAGCATATGGTGCTGGGCTCCTGCTTTGCAGAGCTGCTTGTTGCTTCCAAATAGATCTGGTTAATGGGGCAAGATAAGGTGCTGAACATCAGCCCTGTTACCACTCTTCTCTGTACTCCTTTACTCAAAAGTCCCCCTGTTCTCCAGGACTTGGCTGGCCAGCTTCCTCCTCCAGTTCACCCCTGACAATCCTTCCCTCCATCAGTTGTCTGGCCATGCCTTCCTCTGGCTGATGTGTCCCTTTGCATGTTTTCCCTGCAGGGCTCGGAATGGAACGCCTCCAATTTGGAAGACTTGCAGAACAGAGGGTAAGGAACTTTAGGCCATCAGCTTGAAAGCAAGAGTCTGGCCTCAACACTTGTCTATGCAACAAACTGTTCCATACCTGCTGTGTAACCTGAGTCTTACTAAAGGGTTTGCAGATCTGAACAAGCTCTTGCTTCCTCCAAACTCCGCGTCCCACAAACAGGCACCCTAAAGTAAAAAGATCTTGTTCCCTGACCTTGACTGACATCCCTTTGGTGAACAAAGGAAGCCAGCGAGCTCATAGCTATAAGTAGCAAAAAGCTGCAGTTACTTAACTGGATGCTGCGTGATTGGCTCTGTGCCCTCTGCTCCAGCCTGTTGTTCTGGACTGAGGTCTCACGATTACAGAGGCGCTTTGGAGTCTGGACCTCCGGACTGCAGCAGGAAGGAAAATATGTAAAAGAGGATTTGTTGCTTTGAGTGGGGCCCAGTAGGAAGTAAGGTCCTGTAGCTCCCAGGCTTAGCACTGATGGGTTCCTCTGTCTCCTGCCCTTTCTACCTTTCAGGCTTAAGCTTAGCGTGTCCTTTCTGTAGGCCAGGTGGATCTAAGCACCAGGATTTTGCAATTAAATCATTATTTATGGGTTTGGCTTATTTGTGCCAATTCAGTGGAAAAAACTAATCACTCTCCTGAGTTGAATTGAATCGATAGCATACTTCTGTACCTTGGAGAATCAACCTGGCAAAATGGACTCTCCTCATTCAGCCTCAGGGTCTGCTGCAGTTTCCTTGGGTCAGACAGGTCCTACCTGGCTGCCAGCGATCTCATTCCTGCAAGGGAAAGGGGATGGCACTGCCTTGTGGTGCTCTTGTTCTGTCTGATATCCCAGCAGGAGTGTTGTTGTTCATAAGCATCTTATGAGTAACCCTTGGGGCTAAAAACACTGGATGTAGTGCACATAAATGCCATATGCTTTCTCTAGGAGTTTCCTTTCTAGAAAATTTAGGGATAAGAAACAAATCCTCCCCAGTGGCTCATTGTTACATCTCTGTAGTTTTATGCATTTTGTTTAACTATGATGTTGCTCATGAGCTTTTGCCCTCTGGTTTTCCTGTTATTGGTGCAGTGGGAGGAGAGATTCACAAAGGGGGGGGGGGGGCTTCAGAAAGCGTCCAAACATGAACTGAACAGTCTGTGCAGGAGCTCCTGTGACACAAATGGTGCTGACGCTTAGAATAGAGAGATGGTGGGCAAGCAGTGTAACCTGATGTACCACAGAGGTGGAAGCCCTTTTATCAGAGGCTAGGCTCAAATTTGCTCAGTGAAACCTTTTGTCTGTGTTAGCTGCTGCTTCCTTGCCTGAAGTCCTGGTTTCCAGGGAGGAACACTCAAGACTGCAACTTCAAATGCTTTGAGTTTTGCCACTAGCAAAGCCAGGCTGTTGTGTAGCAGCTGTGATATCTCTGAACTTGCTGTGTTCTGCATGCTCTGCATTTTTATCCACTGTCTGTTTCCACGCAGGGTGCGGTATATTTTGAATGTGACTCGAGAAATAGATAACTTCTTCCCTGGGCTCTTTGAATACCATAATATTCGGGTATATGATGAAGAGGCAACAGATCTTTTGGCTTACTGGAATGACACCTACAAATTCATCTCCAAAGCAAAGTAAGTCTTTTCAGAACAGAACAAACTTATTTAGAAGATGTATACTAAGCATGTTATATTTTTCAACTGATTTCCTTCACTACTTTTCCTTCCTCGCCTACCAAGGATCAAAGCATTTCAATTTTGTAGTTTCTGTCTAAGTGTTAGAGTTGCCTTCCATGAATTTTCATTCTTGTAGGTGCTTATACAGGAGCAGGTAGGACTAGTGAGGGGTTTCTCCCCAGTTGCCGTCCAGGCACGCAGTGGAGGAGATCACTCCTGTACTAAAGAGCTAACAGTCTGTCTGCTGCTTAGGAAATAAGCTGCTGAGGGTACAGAATGTATCCTCAGCAAGTTTGCTGATGACACTAAACTAGGAGGAGTGTCTGACACACCAGAGGGTTGTGCTGCCATTCAGTGAGACCTTGATAGGCTGGAGAGTTGGGCGGGGAGAAACTGAATGAAATTCAACAAGGGCAAGTGCAGAGTTTTGCATCTGGGGAAGAACAACCCCATGCACCAGTACAGGCTGGGGGCTGACCTGGTGGAGAGCAGTGTAGGAGAAAGGGACCTGGGGGTCCTGGTGGACAGGAGGATGACCATGAGCCAGCAGTGTGCCCCTGTGGCCAAGAAGGCAAATGGCATCCTGGGGTGCATTAGAAAGGGGGTGGTTAGTAGATCAAGAGAGGTTCTCCTCCCCCTCTATTCTGCCTTAGTGAGGCCACACCTGGAGTATTGTGTCCAGTTCTGGGCCCCACAGTTCAAGAAGGACATGGAGCTGCTTGAGAGAGTCCAGTGCAGAACCACTAAGATGATTAAGGGAGTGGAGCGTTGTGAGAGATGCCCTTTTTATTTGGAATACTGCTTGAGAGCAGTGGGCCATGTGGGCTGAGTTCAAGGATGCCATATTGGTCTTCAGCAGTCTTCATAAATCTCTGCAAACAACTGATGTTTGTCCACTTTGCGATAAAAGCTTCAGGAAAGCAGTTGTAACAAAATCTGTTAAGAATATTCAGACCTTGTTCTTCGCTTTCTTTGTGTGTGTCTTGCTCCAGTTTGTAAATTGGATTATCAGATCACATCCCAGACATCAGTTCAGCTAGGGGCCACAGTGTTGAAAACATGTTTGGTAATGCTCTGGTAAAGAGCTGCTATTTTTTTGAGCTTCTCGGTGGCTGTGTTTTCTATTTAATGATCCTCTTTTGTCTTTCTCCCTCTTCAGGAAAAATGGTTCTAAGTGCCTGGTGCACTGCAAGATGGGAGTGAGCCGCTCGGCGTCCACGGTGATCGCCTACGCCATGAAGGAATACGGCTGGAACCTGGACAGAGCTTATGACTACGTGAAGGAGCGGCGCACCGTCACCAAGCCCAACCCCAGCTTCATGCGTCAGCTGGAGGAATACCAAGGGATCCTGCTGGCCAGGTGAGTGGAAGGGATGACCCTGCTTACCCATATTAAGGCATAACGCTCAAATGATTGACTCCATTATTTAAATTACAGCCTCCATCACTGCATTCTGTAAGATTGTGATTGCCCTGGGAAAGATAGCGCTCTGTTTTCATGGGTTATCTTAGCTGAGCCTGGGAAAATGGGTGTCATAAAGACCTTTTAGGAGGCTGGCTGGCTTCTAGGATGGCTGTTTTCAGGAGAGTAGCATCCCATGAACTGCCCATCCAAATGCAGCATTCAGAGCTGTGCAGACTCCAGCAGAGATAAATGATGTCCCTACTGCTTGTAACATCACTTGGCAGGGAGCTTGCTTTGTCTCCATCTCAGCCTCACAGTTCCCCATTGAGCATGCCCCTCCTCAGCAGCTGGTTGGGTTTTATTTAGATCCCTTTGGTGAGTGTTGGTGTTAGGGGAGGGGACAGGATGTTCTGTGCGTTGCAACAGCGATGTTTATTCCTGCGTGGAGTCCTGAGGCTGGTCTGGAGCTTGGCCTGAGTATGGGCAAGTGTGTTGTAATCCCACGCCTATCACCTGATTAGCAAAAAGACATAAATATTGCATGTCTCTGAGAAAGCCACTTGTAAGCTGTGTTGAGCAACGTCTTCACGTGATCAGCTGGAAGGAGGTAGTGATACTCTATTTCGCCAGATTACGGTATTTTGTTTGGGATCCTGGTGTGCTTTGCCAGGGAGCAAATCTGAAGCAAACAGAATTACTCAAGCTGAGCCTCCTGCCATGGCTGTCTCTGCTGCTGGGCTAGGTCTGGATCCCAATTTTTACACCAAACCCCTGGTATAAGTTCCTCCTGTCACTGCAGTGGGCTTCCTCTTTCCCACTCTGCACAGATCATTAACCTGTGGCCCTGATCAGGTGCATCCACGGGATCTTTGTCCTCCACTTCTTTCCGTGCTTGCCTTCCTCTCCCCCTGTTCCCTAGACTGCCATAATGACCCTCTATTGAGACAGACACCACACCTGCCTTTGGTGCCTGTGTGACACCAGGCATGCTGCTGGCACCGGTTAATGAAGGTCAGTGCTTAACTCTGAGCTAGAGGTGACCATTGTGGTGTGCTATGTAACACTGAGCAGACTGGGGAATGAGATCTTGCTTGGGCAGACTGGATGGAGAAAAAGGAGCTTCTCAGACATGAAAAACATACCAACATCCTTTGCACCAGGTTGGTGAACACCTGTGAGGAGCCCTGGGCTGGTAGCAGCTGATACATCACATCTGTGAGCCCTCAGCCCTGCAGCTGGTTTAGGGTTTCTGTCAGTCTGGTGGTTGGTTGGTGGCACACCTGCAAAGCCACCCTCTACAAACAGTTTGGTTAAGGAATATTTTTTTTCCTGTCTTCCAGTAACTTATTTTTCAGGAGGTAAATCTTTCTTCCTGCCATCATTTATATGGTGTGTGGCTCCCATCCCACTTACGCACACCACTGCTCCTGAGCTACTCTGCAAGTCCCCGTGCAGTGGCACGAACAGGATTACTTGGGAGGCTTTAAAAAATGCAGGAGCAGTGCATTACATCTGGGTGTGGGGACTGAAAAGCCCGCAGTAAGTGAAGCTTCACTGAAGCAAGGAATGGCCTCTCCATGCTGCAGAAATGGTCCCTCTTTATGTGGTTCCTTTCTCAGCTACCAACTGCCTTTTTTCCTCTTTCTTCTCTGTGTTGTTCAGCTTTGCCCTCTGGCTGCCTTGTTTATGGCTGAGGTATTCCAGGACAGGTAAAAAAAAAAAAACAAAAACAAAAACCCCAACAGATTCACACTCATGTGACTGCTCCGATTTCAGAGGGAAGGTATGTGAGGGCAGCCATGTGCTTGCACTATCTAGTTACAGGTTTATGTTGGGGTTGTAGCAACTGGGATATGTTTTCCAGCTGCAAAATGAACCCCCCCCTGCCTGATTTTAGTCACGACAACAAGGGTGTTTTGCTCCTAGGGACTGTCATGCTTCCTGGGGTTAGTTAAACCGTCCCCTCCCTCTGGTGATAGACACAGAAAGGTGGAGCTGGCCCTGCTTCTTCCATTAGTTGTTGGATACGTTACAGGAAAACAGTGTTTGGGATTCCCTGTGTCCTGTGCGACTTGTGAATCAACAGCAGGAGTTGGATACTGGAGGCTGGAGAGCTGGCTGCAGCATGGTAGGAGGTGTGGGGGGCTCCTGGTCCAAGGCTGGACCCTAGACCTTGTGCTGTGCGTGAGCTGCTGTGGGCTGTTCTCCCCAGGGACCACTGCCCAGGAAGGGCCAAGAGGTGGCTGTGGGCTCTAGGAAGGGACGTGATCCCTGGCCTTGCTTTGAGCACCTCTTGCAAGTTGTAAGACTGGGGAAGTGTGAGATTAAAATCCAGTGTGAGATACAGTACCCCTCTCCCAGCAGTGGTTGATATCCACTTGGATTCTCAGATCCAGGCTGTGCCAGGCAGGTTTGGCTTGTTCATGCGTGAGAGCGATTTTGACTTTCAAAATGAGATGTACAGCAGAGCGTGGAATTGGAGCACTGAAGCACCAGGGTGGGAAGTGCCCTCAGAAAACATCAACAACTTCTCCCCAGCTTCCATGAGCAGAGACATGGGAAATCTTTGGCATCCCTTAGAGAGCCTCAGCAGCAACCTGCCTCATGGACAAGCCTGGTTCTGCTGCCAGTGTCAGACTTTGCTCCAAAACCCATTAGAGACCGAGCACGTGCACCCCAGAGCAATGGGTTTTGGCCTTTGGTCTTGACCCTCTTCTCCTCCAACAGGGCCTGATTCTGCCCTGTCATACATGAAGGTTGTAGCTGATTATTAATCCAATCTGCAATGGATTATTTTCCATAGCTGTTGAACACCCACAACTAAACTGGTACATTGTAATTAGTTCAATAGCATCTGTTAATTAACTTCCATCATCCAAAGGATGTTTCTGGGAGCGCCTGCTCACACTAGCAAGGGACTGGAGAGGTTTTGCAAGGTCTCCTGCAGATCCAAGGACCTTTTTGTGGTATCTGCTCTCCTCCTAGGGGCAAACGGTGGAAGCACAGCCCTGTGGCCATGGTCACTCAGCAAAGTCCTCGCAGACATGGCTGATGTGGTTTCAGTGCCAGAAGTTGCCTCCTTTGCTCTCTGTAAGCCGAGGGCATGGGCTGTCTTTTTGAGCAGGTGGAGGTAAGGAAGGTGGTGCAATGCTGCTGGCAGTTGCTTGGCCTTGTGACTGCTCAGACCTTTCTAAAGGGGCTTTCCAAGAGCTTCAGAACTCTTGAGCTTCCTTCCTGTGAAAGGCAAGTGGTTTTTTGGGCTGCTTGTTGACTGTTGAGGATGTCTTCTGTGTTTTACACACACCCACATCCACTCACCCCACCTTACTCAGTTACCAGAGCCTGGTTATTGATCACTGACGCTACTCAAAGAAGGAGCTACAGGGGAAACTGGACTTCATTCAGTGTCCACCATCCACTTACATCCAGGGCTGGGGCTCCTGTCTCTTCTGGTCATTGCTCATCTACTAGCAAATGGAAGAGTTCATGCTGGCTGAGAAGGAACCCGATTCTGTAGTCAATTAAACATTGCATTTGTTGAGTAGGCTGGTGCTGCTGGGGAGTACCTGTGTGTGGAGCAGAACGGTGCCCTGGGATTTAGCTACTGGAAAGTGGTTTGTTATTGGATCAACTCTCCAGCAGTAGGTTTGACCCTGAACTCTGGGTGAAACTATAGTTGTGGTCAGTGACTCCAGTGTTGGACACGGCTCTTTGTGTGGGTTGCATCCTCTTACAACAAGGTGGGTCTGGCTCTGGAATGTGAAAACACTACTCAGTGTTTGCATTTGCTCTTCTTCCCCGCAGCAAACAGCGGCATAATAAACTGTGGCGCTCACACTCAGACAGTGACCTCTCGGACCATCACGAACCCATCTGCAAGTCTGGGCTGGAGTTGAACAAGAAGGAGATCACCACCTCGGCCGACCAGATCTCAGAGACCAAGACCAATGACAACCAGCAGCCGATGTCTCCCATCTACTCAGCTGAGCTAGACCGGGAGCAGCAACTCCCGGAGGACACAAACGTGATTGAGGAGATGTGTGTGAAGGAGAGAAGGATCCACCTGGAGTTTACGTGTCGAGACTTCCACACGGAGCAGATGGAGGACAAGCTGAACCTGAACAATATCAATGGCTGTACAGCAGGGTGTTGTGTAGACTCTGTCCCCCCTGATAACTGCCACACATCTGAGGCCTTAATGCAACTCCAGCACCCCTTGGAAATAACAGAGTTTCCTGATTTGACAGTGGACGACCTGGAAAAAGATGCCCTTAAGCCTGATATGAACGTGCACTTGGTTCCCATGGAAGAGTTCACCTCGTGCTTAAAAGACTTTCCCCAATCCCCAAACCAAAATTCCCCCAGTCTCCCACAGAATCCCCAGCCCGAAGTGACGGACCTCAGTACAGACAGGATTGATTTCTTCAGCGCTTTGGAGAAATTCGTGGAGCTTTCCCAGGAAAGCCGGTCACGCACCTGCTCCCATTCCAGGCCGGAGGAGCCGGGCAGTGGAAGGAATGGTGTCTCCAGGGTGCCTGTGCTGGAAGTGCCGCCTGCTGCGGACGGGGGAGCAGATGCTCAAAGGAACAGCTCTGGAAATTCTCCTCAGGCATCGGATGACTCCTCCACAGATGAAGAACAACAAAAGGTTAAAATAACTTGCTTGGGATTTTTAGGAACTGCTGGTGGAACCTCTCTGGGTAGTTCCTTTGCTGTGGGGCTGTGGTGGACAGGGGATTTTCTAGTTGTGGCTTTCACTGCCCAGGGTGGCTGTTTGGGGAGGCATTGCTGGATGCTTCTCCTTTTCTGCACTTTTAGATACTTGCCCTTCTCTGCACTTTTTCCTTAAACATCTGCGTGCTGGCAGTGGCGGGGCAGTGGCTGAGCCAACCTTGACCTGACCTGCTGTGCCGTTCTCATGAGAAACTTATTTTTGAGTTTTGCATCAGGAAAGCTGATAGGTGGGACTTGACCCACTCGTCCAGCAGAACCCTGAACAGCCGAGGCCAGGCAGCATCCCCAACCTGTGCCGCTGTTTATCTGACTTGAGAAATCCACCAAAGAGTGGGACAGAGCTGGCACCTCTCCCTGGTTGGGAAGCACCAGAATTGGGATAGTAAATCAAGGCAGTGGTAGAGCTTCCACTGCTGGAGGAAGAGAATGAGCCTGTCCAGGCCTGGAGTGATGTGACTGGGCACGTCATGGCTCACTTCTCTCCTGGGCAGAGAGATGTCCCTGACAAAATTTAGTAACCTCTGAATTGAGGCACCTTTCTCTTATAATTGCTTTCCACCCTCCAGGGCTCTCGCAGGGATTGATGATGTCTGGGGCCATCATTCTCTGGGAGCCTCTCTTATTTAAATTCCACGCTGCATCGCTTGAATCCTTTCCATCTCCACGTGAGGCAATAAAGCTCTTCCAAATATAATAGGGCAACGCTCTCTCCAGTGGTCTGGCAGAGGCAGCATCTGTGTGGATGGGGGAGCCTTTCTGGCCATTTTCCTCCAGGAAAACAGAGCATTTCCTCCAGGAAAACAGAGCATTTCAGCACTCAGTCATTCTTTGTGCTGTACTTCTGTTCACTCCTGTGTGTGAGCAGAACCTTTCATGTTCTGAGGTCAACACTGCACTTTTAGCAGCATTAGGATTTTTTCTTAACTGGACTTTAATTAAAAAAAAAAAAGGCTAAATTTCCCTTGGAATTTGTGGCAATTAAATAAAAGTTCTTAAATCTCAGTCTAGGTGAAAATCCAGCCTGGATTAAAGGCAGTCTCAGAGACAATAATGCTTCTACGTTGGTGATCACAGCACTTGTGATCTATCCTCACCCACCACATGTGCCTTTTTTACCTCTGGGGGCTTGCACCCCCATTTCCTTTAAGCTGCTGCCATTTGCTCTGTGTCTGCACAGCTGGTCCACTTTGTAATTCTGCTGTTCCTGTGTTGCAGGAGGTCCCTGAGCTGCCCAGCACAGGCCATCTCACAAGATCCCACTCGGAAAATGCCATTTCTGTGAAGGAAATTATCACAGAGATCGAGTCAATCAATCAGGGAGCAGGACCTGCCCAGCAGAAAGAGGGTTCAGCCAACCTCACCCAGACACCAAAGAGGAACACAGTGCATGACCTGCCGGTGGAGGCAATTTGGGCATCGGAAAGGGTGGAACAGAGCAAAGGAGCCTGTGCTGGACACCAGGAAAAGGAGAAGGACCCTCTGCAAGCTGAGCAAGAAGCTGCCCCCTCCCTACAGCCATCTTCTGATAAATCAGACCTAGAGGAAAGCAGCCCTGGGGGGGAGCAGCAAGAGGCTCGTGGCTCCATCAACCCCGAGCCCAAGTGGTGCCCCGGCTCCGTCCGGCGAGCCACCCTGGAGTTTGAGGAGCGCTTGAGACAGGAGCAGGAGCACCAGCACACACCCCCTGTCTGCACCGTGCCGACCCGCAAGAACTCCAGGAACGACTCTCCTGCCGCCGAGCTCCTGCTGCGGGCAAAGAGTGAGGAGCCGCCACTGGAGCTGGCTCCAGAGGGTGACAAGGTGCAGGGTCCAGGTGCTGAGGAGCTGCTGCTGCCTCCTGGGGCAGAGCTGCCTGCAGGCAGAGAGCCACCTTCACCCCTGCCCACCCCTGAGCAGGAGTCCCTGCCTGCAGAGCCCAGCCCGGGGCAGGAGGGAACGGCACAAGAGCGCAGGACAGTGGTCTCATTTGATGGGATGGAGGAGCCATCCCTGCCCTCCCTCCTCCCAAAGAGGATCGAAATCATCGAGTACACTCCCACGGTCAAGCCGATAGAGCGTCCCGACACAAGCTGTGAGCAGGGCGGGCTGGCAGAAGCCTTCCCATCTTTAGATGAAAACTTGAACCCTTCCTTGTGCTCTGAGAAGGCACCGACCCGTCCCGGAGCTCCAGCACTGCTCAGCCTCTCGCTGCCGGAGCACACGGTACCCCAGCAGGGCACCTTCACTGTGGGCAGTCCCAGCCAGGAAGGTGTTGGGTTATCTCCTCACCTCGGTGCTGCTTCCCCGTCTGCCCAGGTGACCTCTACGCCTTCGGCCAGCTTGGATCACTCTTCTTACCCCCACGTCATTCACCTGGAAGGCGTCACGGAGCAGAGCACGGGTACGGATGATGAGCCGGTCACGCCATGTGGCATTGAGGGAGACACAGCTCTCCCATTCAGGGACAGCCCCAAACCTCTCTGCGGGGCGGGTGCTGGCACCTCGAGGCAGCTGAGTGGTGAGGACCTCACCAGCCAACGCACCGAGAACATGGACCTTCTGGACATCTCCTTCCTGTGTTACAGCCTTCCCCACAGCTCCAGCAGCCACAGCGTGGAGGAGCGCAGTGACAGCCCCGGGCTGGTCAAGCAGCGAGCGAAGGAAATAGAGGCTCGGATCCGGCACGCGGGGCTCACCACACCCTCCCACATGAAACGTTCGGCATCCTTGGCCAAACTGGACTGCCTGGACCTCTCCAAGGATGACTTATCCGAGCGCGAGTCGGCCTCTTCCGAGGCCAACCCGGTGCTTCTCACCTGCGTTGCTCTCGGTCGAGGCTTTTGCGGGGGGAGGTTGGAGAGGGGCTCAGAAAGCACATGCGGGAAGCATCGCCTTTCCTCCCCGGAGCCTGCTAAGCATTTTGTGGAACAGCTCAGAACAGCCGAGTGCATTGCCCAGAGCAAGCCGGTGGAGCGGCCGCTCGCTCAGTACGCCAAAGAGTGCGGCTCCAGCCAGCAGAGTTTGTTCTCCAGCGCAGATCCAATGTGGACTTGCTCCGAGGAGGGTCCTCCCCTGCTCCAGGTGCAAGTCCTGGACTCCTTGTCCCCAGCTCGAGGTCTGGCTGTCGCACCCCGGCAGCAGCACGGGAGAACTCACCCTCTGAGGAGGCTCAGAAAGACCAATGATAAAAAGCGGACAACCAATCCCCTCTACAATACGATGTGATCCTGAGCCCTTGGCTGTGATTTCTTACCCAGAACCCATGGTGTTGCGTTCACGCAAGGGGCAGGTGTAATATAAGGAACATGCACTTTATTGGTTAATTTTATATATATTGTCATTTTACTGTTCCTGGCGCATGTAGGTGTGGGTTGGTTCTTCTGTGTGTGACTCTGACTGCAGGACTGTTTGGGTTTTTTTAAGTTTTATAACTCAGATAACCTCAAATGTTCTTTTTTAGTTGTTGTTTTGTTTTAAAAGAACACCTTTTTTCCACGAAAAAAATGATGTTGGCTTCGGCAAGGTGGAGTTTTGCTTAGAACCAGATCCTAGTTCCTAACTTGAATTTTCCCCATGCCTTGAAATGGTGCTGGGCAGTTGCTGGGGTGAGAGCCCCTCCTAAATGTGAAGGCTGTGCCAAGGTCCCTTTGGCCTTTTCAAACTGGAACTCCATGATGCTGGCAGATCACTCACAAAGCTGCTTCAGGACAAACCCCCCCGAGCTCACTTCGGCTGGTGCATCCGCAAAAGGAGCACACAGGGGTGAGTCCTCCCGACGGATGGGGCTCTGCAAACCCCGAGCAGAGGTGGGTCGTGCAGAGCCCCCCCATTTTGTGATGAGGTGGAGCAGAGCTCCTCCACAAGCTGCCAAGCTCGCCTCTCTTCGGCTGCCCCAGACCAAGGGGTGGGAGGAGGAGAGCCCCCAAAACCAGAGTGTTCTTTTAAAACAAACTCCTCGTTAGGGTTTTAACCCTCCCATTACTTGAATACTGCTGTGGGCCTTCCAAGTTCATGGCCATATCATCTGTCCTCAACCCTCCTGCTGCCTCCCCTCTGCCTGGGAGCTGTTCTTGTCTCGTGCTGCCTGAGTTTTCTCCCCCTCTGCCACGCTCACGGGCACTTCTGGTCGCTCCCAGACCTGGAGGCTGTTATAATTGTTACACAACTGTTGCCCCTGTGGAATGCAAAGCTCTGTCCTCTCTGCTGTCACTCCTAACACTCGACCCAGAGGGAAGATCTTTCCTGGAAGTTGGGGTTTTTTTTGCCTATATTGTATATATGGTATTTATATAGATTTTTTTTTTGTCGTTTCTATGTTTTTGGGTTTTTTTTTAAAAAAAGGGGCAAGACTGCATTCTGTAAACTGGAAAACAAAACCACCTTACTCAAACTCAGTGCTGTTCATTGTAATCTGCGCAGGAATGGGAGTGGATTTGACATTGTAAGCTGTCTTCCCTTTCCAAAAGTGAGCCTCGATGCCTTTGCCAAATGTGTCCCTTCTCCCCCAGTCCTGCGTGAGCCCCCGTTACCCCTCGGCCAGAGGAGGACCGTGTGTCTGCCCATCTCCTTCCCGCCTGGAGCTGGGTTCCAGAGGTGCCAGTCGGAGGTGGGAAGCTGTCGGCTGCTCCAAACCATTCTGCAGGTTCTTGCTTCCCTGGAGAACCGACGTTTGAAGGGTCTGCTCCAAATCTCAGCAGGTTTATTTTTACAGTCTCCAAGCAGTTTGGTTAAGTCAAAGCTCCTCATTTCCAGCTGTACGTATCGGCTCATCGTGTGTGTGCTGGAGGAGCAGAGGGGAAGGAGCTTGGCCGTGGCAGGAGAGCTCTGGGTCCTGTCTGCAGTGCCATGGCAGGTCTGTGGCAGAGGAGCGTGTCTGAGCTGGTGCTTGGCTCTGGCCCAGACCTGCCCTCTGGGGAGGAGTGAAGCGGAGAGAAGATGCAGAATGGTTCCAGCTGCTGAAAGCCCAGCACAGAGAGGACACGGGGTGGGAGGAGCAGCAGACAAGGCCGTGCCTAGAAAGCAACGCTGGTGCTGCAGAGCCTTGTGGGCTCTGATGGGACAAGCTCATCTTGAGCTGGAGAGGAGCGCGTGGCACCGGAGGGCTGCTGAGTATTGGGAAGCAGCATGGGGGGGTCTGCCCTAGGGAAGAGGTGACCATAGTCCCCCAGCTTGCCCGCAGCAGAGGGTAGCCTGGTTGTTGGTAAGGTAACCTCACCTCTGTGCCCTCCTGTAGCTCCCAGAGATCCTCCCATGTTGCCTT
The DNA here is from genome assembly GCA_013398125.1 of Aegotheles bennettii. Taxonomy (NCBI): domain Eukaryota; kingdom Metazoa; phylum Chordata; class Aves; order Caprimulgiformes; family Aegothelidae; genus Aegotheles; species Aegotheles bennettii. The sequence goes on along the minus strand of VZRW01006864.1, from coordinate 99,786 downwards.
GCAGAGCCTGCGTGCCCACAGCCTGGGCACGGGGTCATGAGCATGTCTGTCCTTCTCCAGCAGCTACGTGCACTGTGTCCCTCACCTTCTGAGGAGCTCTGGAGCTCCGTCGCCCGTGCTAACTGCAGGCTGGAGCCCAGCCCGAAGCAGCCCAGCAGGGCCCTGTCTTGGGTCAAGTAGCACGTCATCCCAGGCCATTTTGGTCACTAAGTTGTCACCCAAGTCCCTGGCCCAGGAGGCCAGATACTTCTTTGGGACGCTGAAAGACATGTGGCTTCTCCTAGCCCGCTCCAGCTGGCTTCAGGCAGGCACTGTGGAAAGGCCAAGTGGCTCATGTCATCTTGTGAAGGACAGTTTCAGTCCTTGTCTCCCCCACAAATCTTGCCAGGCCCCGCTGCCCACCATTCCTGACCCCAAGGACATGTCTGCCTGCCCCTCCGCGGGCGGAAGGGCCGTGGTGCCACCGAGCCTGCCCTGCGTTGGAGGGAGCACACTTGGCTGGCAACTGTGTCCTGGTGACAAGGAGCTGCTGGGGAGGGCAAAGCCCTGTGTATAATTTGTTCCCTTGAGAAGGGAGGAGGAGGAGGGAGGAGATGGGGTTTCTTTGCCCAGCGTCATCTCAGGAGAAATGCCCTGTAGGAAGGCTCTCTGTGGAGACCAGAAATGCTGCTTCCTTCCAATACTCTGCTGCTCTTTGGGTGCTTCAGCTGGGGAGAGCAGCAATGGGGCAATGGCCGTCACAGGGAGGTGCTTGGCTGTCCCCTTGTCCTCTGCTCTGGCCCAGCACAGTTGTGGTTTTTCTCTGGGAAGCCTGTGGACAGGTGGAGGGAGCTGGGGAAGGTGGTGGTGCTCTTGCAGAGTTATGAAGGCCTTGGTGGTCTGGAGGCTCTGACCTGGGTGGCAGAAAGGGGAAGGGGCTGGAGGGGCATGTGGCCTGCAGCTCTGGGGGCCATGGGTTCTCCTTGGCCAGTGTCTGGGCAACAAAGCCACCAAGCCCCTGGCATCAGAGCTCTGCCTGGGGACGGTGTCCCTTCTCCATGCTGGTGGCTCGCTCCTGGTCACTGCAGCCACCTCATGAGAGCTTGTGACCCATGGGTAGCAGCACCTCTGGGGTGCCCAGCAGCTGCCAAGCCTCGCTGATAGAGGGGTTTTATGAGAAACGTGTTGTTTTAAGGGCATTTTTTTGTACAAAGGAACTGTTCTTTTGGTCTCTTGCGAAGCCCTCTCGGAGGATGCTTTATTGTTTACATTGACTCCTGTACAATATCTCAGCCATCTCCTCCCCTGCCCGCCCGTCTCCGGCTGTACTGTACCGTGTGAGCCTTGCACAAACGGATAGCGTGTGTGTGAAACTGGTTCTGACACTGTTCTGTTGCACTCGATGGTGTGTGTGTGTGCGTGTGTCCGGTCTGCTTGGGAGGTTGTGACCTGTACAAATCTCTCCCCTTTGGGCCCTTCCCTGGGGGCACGGTCCCAGCGGGCAGCAGGAGGGTCAGGAGGTGACGCCGTCTATGGCTCGCTTGGATGTTCCACAGGGCAGGGGTTAGCTCCGTGCCCCTCTGCTATCAAGGGCCCCGGTGGAAGGGAACCACCCCAGCTCCAGCTGCTGCCGGGACCTCCTGGGAGGAGCGAGCCGCTGGGAATTGGCACGGGGACACTGCACCTGCCCGGGGGCTCTGAGGGTCCCGTGGCTCTCCCAGCCCGGTGGCAGGAGGAAGCCATACCCACCGCAGGTCCCCTGCGCCCGTCACGGTGTGTCCTGCCTTAATCTGGTCCCAGCTCCACGCAAACACCCCACGCTTCTCCCTACGGGAGGGACCCCCCGAGCCCTTGCTGGCGTGGGGCAGAGGCGGACGCTGGCCTGGTGCAGGAGGAGTCTGGGCTGGAGGTGCTAACAGCCCGCCTGTGCTGCAGACATCTCTCTTGGCACAACAGAAGGTGCCAGTGCCTTTTATTTTCCTTTGTGGAGATGTGATGTCCACGCGCTGGTTTGTAGGGAGCGCCCCACGAGCTGGGGGACAGCTGGCGGTGGAGTTGCAAACCGGGGAGGGGAGCGCTTCTGTCTGCCCCTCCTGCATCTTCCTTGGTGGCTGGGATCGTCCCCTTCCCCCCTAAAGACTTTATGACTGATGTGCTCAGCTGTTTTTAAATGTGAACTTGTGCACTGATGTGCAGATTCAATGTTCTTGTTACCGAATGAATAAAGTTTTATTTTGAAGATGACTCCAGTGTGTACTGCCTCCTGCCTGGGGTCGGGGTGGGGGTCTGGGGAGCCAGAGCAGGGTTGTTCACTCATGTCCCCTGCCGGAAGCTTAGATGGACCCATCCTGTCCCAAGTATCTCCTGTGCAGGGGCTGAGGAGCTGTGCTCCCAAGCAGATGTTCTCCCATCTCCTGCTGTGGTTGTAGGGAAGATGCTGGGGGCTGCATAGGTAAAACCATCAGGATGCTGCAGGTGCCCTCGCTGCTGCAGGCAGAGGAGCTGTGGGGAGGTCCTGGGGTTTAAGCTTCAAGGAGTAAGTGAGGTTTTAGCCGGACCCCGGACCAGACCCGCGCCAGGAGCTGAGCTGAATCCAAGCACTGAATAACTGCAGCACGAGTGGTTCTCCGTGTTGGGAAATGGCCCATCACAGGTGAGTTGGTTTTACTCCATTGTGTCCACTGTCGTGGTGAGAGAGCGTGGTGCCAAGTTCTCTGCAGGTCCCCTCTGGCCTGCCTGGCCATGGGGAGCAACGAGGCTGCGAGCAGGGGGGTTTGGAGAGAGACAAATCCCCTGGAGCTCATCCTCACAGTTCCTGTGTGGAGCTTCGTGCTGGCTGGGGGCTGGGCAGGCACTGGGCTGTGGGGCCAAGAGTGAGGGCCATCACTGGGGACATCATGGGGCCAGCAATGCCCCTGGGGTGCCCTGTCCCTCCCTGCTCCCCCCAGCACCAGCTGGGAAAAGGCTTCCCAGGGCCTTTTGTCCACTCACTGGGAGTGTGACTCGGAGCTGGGGACATGGGACACGGGTCTCGCTCCAGCCCAAACTCCAAGGGCAGAGTGAGCTGGGGCCATGGTGGGATGGGGCAGGCAGGGAATGCCTCTGCAGCCCTCTCCCCCTCTGCCACCCCTTTGGCTGGGTGAGCAAGGATGTCACCTTCTCCCTGCCATTTTGCCAGCTGCTCCCTCCTGCCTGGCTCAGCCAATGCTTGTCCGGCTCCGCTTGGTGCCCTTGTAGGGTCCATGGCTTTGCTGCCTTTCCAGGAACCACTGTTCCCCTCCCACGGGTCCCTGAGCCCTACAATCCCTTAATCCCCTTGGGCTGGGGCATCCCTGCGGGGTTGAGCTCTGCTGAATCCCAAATCTGGCTTCTGAACGTGCCTGTGACCATCCCGCTGTGCCGGGCTGGGGCTGGTTGTGGGCTCACCCCCATGGGGTTGCAGCCCCCGTGCTTCTGGGGGGCTGGGGGGCAATGCCACACGGTGCTGGGGGTGTTGGGAGCAATGGTCACTGGTGGGGCTGGGCTGGCCCTGAGCTGTGGGAGCCCCGCTGCAGCCCTGCGGGATGCCCGGCAGCCCGATGTCCCGCTCCAGAGCAGAGGTGTCCCAGGGGTGTCAGCAGCGGGGGGGGTTGAGAACCGACCCTCCCCTTGGTTCTCCCCAGTGCTTCGGGAAGGCGCTGCTGGCAGCGGGAGGCAGGGGGGCTTCTCCTGCCCCCCAGCCCCGGAGCGAGGGGGTCCCGTGCTGGGGGTTGCGGGCACCTTGGCTCCCCCCAGTTTGGGGAAGGATTGAGGGAGGGCTGTGCCAGGGCTGCCCCCATCCCCGTGGGCAGGGCCGGGGGCCGGGCAGGGTGCGGGGGCAGGCGGGGCCGGGGCGGGCCCCCCCTCCCGGTGCCCGCCGCGGGGGGGCTGTGCCG
>VZRW01006864.1:0-73311 GCA_013398125.1 Aegotheles bennettii | reverse complement strand
GAGCCTGCAGGACACCCCCCCGCCCTTGACACAACCCCCTCCCCACTGATGCCTCCCCCTCCCTCGGTCGCTGCAGATCCACAAGCTGCAGGCAGAGAACACGCAGATCCGGCAGCAGACGGGGCCCCTGCACCCAACCCCAGCCCCCAGCGAGCGGCCGGAGCACGGGCATGCCCCAGGCACGGCCCCCCCCCACCGCCGGGACCGCCAGGCCTTCTCCATGTACGAGCCGGGCTCGGCGCTGAAACCCTTCGGGCAGCCGGTGGAGGAGCTGGTGACACGGCTGCAGCCCTTCGGCGCCGGTGTGAGTGTGCCAGGCTGGGCGGGCGGGGGGTTTTTGGGGTGCAGCAGCCCCCTCCAGCCCCCCAGGGTGCTGGGTCCCATCCCCACGGGGCCATAACCTTTTGTGTGTCGCCAGGAGGTGGAGGACGAGGCTCTGTACTCCATGCACATCCCGGCCAGCGTGTACCGGGTAAGGGGGCCGCAGCGGGGGCGGCTCCTGCATGGGATGTGGTGGCCGTTGCCCTCCTGGGATGTGGCCTCCGTGCTGTCCTGGGATGTCCCATCTCCCTGCTGCCCTGCACCCCCAGGTCAGGCCAGGGACCTCCTGGGGGACGGCAGCCATGGGATGTTCCTGCATGCAGGGTGGCGGTGTCCCTTGTGCTTGTCCTCCACTGCACGTCACTGGGGTTGGCTCCAGACCCTTCTGCCCCCCGGTCAGCACCGCCTTCCCCTCTCTTCCCCCTCCAGATCCGGAAAGGTCCATCTGCCTCCTCAGTGCCCTTTCCCCCATCCTCCCCGCTGCTCTCCTGCCCGCCTGATGGTGCCCGGCACATGGTGATATACTGGGGGGGGGCAGCTCCTGGGGTGGGGGTCCCTGGCCCTGCGTGGGGATGGGGCTGGGCAGGGCTGCATGCTGCTCCTCTCCCCTCCAGAGCAAGCTGGACCGGCATGGCAGCGGCACTGACAGTGACTACGACAACACACAGGCGGGCGAGGTTGTGATCGGGTGAGTGCTGGGGCTGGGGGCTGCACTAGGGACACGTGGGACTGGCACTGACCCCCGGGGGTCGGTCGGTCCCTGCAGCGTGGAGGGGAAGCGGTTCGTGGAGCTGAGCAAGGACGAGGACTTCCCCCACGAGCTGGACCCGCTGGACGGGGAGCTGGACCCAGGGCTGCCCAGCACCGAGGATGTCATCCTCAAAACTGAGCAGGTCACCAAGAACATCCAGGAGCTGCTGCGGGCAGCGCAGGAGTCCAAGCATGACAGGTAGGGCTGGGACACAGCCACAGGGTCCCTCGGGACCCCCCTGGTCCCAGAGGCTGTGTTCATCTGGGGCCAGAGCCGCTATCCCCCCCAGCGCTCACCCCCTCTGCTCCCCCCCAGCTTCGTGCCCTGCTCAGAGAAGATCCACTCGGCTGTGACGGAGATGGCATCGCTCTTCCCCAAGGTAGGAGGGGTGGTGGGTTGCTGGGGTGAGGGGGTCCCCACCAGGCACTGCATCCCCACCCTGACACAGGTCCTGACTCTGCCCCACTGCAGAAGCCGGCGCTGGAGACGGTGCGGAGCTCCCTGCGACTACTGAACGCCAGCGCCTACCGGCTGCAGAGCGAGTGCCGCAAGACCGTGCCACCGGAGCCCGGCGCTGCCGTGGACTACCAGCTCCTGACCCAGCAGGTCATCCAGTGTGCCTACGACATCGCCAAGGCCGCCAAGCAGCTGGTCACCATCACCACCCGTGAGAAGAAGCAGTGAGCGCCGGCCCGTGTCCCTCCGCACCCCCCTGGCCCCCACGCTCTCCATCTCTCCCTCCCCTCCGGCAGCAGCTGGCACCTGGGGCAAGCGTGGCTGCCAGTGGCCTTAGCCCGTGGGGGGGCCGGGGCATGGGGTGAGCCCCCCCTTGCCGAGGAGCTGGTGCTCAGCCTGCAGGGTAGGTGCCTGCGTCCCCCTGTACAGACCCCCGCCCGCCCCACGGCACGCGCCTAACTTATCCTGTACATAGCCTGTGTAGCTGTCGCGGCAGCGGCAGAGATGTGCCCCCTGCCCCCCCAAGTCCCTCGCCGGGCGGCCAATACCCCTGGAGCCGCCCGCAGAGTTACACTGGACCGGGGCGCCCGTGGACCCCCCTGTCCCCGGGCGTCCTGCCCCTCGCCGGGGCCGCGCTCCCTACTGTAAGATGTGTCCTTGTACATTTGTATCAATAAAGGTGTGAGCATTGCACGGGCCCCCGGCCTCCGGCTCCTGTAGCCATGGGGTGTCCCGTCCCCCCTTGAGGGGTGGCTGCAGGGGGGATTCACCCCCCCCCAGCGCCAGGCAGGGCTCAGCCACGTGTCCCTCCCGTTTCACCCAGTCCCCTTGGCCCCGGCTGGCAGGCGGTCACGCCGTCCCCAGCATGGCCCCAGCTCGCCCAGCCCCGGGGCAGGGCTTTCCCAGCACGGCCCCGCCATCGCTCTGCCCAGCCGCCAAGCACCGGGGCTGCCGGCCAGCGCTGCTGCCGTCCCCATGGTGTCCCTTGAGGGTTTGGTGGCTGCAGCAGCAGTGCTCACGGGCCTGGGACTCCTGGCCTGGCGCCTTTGGGCAGGGAAGCTGGAGGTGCCTGGAGACTGGGGAGAGGAGGAGGAGGAGGAGGGGATCCCCTTCATTGCTGGGGATGGCTCGGGGTGCTGCCGGCTGCTGTGCAAGCCCTCGGCACTGGCCCAGCACCTGGTGCAGAGCTTGGGACAGTCATCGGCACTGCAGGGGGGTGACTGGCCGTGGCCACGCTGGCCATGGCTCCAGATGCTGCGGCAGCTCCTGCAGCTGCCCAAGCTAGAGCCGGTGGTGGCCCGGGAGCTCCTGCAGCTGCCTGACACCGGGCTAGTGGCCCTGGACTGGCTGATGGGGCCATGGGGGGCCAGGAGCGGCAGCAGCACAGGGGGGCCCAGCTCGGTGCTGCTGCTCATCCCCAACGCTGCCGGGAAGGTGACGGGGGAGCTGCTGCAGCTGGGGCTGCAGGCGCTGGAGCGGGGCTTCATCCCCGTCATCTTCAACCGCCGGGGTCACAACGGCTGCCCCCTCACCACCCCCCGGCTCCAGCCCTTCGGGGACCCCGGGGACCTGCGGGAGGCAGTGACCTACCTACACTGCCGGCACCCCAGGGCCCCGCTGGTGGCCGTCAGCGAGGGCTCGGGCTCGGGGCTGCTGCTCTCCTACCTGGGCGAGAGCGGCTCCTCCAGCCGCCTGGCTGCTGCCGCCTGCATCTCCCCCATCTTCCGCGGCCGGGACTGGTTTGAGTCTGCGAAGCCCTGGCTGTATGAGTGGCCGCTGCTCCTGCACCTCNTGCCCGGGAGCCCCTTGGCCAGCCCTGGGGGGGAGTGCGGTGGGTGCTGCTGCCGGCACTGGGAGCCCAGCGCAGGGACAAGGTGCTGAGAGCAGCAAAACGCCCTGGTTAATGAACACCAGCACAGAGCTGGCTGCTGTGGCGCCAGCTGGGCACCCCTCCACACTCCTGGGCCCCCACATGCTCCCTGGCCCCCTGCCTGGGACTGTGGTGGCACCTCAGGGTCCCCTCCAGCCATAAGCTGTGTCCCCTCCGTGCAGCAGCACTGGGTGGGTTGGCAAAGCTGTGCTGGACCCCCCCCAACACCCCACTGATTGCCCACAGCACCCAACCCTGGGTGTCTCCCTTGTGGGGCTGGGGTGGGGAGAGTCACAACAACCCCCCCACAGCTGGGCAGGGGGCTGTGGCAGCTCTGGGTCCCCATTGCCCAACTCAGCTGTGCTGGGGAGGGCTGAGCGCTGGCGTGGGCTGGGACGGGAGATAAACTGCCCTGTGCCAAGGCCTTGAGCAAGCGACACCACCCTGGGCAGTGCTGAGACCTTGGGTGGGGGTGTGTGGTGGGGTGGAACACAACACACACACGGGCCCCACTGGTGGGTGAATGAGGGACCAAAAAAAACCCCCCACAGCTGAACCCCAAAATGTTGGGGCAAAATGAGCCTCAGCAAAGCCCAGGTGGGTGCAGCCAGCCCAGCATGGATCCCTTACAGAGATCCTATAGACACCACTACCCTCTCCAAGCCCACTGAGAGCCAGGAGAGACCCCATATGCACCCCTGGAGCTTTCAGGCTCCTGTAGACACCCCACAGGCACCTTCTCAGACTCACAGGGATCCTGTAGTAATCCCCACATCCTATACAGAGCGCCCAGACCCACAGGGATCCCAGAGGTACCCCCTCCCCCCCCTCCCGACCTGCAGGGATCCTATAGCGACCCCTCCCATAGCGACCCTAAACCTTATGGGGACCCTATAGGCACCGTCGGACTCACCACGGTCCTATAGATAGCCTATAGGCACCCCTGGACCTGCAGGGATCCTATAGACACGGTCTACTGCAGTGATGGGGGGGGTGGGGGTGGGTTTCTGTTGGCCAGGTTGAAGGGGGAGGGGGGCAACAGGGTGTTTCCCACCCCCCTCCCATTTCCCGACACCCCTTGCAAGTGCTGCTGTCATGGCAACAGACTGGAGTGCTGGCTGTCTCCTGTTGCCATGGCACCCAGGCTGATGCAGGCTGGGCTGCAGAGACCCTCCCTCCCCTCAACATCCCTGGCAAGGGGCTGGGATGGGTGTCATCCCCCCCAAGACCAGCTCTGAGGGGCTGCTTGAAGCCACCCCCAATCCCTGCACATGGGGCCATCTCCGCAGTGCAGCTGCACGAGCCAGTGGTGGCCCCCAGCCCATGGAGGTGGCCCCCAGCCCATGGAGGTGGCCCTCAGCCCATGGAGGTGGTCTCCAGCCCACGGTGGTGGTCTGGTGGTCTCCAGCCCATGGTGGTGGCCTCCAGCCCACAGTGGCCACCCTGTCCCTGCAGGTACGCAGGGTCCTTGGCCAAGGTGGTAGATGTGGACAAGCTGCTGGGCAGCCGCTCGCTGCGGGAGCTGGAGGAAGCCCTCTTCTGCCAGACCAAGAGCCACCCCATGAGCTGGGAGGCCTACTGGGAGCGCAACGAGCCCCTGCGCGACGCCGACGAGGCGGCGGTGCCAGTGCTGTGCCTCTGCAGCGCCGACGACCCCGTGCGCGGCCCCCCAGCTGCCAGCCTGCCCCGCGAGCTCTTCCACAGCAGCCCCTACTTCTTCCTCCTGCTGACCCCACACGGGGGCCACTGCGGCTTCCCCTGGCGGGGACCGGGGCACTGCTGGGGACACGAGGCCGTGCTGGAGTACTTCAGGGCCGTGGCTGAGTTCCTGCCAGTGGAGGAGCGGGCGAAGGGGCTGCCACGGCCTCGCAGGTGGGGGGGTCCCACTGTGGAGCCCCCTGTGTTCACCTGGCAGAGATCCTACACGCGGTAGCCCTGGCGCAGGGTCCCGTGTGCTGGTGGTTGGGGGGGTTCAGAGAGGCACAGACACTCCGTGTACTAAAATTACTTTATTACAGTTGATTTTTTTTTTTTTAACATTTCCTTTGCTATGATACAAAGGATACTTACAAACAAAATATTACATATGACCTTATTTTTTTTTTCTCTTCTCTTATTTTCTGACAACTTGGTAACAGCTTTAAATGCACAATCTATACAATTAATACAGGTTATATATGAGCTATAATGTATGTTGACCAGAAGAATACCAGAATACTGACAATATACTGTACATTAAGCCTTACCAGTTAGTGCTCGTGGCATTTTCTACAAGAAGGAAAACGCACACCTGTAGATTCACTCATACCAGCTGGTGCTACCAGACATGGAAGCAGGAAGGAGTTTAATTCCCCTAGTTAAATCCTTCGCGGCCCATCACCGTGGTGCTGGGCCTGGAAACCTCAGACCAGTGTTCATAGTAAAACAGCAGATATGTGTGGATTTTTTTCTAACTATGGCACAGCCGCCAGGCTGTGCTGGACCTGGATGATGCCCCAGAGCAGTCGGCCACGGCGCTGGGGCCGGGCGCTGGGTGAGCTCTTGTTGGTGAGCTGGATCTCTGTACAGAGGATAAGAGGAGGAGGAGGAGGAGGAGGAGAGGAAAAGCAGCAGCAACAGCTTTGCTGTCAGCAGTAGGCAGCTCTTGGGTTTGTGCACACGGACAGGCAGGGGAAGAGCAAGCCCAAGGCATGCGCTGCCCCGGCACGGCTCAGCCGGACCGCAGGGCTCCGGCAGCACGCGGAGCTCGCGCCCGGCCAAACCTCCTCGGGGTCAGGCCCTGTGGTTACCTGCTGGCCACGAAAGGTTTGCTTTTGTTTCACAGCCAAAGCTAGAGTTGTGTGGCTACAGGTGTGCACTTCCCCTCCTCCCGCCGTGGTCTGCATCAGACTGATAAGGTTTATATTTTTGTTTTGTTTTTTTTTTTTTTTCTTTTCTTAAAGCAACCAGCAAGTGAAGCATTTTTAGTCAACTGGCAAAAGACCTGGCATTTGCACAGAAGCTGCAAATGGAAAATAGCCATCCCCTCCTCCCACCCGCTGCATCCCAGCCCAGAAAAAACTGTTGGCAGAAGAAAGAAAAAAAATAACAGGGGTGGAGGAGAGGAAGGGGAGGGGGGAACAGGTTGGAAAATACCAGGTTTGAGTTAACATTTCCTTGACTTCACACAATGCTTGTGCAAAAAAGAAACAAAAACCAAACCCCCAAACAAACAAAAAAACCAAACCCAGAAACATGCTGGAAATAATGAAAACAAATGGAAAGTAATATATAAAATTAAAAATATAAATAGGATGTCTGGCTGACTGGTAGAAGAATAGGTCATTTAGGTTACAAAAAGGAATATACATTCAAGAGGCTCTGAACCCAGTGGGGTAACTGATGTTAAACTTGTGTTAATAGTTAGGCTAGAATTCTCAAGTTTGTCTTTAAAATCTTCACAATACAAGCAAGCTATTTTTAAAAAATATACACTATACACACCTCACACAGCTTCTCCTATCCTTATTACACACGTTACGCTACCCTCCCATCCACTAAACCAAGGGGGTTCCCCGTGGCTAAGGTATGCAGGGTGGGCCCCCCCCTTCCCGACCCCGGGGTGCCAGGGGGGCAGCAGTGGCTGCAGAGCCCCCGGGCGGGTCGCTTGGCCCTCCACGTCTCACCACAACCTTCTCAAGCATTTACAAGTCACCAAAGGGCTGTAGCCTTTTATGTTATACACACTTCACTTTGTAACGTTAATTATTTACATCAGGGCTGCCCCTTCCCCACCCTCCCCCCCCCTCAAAATCTTTTAGCTGTTTCTAGGCAGGTAAAAAATGTTCCTGTTCCAAGCAAGCAGGGGGAAGAGCTGCGGGGGGTTAGGAGGGAAGAAAAGCTGAAGAAAGGAAGGGGGTGGTTTGCTTGCCAGAAGCCAAACCCGTAGGCGCACATATTGCCTCTCCTTCTCTGATCCTTGAATCCTTGCAAGCTCCCACCCCCTGTGAGCTCCGGGACCACCCGACATGGCCAGCATGGCCTCACCTGTGCTCCAACTTCTCCACCTGCAGCCTCCCGGGATGCTCAGCAAAGCTGTTCCTGACAAGACAAGGAGCACAGGTCCTCACTTCACCCCTAGGAAGCGTGGGGGGGAGCCCACCCCTCACTCAGAGGCAGCGCAAGGACAGGGACACTGAGACCCCCCCCCGCAAGCCACCGCATCGCACCCACAGATCTGCCCTTTGCGGCTGCCACCGGGCTCTGCTGGAGTCGTGCAACAGCAGCGGCGACGTAGTGCAGCTCCTTAACAACCCTGTGCTGATTTCTAAACTCTGCTGAGCTCAGAGTTGCCATAGAAATGCGTGATCCTGGCACCGAAAGCAGGCAACGACCTCAAATGAAAGCAATTTCTTTTTTTTTTTTCTCCAGTAGGTTTAGATGATCTCGGGTTCAAGACAAAAGCAGTCAGAAGGGGACAACGTTTCTAGAGAGATTGAAAAATAATAGTCACAAGCCGGTATTCAACTGCAGCAGAGAACCTGAACTCGGCTCCCCGTTGAGTTTAGCCCCAGAGAAAGCTCGAAGCCACCGCTCCATCCCTCGCACTGCCCACGGTGCCGAGGGGAAAGAGGTCACACCGAAGGCTGGGAGCCGAAAGGCGCGGGCAAGCGGCCACCAGCCCCCCGTAGCCCCGCCGGCCACTGCGTCCTCCCCAGCTCACAATATTTAAGCACAATTCCCTACAGCATCACTGTGACAAGGCTCGGGGATTAGATGCATGCTGAACTACGACTGGCAATTATAGTAGCTCTCTGCTAGCTGGCACATACTGTATCTATAAATTTTAGTACAAAAACTTAAAAAATACAGAAACTAGGTCAATTTGTTAACTACATATTTACAGATACTTACAATTCTTTTCACTCACAATAATTAAACTAATTGTCAGTGAAAATTCAAACTGTGCATGTTCTGAGGTACCCGTACTCAAGGGCGGGGAGCGGGGCAGGGGACCGGAGGGGTGATGGGGGGAAAGATCCCCCCGGGTTTGTTCACATCCATGGGGGCAACGCTCACCCCTCCTGGTTCCTGGACTCAGTGTGTGCACTCAGAGAAAGCAAGGAGAGAGGGAACTCTCTATGACAACTGATTTTGGGCTGGTTTTGGGGTTTTTTTTCCCTAGGACATGGCTTTAGGAAGTTTTGAGGACGCCAGACGGGTGCAAAGCCAACGGTCACGTACCAAACTGCCTTCCCCACCCCAGAAGAGCCTTCAGGTGAAGTGCAAGTATTGAGACCCACAGCTCGGGGGTTAAGGTGCTTGTTCGCTGGCAAATCCCGTTTACTAAGTCCCTCTCTAGCTGACAAAGGCCCTTCCTTCCCCAGCAAAGCCTGGACTGAGGGGCAGGGCAGGGATGCAGCAGGCAGCATCACAGCCCCAGCCAGCTGAACCTCATTGTGCAACAGGAACCAGGGTTATCTGCTCTCACCGTTCCCTGGTGGGGTGATGTTTACTATGACCTATCAGCTTTATTTTTTTATGGCTGTAAACAGCTACCCACAACCCTCCGAAGCACCTCACACATATTTCTCAACAGACTCCAGCTCAATTGACTCATAAAAGTGCAAACTGAAACAAACACAGCAGAGGGACATTGACCAGCATCCCTGGCTGGGCATCCACTCCTCCATCCTTGGCACGGGGCTCCGGGCTCGCTGCTGGCCAACGCCAAGGTGGGAAAGTCCCACAGGCAGGAGCACAGCTAAAGATGACAGCACTTGTTGTGAAAGTGCAAGGATGTCCCAACCAAACTCAAACCTCACCTAAAAAGCTCACCAAGAGACTTTTCAAAAGGGACAGGGGGGGAAATTGCCTCCAAATTCTCTGATAGCACAAAGAAGAGAGCCCGGTGTTGGCATGCTGGGCTTCCCTGGGGGAAATATCACAGCTGCATGAACACTTGTGACTTGACACATGCAAGAACCATTTATCCCCCAATCTGCCTCACTAAGATGGGGTCTGTAGAGGACCAAGGAGAAAGTTAGAAGGGTCTTCACAGCTCGAGGAGCTCGTGGTGTCCAGCATGGCACTCGCCCCTCTGCTACGAGAAAGACCTGGGTAAGACTTACTAGAAATGCAGAGCAAGCACCCAGAAGAACAAGACTGTCTTCTGCTCACTGGACTCAAGGAACAAAATACACATGCCCAAGCAGAATAAAGAATGGACCCAAAGTGTCTGTGTGTGTATGCATGTATGTACACACTGTACACACACACAGACATCTTTTACCTCTTCCCCTTTAGCTTCTCTTTTGATCCTCCACCTAACCTGCTCCAGTTATCAGATGCACAAGAAGGCAGTGTTCAGAGTTAGAGACGCCTTGAATTCAGGGCTGCCAAAAGCGTGCCAAGACCGCGCCAGGCTTGGGATCTTTCATGGTGAGACGCAGCTGGGGACTCTGAGCTCAGCCTGCTGAGCACTTCACCGGCCCACTCACCGCCTCCCAGCACTTTGGTTCATCACCTCAACTGCTCTCCTATCACTATACCATCTTTGTTTTCTTCTCTGCTGTCTTCTGACTTTCCGGTACCCTCGGGGAGCTCTCTCCTCTCCTTTACAGCACACCCATAGCAGCTAGCCTACTCCCACGCCCCAGAAAAAGAAAGCTACAATTAGCAGGGCAGTATTTAAGCGAGGGGTTTTGGCTGTGTGCAGCCCTGGCACAGCTCATGCAGATGTACGTGCCCTCGCCCTAGAGAGTCCTGCTGCAGGGGTTGCTTTTGCTCATGAACAGGAGTGCTAAAGAACAGCAGGACTGAAGTGCCCTGGCAGAAATGCACAGCATGATGTGTGTGCGCACGGATACCCACACACACATACATACAGAGTATATAAATATATACAAACGAGATACCATATATATATCCAGAGAGATGTGCGTATTCAACAGAGTAATGGTAGACAGTGGTACAATACAATTTATTGCCTCTCAAGAAATGGCACGTAAGCAGGGTGGAGGGGCAGGGCAGCCTGGAGTGCAAAGGGGCCCTTTTTTCTTTGGGGGAGGTTTAAAATAAACAGCATCAGCCCACGATGGACAAGGGTGCACCCGTGCAGGTTACAGCTGGTGCGCAACGCACGTTCCTCTGGAGTGGGAGGGCTGGGTGGGACAAGGAGCGATGCCAGCCTGGCCCCGAGCCAGGCAAGGAATGGCTGCAGGGAATTTTCTGTGGAAAGCTTGGTATCGTACCACATTTAGTTCTTCAACCCCCTTTGAAGCTCCCAGGCTTGGAGCAAATGCAGGCGAAACGGAGCCGTGGCCTCCATTTCAGCGCCGCATCTGAGCAAGAAAGCACGTAGCGTTCAACATGGAAGGGAGAGGTGGCTGCTGACTCCCTGGGACCATGGAGAACAAGACAAATGTGGTCCCTTTCACTGATTTTAATCAAATAAAATAAACTCAAATCAGAAAGAGGTGAAAATGCTGGCTCCTCTTTTTTCTTTTTTCCATTTCTGGGCTAAACTACATCAGAACTTCAGGTCTTTGCAAAAGGGAGAGAAAAATAACCACAGAATAAGAGATTTCAGGGGTCAAGGTGGTGATTTGAAAATACTGCAATGAAGTTTGCAAAGTAGTCCACACAGAAGAGTTTCCCCAGTGTTAAATACAAACATAAAAGATGTAAGGGAACATCTTTGCTGAGGTACTGGATTTACAGATTACAGTATTTTTAAAATCAAGGCTAGGGCATGACTGCAACGAGTACAATACAGTGTAATTGGTCATACTTTTAAAAATAGAGTTTGCAAACTGATTCAGAGAGTGTTTGCGTCTCTAGCACACAGTTGTTCATGTATCTCAGGAATATAACCGAGATACATCAAAATTCTCAACACCAAGGGCTTCCTCACACACCTCCAAAGCACAGCCTGACCCTGAGTCCCTCTGGCTAGAGCCATGTGATGGGGTGCTTTCTCTTGAGATCAGGCTTGTCTGGGACACCTTTCCTTCCCCCACGTACACACAGGGACACACACATTTAGACCAGTTGATCTGAATCAGTTTTTGCAAACTATTTTAATTAAAATATTAACTTGTTGGAATAGTCCAGGTCTGCACATGATATACATGTAAAAATGGTTACTACACAATTCTTTTTGAATACAAAAAAGCCAATATGGGATAGCCATCATTTGGATTCAGCATTCAGTCATGCTTGACATTACACAAAGAAGATGGGTTGAGAGAATTCTGTTGAAGTAGCTCAATTTAAGCCAGAGACTTTGACCAAATTCAAACCATAACAGAAGCAAAAGAATGAACCCACTGAACTTGCAGGTATAGCCTGTCCCCGCTGTCGCTGCTGCTGTTTGTGACAGAGGAGCTGAACGTCACAATGCTGTGTTAGCACCATGCTCTGGGCACACCCTCCACATTCACTTGGTAAATCCCAATCCAATTTTGGCCTTTCATTTCATTTTTGCCTTTCTTTCTAACCCCAGGAAAATACAGGTAACCTTCCCTAAATCGGTTTCCGCTGCATTTCAACAACACTGCAACGCAAAAGAATGACCCCAAAACATTCAGTTCCACATAAAAACATAGCAGAGGAAAGGACAGGACAATTCACGGTCACCACTTGCCCCAGGGGGCAACCAGAGTCACCTCCGTGGGACCACTGCCTCATCCCAGGCTTCTGTCAACTGTTAGCACTACACATCTCCTTACTAAGGGGCTGCTCAAACCTATTTTGGTAGAGTTTCCACCTTTGATTAGGGTGATACGCCACGTCAAGATGCTAGAAATCCCAGTTGGATTCACCGGACGCTGGCAGAGAGTTAAGGATTGGGAGTGGATGTTAATTTAGCTAACAAGAGAACGTCGCCCTGTTGAGAGTACTGAACAGCAGCGAGACACTAGAGTATTTACTATATAAATATGTCACGTGGACAAACACATTCTGAAAACCTTGCTTTTGAGCCCTATAAACATATTAAAGGCAAATCCTAGAGTTAGCAGCTAGTGTTTTCTTCAAGATGATTAGTGTGCAAGGAAAAACATTTACAAAGAACCCTGGCTGGTCAGTCCCCAAGACGGAAATCTTTGCCTCAAGCCAAACTTCATCTACCTGCTCTTCCCTATCCCCTCCTCCCAGTGCTGGCTGACCCGGACCGCTCTGGCACTGGCACAGGAGCATGGGGGCATCTCCAGTTCCCAGCACAAAGGTATGACACGATGCCACAAAGTCATTCGGTTAACAGGACTCCCGGACCCCTTTATCATCGTATGGATTTCACAACCTCCTTTGCTTCCTTTCAGTAGTACAGCAGCTCCAACGAGCCTCTGGAAGTAGTGCCTTCTCGCACGGCATGATACGCTGCCAGGATATCACAGCATCTCAAGGGACTGTAAAAAGTTGTGAAGTATTGCAGCAACGAAAATAATAAAAAGGAGCCTCACATGCAGCAAGATCTACAGTGGTGATGTGGGTTAGTCATCAGCTGGGAAAGTGTCATTGGCTCAGCTCCTCCTGGTACACTGTGGCAACTAAACATTTAAACAGTTGGCTACACTCTACATGTAAACAGGAAATTGCAACAAGCCAAAAAGGTAATAAATTGGTGGATGTAGTGTAATAATGAAAAACCTGATCAATGGCATTTTGTGACTATGGCATCCTTCAAAATACCTCTGGCATTTGAGACTGATTGGCTGAAAGTCTAAACATTTCTGAATGGAGCAAAAAGGACTATGCTGGGCTCCAAGAATTATTCTGATGCTTAGCTAAAATGAGATGTCACAGTATTAGCTGTACAAGTGCATTACTTACGCTCCTCTGCCCAACCTCATCTGAGCTACCAGCAGCACAGTCAGGGAGTGCCAAAGCAGGGATGCAATTTTGAACATTTCTAGCCTTCTCCCTCCAGGTTTACCTACACACTTCTCAGGAAGCTGACCAGTGCCTTCTGAGAGAACTTCTTACATGACATGGAGCGGGCACTTGGGTAGAAGGGACTTGCTGAGCCCTGGTGTCTCTTGGCCTCTCTTCTCACCCTTCTTCCTCACCTACAAGTCTTTGAAAATGCCTCTTGGCAGAGGCACTACCCTAGAAATGCATCCAATTTAATGACAAACAAAAATGGAACAGAAGATCCAGCTGTTCCTCCCCTGGATGTTGGTTTAAAGGCAGCTCGCCTGGTTTTTGCAAGGTGGCAGGTCGAAATTTATGGACATGGGAGGTCTCCATTCTCCCTCAGACTTCCTATAGGATGGCGTGACAAGGGCAGTCTGAGGCCCTTCTGGCCTGTCAGTGTGATGACCTCCAGTCAACTCTTCTGACTAATTGCATATATTTCTCAGACGCCCTCCCAAGACACCTCCAAAAAGTAAAAAACAACAACAAAACAAAACAAAAAAAACAAAACCAAAAAACCACCCCCCCCAAACCCTGCAGCCAAATACTATGACATCCCAGTTAGTAAACACAAAACGTAATGCTTTACAAAATGAATACAATATTCCATGTGCACCCAGCTTCCACACGTCAGCACCGCACTGAGGAGGCTGCTGGGCTGGTGTCTGTAGGCAGTTTCTGGCAGACAGCTCCAGTGGAATTGCCACCCTCAGTTATTGTTTAAGTTATGTATAAGACATGTGTGAACCATTGGATATTTGTGAAGTAACACTTGTGCTCCTGCTCATGCCCTGTTCCGTCCGTCCCCCAGAAGCTGTCCGCCTCAGAGCCTGGGGGCTGTTGCGGACCCCTATAGCACTACTTCGAGGTACCCCCTGCATGGGCCCCGAGGGGTGACCCCATGGCTGGGGTCCACCTTGCATTGGATGGCCCCAAGCTTGTGGTGGGCCACCCATGGGATGACCCCAGTGAGGTCCTGCACCCCCAGTAGGATTGTGGGACCAGCCAGAAGCTCCCGGGTAGCTGTGGCTGAACGCCTCGGGGGAGAGATTAGAAAGAACCATATTACTAAAACCTAGCCTCATGCTTTCTGAGTCAAAGGCTTCGATCTCGCGAGCTTGACGCTCCAGCAGGCTTCGTATCCGTTCGGTACGCTCGTTCTGCAACGCCAGCATCTCCTCCTCAATCTAGGAAGGAAAAAAAAGAAGAGACAGTCTGTAGCAGCAGGACTCCTTTACAGGCACGGCCTCGAGTCTCTGAAGGACCTTTAACAGTGAGAGGAACCTTCTCCCCATGTTTCTACACGAGACTGGATCTAGATCAGATGTCCACTGACACACAATCTGTTCCGAATGCAGAAAGCTAAGGCCCACAGACCTGCACACACCGGAGCGTGATGAACACCAGTCCTTGGTCCCCGTTTCCTGGCAAATAGAGAGGCTTTAGGAACACAAGTCCCAGGTCTGCAGTGACACTAATGGCTTGCCATAGACTAGTCTTTTAAGATGCAGCAAAGTCTACAGCTTCCATAAAAGCCTACTGGGAAAGCACCTTCAGATAGAGCCAAGCACAGTGCCCATACAGTCAGATACCTGCCAACACAGCTTCATGTGACCTTCACTGTTTGTAGCTGAATCTGATGATGACGACCGCTATTTTCTCCAGGATCCAACGTACAAGCCCACACTGTTTCCTCTCCAGTGCTCACCGGCCAGATTTTCTTAGATCATGTTTATCACCTCTTATCTACCCCCTTTCTTAAACTGGTTTCTCACGTTTCATTACCCTGATATTTTCCCCAGTTTGTGTGGCTGAAGAAAGCAGACAGTGATGTTTGAATTGTGTGGCAGATTATTATCTAGACAATATGCAAGCTGGCAACTCCCATTTCTTTCCTGTAGCACTGTTCCAAATTGGTTTCCAATGGTCCTTTGGTAGGGGCACTGGGATCAGCTCTCTACATACAGAAAACATGAGGCTACAGCCTCCTGACACCCATCAGACAGAGAGAAAAGCCTTTCTTGTTGAAATCTTCACAGCCAGGTGGAGAACCAAAGAATCACTCCATTATCTTCTTGCCAGCTCTGAAAAAGCTCCTTTTGGCCTCGGTGAAAAAGACCAAATGCGTAAAAAGCAGCAGCCAAGACTTTTAGCATAGCTCACTGGCATCTCCCCTGCCGTCAGCAGCAACTCAGCCAAGAGGTGTTACCTTGGGCTGTGCTGAAGGTACTGGGCAGAGCGTTGGAATTGTAAGCACCCTCTCGCCTTAGTCAGGGAATATGCAAAGTGATTTCATCTGGAATTTAGGAAACAATCTGCTCCAGCATGAGTCATCTCCTGAGCCATTTGGGGCTTTCAGAAACCGCCTTACCCACTTGCCTGTTTCTTAGTGCTGGGTGAGTGACACTGACTCTCCGTGGAGCAGCCCCCTCACTTCTCCCAAAAGCCAGGCAGTGGGCAGCTGGCTTGGAAAAGGCAGAAGAGGAAGGAGGTGCCTTCTCTAATGTAGGCTCTTTAAAACACTCCACATCTTTCCAGTCCTGCTATCTAAGCAGAATCCTCATTTTGCAGTGTCTTCAGCACATCCAGCTGCTCCCAGTTTTCAGTCTTCGTGGCAGCGTAACGCACGGGGCTTGGTGCAACTGAACTTCACCAACAGGCATTGAAATGACCGCATTGAAATGACATCACTTAAATGACCTCAGGAGGCAGGACTCCAAAGATGAAGTGTCTGAGGCACGTGGGAAGGAAATGTGTAAATCCAAAGGCTTTTTAAGGCACTCCTGGGACACGCTCGTTACTGCTGTGACACAAACAACAGTGCCAGGGTATAGCTTGTACACCCCTCGGCCACTGGCACCTAACGGCTGCGGATTGACGGGGCTGGCGACCCCCTCCTTAGCCTAAGTCAGACACGTATGCTCTGGTGAGTTACTATGGTGATGGGCACCATCAAAATCCAAGAGCACTGTGCTGAGAAGGAAGCAGAGTCCTATGCACACACTAATTTCTGGAATTTGGCTTATTCTTGAACACGAGGGACTGACTTTGCCACAGGCCACATTTACATTTGTGCATATAAATGCCAACATCCATCCTGCACACACACCTGCCCTTTCTCTGGCTGCCAGTTTCAGTCAGCACGTGCAAGCAAACACCAGGCGACAGCACCGAGGGACTCACACCAGGAACCTCGCAACTCAATTCTCACAGAAACAGAGCAACACTCCTCCCCCCAGGCAGCACCCTTGCAAAATGAGGATGCATCTACCTTTGCACCCACAGGGTTTTCCCTCAAGCTGCTGCTAAGTGACTGCAGTCACTTCTCACCAGTCCACGACTCTGAGTTGCGACGCGCTGGCACTGCACATACAGCTAAATAAAGGCTCCCACCTATGGAAACTGAAGGACCACCCAATCATTTGCTATTCTAGTGCAGCAGCCACACAGGGACACACAAACACACATGGATAAATTATGCTAGGTCCTAATTTTATTTTTTTTTTTTCTATGACCTAGCATTGCTAACTTTCCTATCACCATTACTGATGCCAAATGTTTCACAAGGGCTTTCTCTGCACAGAGACTCCTTAAATCACTGGCCTTCCTTCAGCTTTTGCCCTAATGTTCCATGCAGTGCAGTCCGTGCTGCTCTCACAGCCAAGGAGCCATGCAGCAGCGGGCTCGCTGTGACACACGCCTTCCCAGAGCTCTCGGCAGATCGTGCCACCAGAGGGCAATGCACACCCAGCAGAAATACACCCTGAAACACAAGGCTGTGACCCAAGTTGTCCTCTTCTGGATGGGAGCAAAATAGCTGGCGATGGGGTCTAAAGACAGCTATTACACACGTGAGTGCCTGACAGGAACTCTGTTCTCACAAATCCAGTCACTTGCAGAGATTCAGGTCTACCTGCAGGAGACCAAAGCACAACAGGCCTTGTGCTGTCTGCTTGGAGATGCTTCCTCAGCTGACCGTGAGGTGGAGCAGTTTTATCCAGATGAGGGCCCTCTATCAACTCAGCATCCATCTGTTCGCCCCTGGGAGAAGTTAAGTGTGAAGAACCTCTAGGCCAGAGAGTAATTGCCCTAATTTAATAACCGCCGATCAGCAAAGTTGGGAACTGCTGTGTGAAGTGTGATGGCTGGCACCCACAGGGTGAATCAAAAGGGAAGAAGTTTGCAGGACGAAGGCTGACTGTGTATTGCCTTTCACTGACTGGTGCATTACCCTTCCCTGCATTTGTGTAGGCCACTCATACACATTTCTATACACACCACATGTATAGAAAAGCATACTTGAACAAGGAGCTCCTTAACAGACACAGCCAACTACGAGTTGAAATCTAGGGAGCAGCAGGTCACCCATGCTGGTGGGGTCTGGCTACTTCAGTTTGCTTCAGGAGATACTGCAGACAGCAGCAAATCCCTAACAAACATCATTTCACAGGGAAACTGCAGCTTGGTCTCTACAGACTGACAAATGGAGCAGAGCTGCAGTAAAATAGTATTACCATAAACCACAAAGTCTCAAACATATTTTACCCTTCTTCCTCCCCAAAGATACCTATTGCTGATACCATGCAAACTTCAAAAAATGCCCTAGCTTTAGGCTGTTATTGTCTGTCCTCTGATGAGCCGGGGAAGCTAATCTGCAGCTCAGAGACAGAAAGAACAGTTCACTTTCCCTTCTGCTCAGAGAGGCACAGCTCCCTCTGGCACGCTTCAAGCAGCTCTATCCCAGCCAGAAGCTGCTCACACAGGACGGCTGAGCTGGCAGAAAGTTTAGCCTGTGTGTCACTGAGCTATTATCCCAGAGAGGCAAATACCCAAATGATCTGTGTTACTATATACAGTGAGGTAAGAGCAATTTTTCTCTCTATTGGTAAGTACAGTGCAACCTGAGGTCTGAAATACGGAGCCCACTGATGATGCTCGCCTGCCCATTTTACCTTCTGCTCCAGGAGAGCCCGACGGAGCGATACCCTCTGTTCAAGATCACGCAGCTCCCGATCATGCTGGGCTTCTGCCTGCATCTTGATTTTACTCTGATATGCATTCAGCAGCTCCAACTCCTGCTGCAGCTGCATCTTCAAAACCTGGCACTCCGCTTCCTGTGCTTCATCCAAACGCAGCTGGGAAAGACAGACAATAGAGATGTTTCACTATGGGGTAACCACTCATGACACACCAGGGGAGGACTGCGGGGAGGGGGAGAGAATGGGATGGGACTTTGTTTTCTTAGCAATACAATTGGTCTCTATTGTACTTCGCTTCACTGAACAGAGGACCTATAGTGACAAAGACTGGTGACAGTGAGCCCACAGCGCTGATGCAAGTGATGCTGATGAGCAGTGGTGCCGCAGGAACCACGATCCACACTGCAGAGACCAGACTGCTGGAGGTGCTAACATCCACAGCTCTCCTTTTGCTAGAGGCAAAGAGAAGATCTCTTGCTCTGTTCAACTGGATTAATCCATTACTTGTACGCAGGAGACTTAAGTCCATATCCCTGCCCCAGTGCAGGGCTTCAGGCAAAAGAATATAATGACAGAAACCTAAAAGTAGTAGTATACCGAATTTCTAACCTTCCCATACATAAACTAAGCCAGCTACCCTGCCTCACAGCAACAGATCTGTACACAGTGACATGAGCAGGACACAATATGCAAGAAGTGTAAAGAAAACTGCACATTCAGTTGTAGCAAGGACTCAAAGCATTGCTCATCTGCTCATCCCTTAGAGAAGGAATCTCTTAAAGAAGGAGTCACAGAACTTTCACAACACTTTTAACATTACTTCAGATTTAGTCAAAATCTGAACTCCTCCATGACTCACTGAGCATCTTCCACCAGTGGGACATGCTTCTGTTGGTATCATTGACAAATCAAAACCTAAATGTCTGAAGACAGCAAGCTGCACATTACTTAACGATGCTCTGACAGGGACATTTATGTTGTCAGACATCATGCAAAAGCAGTCCTCTGGCCACACAGATGCCTCGCTTTGCATCTCTGCAACAGCAGCTTCAACCTGCCTGAAGGAAGTAACACATCTTTCCTCCGCGTTTGAATGCTGCTTTTTAAATACAGAGGAATGCCTGTGCTGGGTATGGCACGTGTAGCAAGGAAGCAGATAGCCTGCTGTCAGGATACAGATCAGTTAAAATGCAAACATCCCTATTTGGCTGAGGAACCCTGGGTCCCTCGGAGGCGACTCACAGCTTGTGTAGAGAGCATTTCATTAATGCTGTGATCATACTGCTCAGCCAGGATAGCCAGCTTCCGTGTCTGCTCCTCCTTGAGCCGTTTGAGGACAGCTTTATGTTCACTCTTTGGCGTGGTCTCCAGCAGATGGTTTCTCAGTGCTTTGTACTGTCTGGTTTGGATCTTGCATGTATCCTGAAACTGCTTCTTTATCTGTAGTTCTTTTGACTGGAAAGATGGAGGGGACACAAAGAAAAAAACAGCATGTTTCAAATGCGAGAAATATCCATTCAAATGGATATTTAGGATTACATTAAGGATATGAGTTCAAGAATCCACAAAATGTATATTAACATCTACAGTGCAAGGAGGGAAGCAAAATACACAAGAGGCAATGACTATTGCTGCAGCTGCTTTGACACTGCTACTGTGCAAAACAATTACAATACAGACACTTTTATAACAAAGCTCCAGCCTAAATACAGCTGTCTCTGCACAAAGAGCCTCACATTTGTCACTGGACTGGATCCAGTCCTGGGTGTTGCTTTTCAAGAAAAGTTCTTGAGGGACAGGACTAATATTTATTAGCACCAGAAGCCATACTTACACATGACTGTGCTTGTATGGCACATGTATATGAACAGCACTTAATGTTATGAAAAGAAGCAGATATGGTGCATGCGAAGGGACAGGGAAAAAGAGCAACACTTTTTCCACTGAGGGTTCGATGAAGAAAACATGTATTCTAACACTTGATATTAAGAGCCTGGTATTCATAAAGATACTCAAAAATGGCTGGGGAAGATTAGATGCTTTAAGACATACACCACAAGCAACATTAGCATTGTGTTAGTCTAGCAAACAAAACAATTCCCCAGTCCCAGTGGAGGCTTACTGGAGATGGAGTTTTCCCTTTGCACTTGCTAGCATCTCTGTATTGTTTAGAGACATATTCTTGTGATGGCACACAGGGCTGGGAGGGTGTTCTGGAGTTCCCTGTGTCTCTCTACAGGAGGGCTGGCAGGGATACTTCTAACTAAGTGAAGATAACTACCCCAGAAGTGATGAAACAGGTAAGAATACAAACAAACAATAAAACCCCTAAACCCCCACGTCAGGGCAGTCAGAATACAACACAGTCAAATCCTGAAGCACTGGGAGCATGACGAGAGCAGAGGAACAGATTCCTGTCCCTTGAATGAGTTGGAAGAGCTCTGGGATCAGAACCAGCAAGGCAGATCTGTGCGCATGTCTCCTGTCAGCTCCTCCCCTGCCTGCTCCTGGCACCAGCTCAAGGCTCAGCAGGGCAGGTGATAAGCACAGCACTTGTAGCCACCTAGAAAGATGCAGTGGGATCAAACAACATATCCAGCCCAGTTCCGACACCAGCATTAGCTGCACAGACCAACAATGTCACTCTGCTAACCTGATGCAGGAAACAGGACAAAGATGAGCTTCATTGAAACCCAAACACATATCACAGGGAGGAATACATCGCTTTTACCCTTTCTAAAGTCACAGGAAGTTATTTCCCTCCAGGAAACCTTTAAGGTTGTTTCTCCCTGCCCTTAAGGGAAGTGTCAGCAGGTTACACATCCCTGCCAGGGACCTGCTCTCAGCAAAACATCAGCAATTTATTTTGTCCTCACTTTCTGTGAAGCCTTGCTTGGACACCAGACTCTGCTTACAGGCTTCCAACCCAAAGCCTTTAACAACAGGAAACAGAAGGGAGCGGTAAGATTTCCAGTCAGACTTCTGACAAGATCATTTTGACCTCGTATTGTGAAACACCAGCGAGAGGGGATTTGCATCACAATCAACACACTCGAAATAATAACAGAGCAGTTGTCACTGAAGGGTGAATTCTAGTTATGGGTCCTTCTGGTGCTCTAATAGCAGCAGACAGTGACCGTTAAAAAATCTGCTTTCGGGACAAAGGAGCTCACTAAAAAACAAAGGGAAAGCCTGAAACGTGCCCCTGAGGGAAAACGTTGCTGGGGAGAGAAACTGAACAAGTAGTCAAATTATCTATTCAATTAAGAATACTTGCCTGCATTAGTCAGAAGCAGGGGAAGGAGGTAATACTGGGGAATGGCCTCGACAAATAGGGGATTGTACTCGAAGGGAACGGGCTGTCCAGCAGGCTGCATTATTAGCACTGCATGTACGCAAAGGTGCTGGATTGACAGCTCAAGCCTGAAATCCCTCACTAATCGCCCATCAGCCACGCAGAGCAACTGTGCAAGTTTGCCATCCTCCCTGCAGAACGCTCCAGAGCCTCCTCACTGGATAAGGGAAGGGGTTGAGGAGTCTGCAGAGGTGAGAGGGCAGCCCCTCTGCAGCCCAGGGAGAGCACTGATCTCTGCGGTCCCGACTGGCAGCCAGGGAACAGCCACGCTGCCCACTCGTGTTTGCACCACCTCACCTTGGGGAGGCAGAACTCCATCGTGCTAATCTCAGAAGGATCAACCTAATACAGCTGCTTCAGTTTTATTCAGCTCAGAGTGCAGCGCAGCTTCCCTGTGAAGTCATCAGCTATTTATACACTATATCCTTGGAGATTCTCAACAGCCATCAGATGGTCCCTTGTTCTCACAAGCCAGGTTTTCACTATTTAATATTATTCTAATATTGACAAATCAGGTATTTATTTTTTTTGCTAAAGTTCTATTTTCAAGTTGGTTATTTTCTCTGTAAGAAGACAACTTGCAGGTGGTGAAAACCAAGTCAGATGGGAAATATTACGAAGAGGAAAGACCTAGAACAACAAAGAAACCCCATGCTCAGTATGCCATACACTCATTTTGTTACTGGCACGGCTGAACACTGGGTGGAGAGAAGAAGTCTGCCTCCTCAAAGGAAATGTACCAGGCAGCTTTGTGAAAGGCCTTATACTCCCTTCTCAGACACTTCAGAATAAACCACTGGACTTCTTTGGATGAAGTGAAGGCTCACAATGAAAACACTAAGAGCCTCAATTACAGAGGCCCTATAGTTCTGGTCAGCCACCACAGTTACAAGGGTGGTGCGAGAAACCCGTGAGAGCACAACACAGCAAAGGGCAGTGCCAGGAGCTTCCTGAGGACACCGCAGTTGGCTGCATCTCCCTCTCTTCCCCCCATACTTGCTAGTGTACTGGCTCTAATATAAAAACAATAACAAGGTGTGCTGGCCCAGAGCGATAGCGCCGTTCATTTTTGATGCACATGGGAACACAAAGCTTATTCACCTTTTTTTTCTTTAAATGACACTGCAGCATTACAGAAAAATGGAGTTGTTTCTTGTATATGGGAGGAGAAGAGGATCAGGAAACGGTTTAGAAGAACAGGGGGGGAAAAAAGGGCACTGCAAAGATTAAATGCATTTTAAACTACCACAAAAAGGAAGGCATGTTGCTGAGAACAGCTTTCCAACCAAAAAGAGGGGACAGTGCTGCTCTGGCGTGGCTACAGCACACCACAGCCCCGCTGCTATGGCTCATACACACAGTGCTCGCAGGGCTGCAGCTGCACACTCTGACAAACACAGCACCTTTTCAAAAAGGTATTAACTACAGAATGAGTCACCTCTGCGAATTAACGAGCTTCAGGATACCCCGGACCCGCACACACCGCAAACGAGCACCGCAATGTACCACTGCTCCACCACCACCAGCGCCTCACACCCAGGGCTCCTCCACCACCGAGTACCTTCAGGCTCTTGGGCTGCTGCCGGACCTCCATGACGTGCTTGCGCCTCAGCTCCCGCTCCCGGCGCTTGTTGTATTCCAGCTGGTTGGTGAGCTCGGTCTGGTGCTGGAGCCGGATCAGCTCGCAGCGCATCTTCTGGATGGTACTGAGATGGCGGAACTCCAGCTCCTGCATGGACTCGTGCTGACGCAGCAGCATGGCGTGCTCCAGGTCCTTCTGTGTCTGCCTCTTGTTTAACTCCTAACAGGAGGACAGAGGAAATTCTTATTTTTTTTTTGTACTTACTTGGATTTCCATTCACAACATGACATTTCTCCTCGTTCACAAGGGCATTTCTCTCTTCCCGAGGCATGTGAGGACAGAGCACAGAGTTTTTATGTCTTATCAAAAGCAGAGAGCACTGCCACCAGTAATTTTTCCTTCTTCATTTCACTTTTCTTCTTCCTGTTCTAGATGCCCAACAGGATTCACAGGAAGCATTTTCTGGAAAGGACTGTAACTGTTGTGTCTGTTGACTTTTTCATCTAACAATTCTCCCACCACAGAGTACTAATCTGAACATCTGATTCCTCAAGATCCCCTAAACACCACAGGGTTTACCGGATGGCGTTGAAAAACACATCAAACCATCACTTTACCAAAAAACTTCAGCTGTGGTACTTAACACTTCAGGGAGATTGGAGCTGGACTGCAGGTGCTCCTGTGAGATACATTTCACACAGGTGGTGCCAGGTCTCATCTCTGCCTGTTTTCTTACCTCCCGAACCAGGTCCTGCTCTAGATTATGGCGGCCCAGGAGCATCCGTCTCTTAAAGCGGCGACACTCCAGCTCCAAGTACTGCCTCTGACGCCTCAGCAAGTTGGCTTCTTCCTCTGCCTGGAAATGTTGGATGTTCTCCTTCTGCTTGGAGAGCCATTCCTGCTTCTCCTTCTTTGGAGTGCTCTGGTTTTCATTCAGCTCCTGATAACAGCAAGGTAATTAATTGTGGAATAATCACACCAAGCTCCTTGGCCCTGAGCAACTGGGCAGACCTGCCTAATAAACTATGTTTCAAAGCTGTTCCACCTTGTCTTCTCATGGTTGGTACCTCTGCAAAATGCTTCATATTGCACATCTAAGGGAATACCAGGAGATGCTTCTCAGTGAGGCAAATTTAACTACAACTTTTTTTTTGCACTGGCCTCTTTAACTGGCCAAAATGCTGGTTCATGTCTGCAGTTTCCAGACATATATATTAGCTCAAAATGAAAAAATGATGGGTTTGTCACTGAAAACAAAGGCACTTGGAGGTTCCAACAAATGTTTTTACAGGTTCCCAAGGGACTGAGAGAAGAAGGAAAGAGTTATCATCCTGTTGTTCAAACAAAACTCTGGCCACATGAAGCACATTAGAAAATTCTCTGGTCTTGCTTGACCAGAACACAGACACATTGTAACTCATCAAGGCAGAGCCACTCACTGAGAGGCCATAACCTACAAAAGCAACATAAAGAAGTTCACAGGTGAAATTTAAGGCCACAGTTTCCACATCTGCATTATATTCAATACATAGCTTGAAGCATCTTGGGCAAAAGACTCTGCCTGCTTGAACTGCATACTAGAGATGCCCACACAGTAACTGATCTTGGGATACATTTCAACTTACGGATGAGACAGAACCCCTCTGTGTTTCATCGGTGTTTCTTGGTGCTCTGTGATCTACTGCCCACTTAGAAAAAGATTCTGTGTTATTATAAAGAGCCCACGCTACTATAGTTTTCGTTAGATCTTTCTTGGCTCTGCTGCTCTTTAGCCTTTTTTTCTCCTGGGAAATGTCTGTGTTTGGGAATATTCCCCTTTGGAGCAAGTTCCAAAGTTGTGTCGCACAAGTTGATGGTTGAGCACTAAATGGTTCTTTCAAAAAAAATTATTTATAGTGCTTACGGTTTCAGCCAGTCCACAAAAAGAATCAGGAAGTTTGGTTCTACAGCTTCTCTGCATTTCACAAAGGTCATGATTTTCAGTACAATACAGTGATTATTAAACTATTACACAGCTTTCTTCACTAAAATTAAAGTGTTTTACAGATATTTTCCTTTAAAAAAAAAAAACTGCAGGTCATCTTTACCATTCTATTTTCTTGCTGCTGCTACAGAATTATCACTTAAGTGGTAAGAAACTTCACTAACTGCTGTAGTGCATGGTCAATATCTGCAGCAACAAGGTATGAGAAAAAAAGCTCATGACCTTTCTCAAACTACCTTTTTTCCTTCCTTAGGATTGCCAAATTGCATGTTTCTGCCTAAAAAGTAGTATTAAACAATGGGGAAGTTTGTACTGTCACAAGGCAAATATATAGATGCCAATATATAAATAAACCCTCTAAGGTCAAAGATATGAAACAAATACAGCACATACAGGACTCTGCTCATGAAATGCAGAACTTGCTGCAACCCAGTGAAGTGTCTTGCGCCCAGCAGCATTTTTATTTCTGAATGTTCACCATCCTTGCACGGTACTGTACACTGTGATAGTCACATTTCTCATTACAAACGAGTTACCTCTTTCAGCTGCTCCTTACGGAGTTTATATTCTCTCTTCTGGGACTCCAGGAAACTGTTCAATTCTTTTTTCTGTTGGGCCTGAATATGCTGTTGAAACTTCTTTTCTTCATTGGCCATCACTTTAGCCTACAGCAAATCCAGCAGCAAATCAGTCTGAGTCCCGATGGATTACACCTCATGTTCCATTTCAGCTCCAAGACCCAGAACTCACAGTACAGTCACCACGATACTCACCACGATTCTGAACAAGTGCAAGTCTCAGGAGTTCGCCCTCACTTCTCATTCCACCACCCCATCAACGCACCAGCAGGAGTCCTTTTCCAGTGCCCCATTTCCTCAGCTCTATTGTTCAGCTAGTCTTGCCTAACAAACTCAACACCCTATGATAAACTATACCCTTAGCCCTCCACTGAGAGATCCAAGATGAACAAAGAATCAATAATTGCTGTAGGCAGCACCGCTTCATTATCAATTATTTAAAAGCATAAAAACCCCCATATCCATAAGCAAGTGGACGGTGAACATTTAAGCGTAGCTGGCGCATTTCTCTGTGGGCTCATCTGCCTCTGTAACACTTGATGGCAGCTACTGACAGCAGATACATGGTGAAAGAAAGGAGAACCCTCATGGTATTTTTTCTGGGGTCAGTATACTAACATTTAGTGTAACACACTGTGATGAAGGACATAGTTACATAAACCCCTTAGTATAAAGAGGTGATGTATTAGCCTTTTTCTAATTAGCAATTTGCTTGGCTCCTGAAAACAAGACATGTAAGAGACTACAATGTCATCTCTTCATCAGTGAGGGGAAGTGGACAATTCAATGTACAAATACAGACTGGTCTGCTAAACCGTGACCTCCTACCTCTTTTTCCATGGCTGCTTGGTGCTTTTTAATTAGCTTTTCCATTTCTGCAGCAAAATTGTTACGCTGTGTTTCAAGATCCTTGTCCAATCTGAGGCGATGCTCATCCATTTCTGCCTTCAGTTTATTCTCTAATGCCATCAGTTGCTTCTGGTGTTGCCGTCTCATACGTTTATAGCCAGACATCTGCTCTCGGAGTTCAGAGTCTTGCTCATGTTCCTGCATTTGCCTTGTCACCTAGGAAGGTAACCACATCGAGCCAAAGTGAGTTAATGCTTCTTAATCTGCTTTTCAGCACAACCACAAGAGAAAAACTATTCAGTAAAGAAATATGTTTTTGTTGTAAAGAAAAGCATACATCCTAATGGCAGCAGAGCAGATTAAAAACTGAATTCTGCTGTAGAAGATAAGCTCACATGGGCTTCAGAAGAAAAACCTGTGCCATTGTTATAAAGCTGGTACTAAATGTCTCTTTAGCCCACCGTAATGAGCGTGCATACATACACACACAAATATACATAACATGCATAGGAAAATAAAAGCCAGCTTATTGTTATAAACAATTCCCTGCATTCTGCAAGGCGTATTGGTTTTGAAAATATTTAATATACACAAATTACATTTGCCTGGGTGTCGCATTTAAGCGTTTATTAACTCACATTAAACTATTTCAGTGATAATATCTCAGTCAAAGAGGATAGCTCACATTCTGATGAAATCCTAACAGCTCTAAGTAGTTTCACAGCCCTGCACTCAAAGGCGTCCCTCCCTGTACAACTCCATCCCAGTAAGCACATTAACATACCAGCGATGCTGTGCGTATAGTAGCAAAGTGCTCTCGGTTGCGATAATGAGACTTGTGGCGAGATACTTGGGGAGGAGACTGGGGTTCTGATGCCCTCGTTCGAGGATCTGATTCCTCTCTGTAGTTTTCTTCCTCCTTATCAGCAAATATCAGAATAAAGAGAAACTGTGTTACTGAAGATTTTTATTTTGGTCTGGTTCAAAAGACATTGAAAAGGAAGGAAAAAATCATTTTACATTCAGCAGCCCCCAAAGATCCTCCTGCTAATAGCTGGACGAAGGAATATACTGCAACAGGAGCCCTGATCTAGGATCCTTGCTTTTGGAAATTTCACTGCGCATTTTTATTACTAGGAGGAAAATTACTAATTAAAGCTGAAAATGAGAAAAATAACTGGAGAACTGAAAACTGATTTAAACAGTTTACTTCAACAAAACATAAAAGCTATAAAGTAGATTGTATCACGTCTGACAGAAAAAGACAACATCTTTGTAACCCTGAAAGACAGAAGAAGATTTTCATTACACCCACGACAGAAATACCTCAAAGCAAATTTAAAAATTTGTCATGGTGTATTCTACATTCTTATTTTGAGTTTGTCATTCATCACAGAACGATTAGTAGTTAGATATGCTGTACTAATTAACTCCCCGAGGACATACCTGCGTCTTGGTTGCGTATCTGGGCAAAGAACAAAACATTCTAACCACACCTATCATTAGTTAGGGAAACGTTACTGGTTTGAGAAAAGGTGTGATAACCCCTCCATAGCACGAGCAGCAAGGTTCAGAGGGACGCTCTCCAGTTTATCCTTCATCCCGCAGAGGTAAAGCAGGGGAAGTGGTTTCACAGCTTGCCATGGCCAGAGTGCTGTGTTTTCTTTTTCCGTGCATTTTTGCTCTTTAACTAAATACTCAAGTTGAGTGCTGGGAAGATGGGTGCTTCAGGAACAGATTTCAATCACTGCTGAGGGTTGTCTATTCTAGAATTCACTAATTAGGAGGTAAAAAGGGGGAACTCTCACATCCCTTTGTTTCACAAAGCAGTGCTCTGTAAGTTAAGGGCACCTACTAAATAAACCTATCTACAAGCTGCCATTCCAGCTCCTCACAGGACAGCAAACCAGTTTTGAAACAGTGCAATTAGTAAAATAAATTTTAGTGAATCAACAGAAATAAATGATCTTTGCAGCAACCTTCCAAAGTTTCCAGTGCACATTAATATATCGGGACACAATATCGGAACTTGCAGATGGTGATTTAGGATAGGATGCACCCTACTTTCTGTCATCATGCCAACCAAATTCTCTCCCATTTTACACCTTCAATGTTATCCAGTAAAAATCCAGTGCTCACCGGCTTTAAATGAATGACAGAGCTATTTGACATCACGGTGTGGTCCCCCTCCATCATATCCAGCTCGCTCTTATCATCCGAGGCATCTGGAAGACTGTTAACACTACTGCTTTGGCTACTGGCACTGATAGACATACTAGGAATGGACTGATTGCTTCCGACACTATTCACTGTTCCCGTCCTGCCGACACCGTGATCTTGTTCCTAAGAGAAAGGAATTATTAAGAAAATCCAAATCCATCACAGCTGTATCTGTGGACATTACCAAACAAAACGTTCATTCCATTTCTTTTTAAAGGCATTCACCTGCCATGGCATGGCAGTTCCTGCCCTCCAGGCACTGCCATGGAACATTTCTCTCGTGGGATGCTGGGGAGAGAAAGAATCAACCTTGTCAAGATTAACTGGCTGATGTCAGATTCTTTTCAACAGCAAGCCTGTTAACAAGCTGAACTCTATCATGTATCAGCAACAGCGTGTCACCAGGAACTGTTCTGACACCAGCATCTAAGCGCTCAGCTGGGACCCTGCACCCCACATAGTTCCTTTCTGTACATGAGAGAGCTGCAATCCAGAGGTCTTAATTTCTGCATGGTGATTGCAGCACGCAACCCAAAAAAAGACTAAAGAATGCCCTTGACTACTTTTTTTTTAAAAAAAGGTAGAAATTCCAACATCTTAGACTCAGAACAACATTCTCCAGACAAAACTAGAAGACTGTTGAGGGCCTTGTACATATGAGCAAAACAGAGGCTAATGGCAGTTGCTGAAACGGTCCTCAAGAAGCCTCATAAACAGGCAAAGCAAGCCAGGACTCAGAGAACTGGAAGCTAACTGCTCAAGCATGAACACACAGCACAGCTCCCTGTCAGCACCAGGCATCTACTCTGCCTGTCCTTGCTTGTGCCTTGAGGTAGCTTTATTCCAAGCACAGAGAGGAAGACAGAGTTTACAGTCAGGTGTGTAAACAGCCTCCATTCTCTTTAGCAACATCTGAGTGGTGGTTATTTAAGTGACAGCATCATTCTCCGGGTCAGTGATGAAATCCAAAGTTTCTCTCACCTCCTCCTCTTCCTGTGTTTCGACTGCAGGGCCATTGTGCGCCTCTTGGAAGAGGAGCTTCTTCATCTTACGATACTGCAGGTTGTCCAGTTCTCTCACTGCATCCTTTGTTCTCTGAATCAAGTCTATTAACACTGTTTCAGGCCGCTCCCGAAGGACAAACATGTGCTGTAAAACACACAAATAGGTGAGCGACCTCTTATGCCTCCTGCACACATGCTTTGAGGATAAAATGATGAGCTCTAGTTGGGTTTGTTAGCCCTCTTCCCTGCACAGGAGAATACCTTAACAGCTTACATTAGCACTATTTTTAGGCTTCATGATCCAGATGGATTTCAGAATGATTGCTTTCTGATGGGAAGCATCCACCAGAAAGTGAAGATGTACAAAACCCAGAAATGATATTTCATGTACCATGAAAATGGGCTCAGTTTAAACCCAGACTTCTTTGAATGTTGGGGTATTTAGTGACGTTACCTTCTTGTGGTTTAGAGGTGGAAGAGCAACAAATGACATATAAATGCTAAGGGTGTTTGGTTAAGCATCTCTAACCAAATGTTAATTAACTCACCAGCTAACTCTCACTATAAAGCCCTTTTCCTTGTTTAGAAATGCTCGAGAATCAAATATTTGGCACACAGCTCTGAATCATAAAATAAGCTGTGAACCTTCAAGCCCAGCCCTAGAGCAGTCAGCCATGTTATGCTTTGCCTTTTTTTTTTTTAAATATTCACTGCATTTCACTGCAAAGGTGGCTACATTTTGCCAGCAGGTAAAACAAGTCCTGTCTATGTATGCCAGAAGCAGCTTTTGCAGTCTCCAGATGAAATGTGCTGTGCAAGCATGAGTCATTATTAACACCACCGCTAGTTTCATTTTGTTCCTTAGGAGAACTGCATTGCCATTTCCAACACGTCTCATTCCCTACCTGTCCCTGTGAAGTGGCATGCAGCTGTTTCAGGCTACAGATATGGAAGGAATACATTCACAAACGTTTCATTTCCATCAATGTTCTCTTTAATTGCAGTGAGCTGCTCAAAATAAAACCAATCTGCAGAATTCTGAAATGGGAGGGCTACACACCCACACCAAAACCTTTACTGGATAATTGCATTTACTTTCTGAATACACAGTTTTTTAGAGAGGCAAAAGTCCTCAGAACCATTTAAGTAAAAGCAGGCAAAAAGGTGATGATAAAACCTTCAGAAATAGCACCCGTTTCCCAGCAATGCAAAATTTTGGAAAATCACTGTTAAGCACAAACATGATGGGGATAAAAATCCCCCCAAAATAATGTCATGAGCACTGTAAAGAGAATGACGAATTTGCAAAATTCTGAATGCCATCTGATGCCACAAAGGAAATCCATCAAAGCCACACTTACAATGAAGCAGCTCTGACACCCAACTTCTATGCAAGTTGTGTTCACTTAGGAACATGTCAGCTTTTTGCAATAATCTACCACGCTGGCTTTGTTTCCAAACTACAGCAAGGAAAATCAACTATCTGCAGCATACAGGAGCCCAAATTAAATAAAAAAAAGAAAAAGAAATAAAGCAGGAGAAAACCTGCAGATGGCTGAGGCTTATTCATGTCAAGGAAAAGTATGGGAAAGAAACACTGCTTTTCTCTGCCCCCTTTCCTCCAAGGATACTATTAGGATTTCAGTTCGACGTGTACAGCACACAGGTGATGGGAGAGGATAAAAAGCCTTTAGGGGTATATATATAGCTTAGAATAAAGAGGGGAGTAATGAAAGGTGTTTGTTAAGTAATTCATGGCAGCTCTGTCAGGATTAATTATGATCATTGGGAGGATAGACTGAGCTTAAGAAACTGAAACTCTTGACAAGTTGATAGCCATCCAGTGTCACTTGCTGGAGCATCCTTTTATGATGAGAACAAGGTACCTGGGGAACTGCCCGAGACTTTGCAAAGGGGGAGTAAAGCCAGAACCACCAGCTCAGTAAACCCCATAGCACCCTCAGCTCAAAGGTGTTCAGGATAATGGGCAGAGAGAGCATTGTTAGTGGTAACCTAATATGGTAGGTGGGACAGAAGAGTGTCCCAGGGTATGGCCTCTTCTTAATATCATGTGGAAAACAAAAGAACAGGCAAGCCAACCTTCAGAAGCTCCTCTGATGTAGGCCTGTCTTGAGGAATTTTCTGGAGGCAAGAATCTACGAAGTTTCGAAAATAATCAGACCTGTGGCAAGGGAAGCAAAAAAAAAACAAAACCAAATGAACATCTGAGTCAACTGCCCAGTTTAATTTTCAAAGCTCATTAAAGCATCAAGACATTC
This sequence comes from Aegotheles bennettii, assembly GCA_013398125.1. Classification (NCBI taxonomy): domain Eukaryota; kingdom Metazoa; phylum Chordata; class Aves; order Caprimulgiformes; family Aegothelidae; genus Aegotheles; species Aegotheles bennettii. Next base: position 41,186 of record VZRW01006864.1, on the reverse strand, counting down.
ACATTTCAGCACTGCTAGTAGAAGTGGGGAGGAACCACTTGCTTCATCCTACAGTCTCTGACATCCTCAGTCAAGCCAAAGCCCACTGCTATTATTAGTAGGTAGATCCCTTTAACCTCAGCTTCCAGGCACAATGTTTCAGCCTAAGAATGCAAAAATATGGGGCAATTTAAGAGGAAGCAAAGTTCTGTATGAAGACAGGCACCTACATATCTCACTGCGAGCGTCAACCCTGCCGAATTCTGCACTGCACAAACTCTTTTAGGTCTGATCAGAGCCCCTGCCCCATCTCATCTCAGTACAGTTTGGAGGTGAAACACCCGTGCACAAACACACCATCCCCGAGACACCTCTGCCCCCCCAGACACAACTCCTACACTACTGTGCAATCTGGCACAAGTAAGATTTAAGGTCACGAATTTTTTAATAACATCTGTCCCCCCAAAAGCTAAAATGCTGCATTTTGCTCTTCCTCTCTCTGAACACAGGTTTTCACAAGGGGAGGATTATACCCTGGCAATCAGTTGTGCAGGTTTTATTTCTTTCCTTCCCTACTGCTCCCACCATGTAACAGGGTTTTGCTAATGCAGTTTTTCAATAAATTAAATTATTGCATATTTTTTTGGTCAGAAAAATACATAAAATCAGTTGAATGTTTTGTCAAGCACCAGGCTGTGAAGTCTAAGCAGAAAAACCCAAAACTAGAAGAAAAGTTTCTAAAAAATAAGGTACAATGTATTATGTTAGAGGCCTAGGACTACAGCTCAGAAAAACAGAATCAGGAAGTTTTTAACTTTTGAAATTAGCTTACTGTGTTTGCTGTTTCAAAAGACAGTTGTTGAGGCTGGGAGGCACAAAATGTTACTACTGTGCTTTATCCTTCTGAAGTTTATGCAACACACACTTGCCGCACACAAGCAATATTTTCATCTTGCAAAGCCACACTTCAACAAAACAAGATTTAGGAATTGACAGTGTGGTTTGTGATTAAAAATACTAAACCCCACATTTCTGGCTAAAGTTTACTGACCCACTAACTGAATTTTTTTACATGTTCTTACATTCTTTCAGCAGCACATCCTCGTTCTGCTACATTCTAAAGTCTAAAATATTTAGTAACTGGCCAGTTTTGTAAATAAAATGTATAGTGAACCTAGTAAGAAGCTTCCAGCTCGCATCCTCCCAGTAGGAACCCAGCCATTTCAAGAACTCCACATGACAAAGCACTCCATTTACAGCAATCCCCTACAACATTCCTCCCTCAGTAATACTCACCATTCATTAGACTGTAGTGTAGGGGATTCATTCTGCGCTATGTGATATAAGGCACTCATTGCGTTCATATTAAACAAAGGAGGCTTCCTTTCCGCTGCACACAAAAGAAAATCATTTTTACATGGGGAGATAGTCTCACGGTTTTGTTCTTTTTTTAGTTTACATCCCTTTAAAAAGAAAACCACACCAGCAGAATCACTATTGCCTGAACATGGAACCCCAAACCAACCCTACCCTGCAATCAGACAGATATGTTGGCATATGTCCTATACCACTGCAGAAGATGAAAGCACTTTGAAGATCAAATGCCATGTCCTCTCAAGCTTTTAAATTACGTGGTTTATCATAGCCGCGTTCCCCAAGTCATTTTAATGTACTAAAATAGGAGTAAGTTAACAGTGAGCTCTCTACTCTGTGTTTAGCCACGAAACATTCTTTGTTTCATACCCTCTTCTTTTTTTTTTTTTTAAAGCTAACAAATATTTAATTCCAGCAGGACAGCAGTGATGAAGAAAAAGCTGGTTACAAGAACCATCAAATCACACTTAACTGACTAAGCACAAGGGCAGGAAGTCAGCAACAGGCCAACTCTTGATACTATTTTGAGACTTGCATTCTCCTTGGCTCTTCTCTCTCTTTCAAGCTTGTGTTACTCTTATAGACTGACACAGCATGAAAGCTTAATGAGGAAGGAGATGATCTCACTGTAACAACAAAATTGAAGCTTCATCAGAATGTTTATGGGGTAAACCTATAAAGCTTCGCCTCGCCATAAACATTCCAGAGGAGCTGGTCAGGCCACGAGGATGTTCCTGCACTAGTGAGAATGCAACAAAAAACTTTCCTTCCTGAAAAAAAACCCAAAACAAACAAACAAGGAAAAAAATAATGCTACTTTTTTTATTCTGCTTCTTAATTTTGAGTCAAATAGTAGCAGTAAGCTGTGTATCAGAGACCACTGTTCGCTCACTGCTTTCAGAGGATGGACTAAGTCCTACAGATTCCTCAGAATGGGTAAATTGAGGAGTTATTTAAAATTAGTTTCCTTTCCTCAAATGTAGCACTTCACCTTTTCTAGTCTGTCACAAAACCAGCTGTGCTATTGAGGATCAGACTAATTATCCATTAAACTATTTTAACTGACCCCTTAAACTATTTTAACTGATCGCTCTCCCTTATTTCTCTTAACTCACCTGAGTAAAATAAAACTGAGCCCTCAATGGCCCTGAGGGCCATTTCTAAGACTAAGTAATAGTTTGAGAAGACTACTGGATGTCTCATTTTTCTGCCTTCTCCCCATGCTTATTCAAACCAAGGCAAATGAGATAACCACACCAACTCAGCCTACAACACTCCACCATCCTGACCTAGTCTCACCTCCCACCGTGCTAGAAGCTGTAGACGAAGCCTAACGCTTCATATTGCAAAAAGGCAGCGTGCAGGAAGGCACCCGGGGGTGTGGTGGCCATGAGCTCACTGCATTCCTGGAGCCCTGCAGCCAGCCAAGTCTCCTCACTCCACTCGGAGCAGGATTCTGTCATGACAGTCACACCCCTTCCACTTGCTTTGTATTAGCAACAAAAAAAAAATAAAATAGACATTTAAAAAAAAATCTCTGTTCTGAAGAAAGAATCTATTTCACATCCTGGAAGAAAATGAAGTTGACAGTTTGGAATGCCAGACAGCATTTTTAGCTAAACTGTGCAGTTCACATGGATTAGCGTGTTCCTGAGAGCTCTCACTGCCCAGCCGGGCTGTTCCTCCACTGAGGTTGGTCTGGAGTATGAGCAATGAGATCTGACAAGGAGGGCAGGACAGCCTCAGGTGCAACGCCAGCACTGAACCTCACCAGCCCAAGAAAAACTCACAGCTAAGTGCTTCTGCAGAGCTGGATCCTGACTAAAATCTGAGCAGTGCAGTGTATGGTGTTGTGCGTCAGTGACTGTATTTTTGTTTCAAGAAAATACTATATGTTAAATTTAAATAGGATTCCATACTGCAATGCCACCATTTCTTTAGGTTTTGGCTTACAGTTTACCACTTCAGAACTGGATTGTTCCATATCTTTTTTTTTTTTTTTTTTAAGATTTTCCAGCCCAATCTATTGAAAAGTGACAACATACACTGAACATAGCTTTGAAGCTGTCCACTTATTCCAAATATCTTTTTTGCATCGTTTAAATATCTCATATTTTCATTGAAACAATATCAATTTATACCATTAAATCTACTTCCACACTGGTTCATTTTTAGAGCTGTTGAGCAAACGTTGCTTTTCAGTTCGAGGTTAACTGCCTCTCCCACAGAACGTGAGCACCTTCAGTGAGACAGCCTGGCTATTTTCTTTGTCTACATAACTCCTTTTCTTTGGATAACAAAAACACCAGTTCAATAAACATCAAACTAGAGAGTTGGTCTTGAATTCTAGAGAGCATATTTAGCTCTCTTCTCTAACATGCACGTCCCAGAGAAACCAGGATAAGGAAGCAAGCACAGATCTTCTGCACTGTAATACAGCCAAGTTCTAGGTATTAAATAAGCCCATTTTATAATTTTTCAAAGAAAATAACTTACCTAACTCAATACAGGTAATTCCAAGAGACCAAACATCTACTTTGCCATCATACTGCCCTTCATCCATGGCTAAAATCACTTCTGGGGCCATCCTAAAAGAGGAAATTGGTGCTCAAAATTCTGGGCATTGGAACACGTTATCGTGATCAGTAATTAATGAAACAGGCTGTTTCACTGACTTCAGCTACTGTAAGCAAATCATTCCCCAAGGTATCAGGCATGAACATGGGATACCAGGCACCCACACTAGTACAGCCTTTAAAGAGGCCGTGTGATGTTCTCCTGTGCTTTGCCCAGCTTGCCATTTACGATTATTGCCACCTTCTCGCCCTCCCACATTTCCAATAGCTCAGCTGGCTGGCCTGCTCTGGTGCAATAATTATAGCATGCAGTTGTGTAAACACCACGGATCAGGTGTAAGAGATCAAAAGCATACAAGGGATCTGCAAAAGGTTTTGTTCAATGAACCTGGTCTTTCCTATGAAAGAAAAAACACTTCAGTTATTTCAACAGCCAGATGTGGTGAGAACATACGAATTGTTAAAACCACTGGGGGGAGCGATCAAAATACGTTACAGATTATTCAATCCCACCTCTACCACTTAAAAGTCAGAGTAAGTAGAACAACAAAATATTTTTATTCCTTTTTGTGAAATACAAATACAAGGATTCACAATTTCTTGAAGTTAGAGCCTAATTCTATTTATTTTTTTTTTGCAGAGTACATTTTATCACTAAAAGTAGAATATCGCAAAATTAGCTCCAATAAAGCTCTAAGTATATTAAACACCCAATAAAAGATCCTTTCACTTCACAAAACCAGAAATGTGTAAAACTTCTGGCTCACCAATATGGCGTCCCCACAAATGAGTTGGCAGGAGATGCTATGGAAGCAGACCCAAAGTCAGCAAGTTTCACCTGTCCTGGCTCCGTCAGCAGGATGTTTCCTGCCTTGATATCTCTGGTTATAGAATACAAATGTCAGTATTATTCCACTTCAAAAAAGAAAACCTTCTATAGAACCGACTACAAAACATGCCAGCATCCACATGTTCAAGCTGCAATGCTCTGATTTCCTCCAAATATCAAATATTTAACCCTCAGGCTAACAGCTTAGCATGGCCCTTGAACTTCGAATCTAGTTTGTCTTAAAAATCAACTTAAAATGGCACACTTGGATGAGCTCCATGTACAGTACAGCAAAACCTGCACCAGCTTTGTCCTTTAGAAATCTTTTTCAGGAGGTCCTAATAAAGTAACTACTCAAATCCATCAGCCTTCTAAAATGCAGCAGGTACTTCAAACACAAAGAACTTTTGCATCCCCTGCTTACTGTGTGCTTCACGTAAAACTGATTTTTTGAGTATTAGTGCCCCAGCAATCTTTGCCTTGCAGTTGCTACAAGCTGCCTGGGTGAACGCAGCCTGCTTCGCTCTATGCTTCAGCGAACATTCAGCATCATATCAAGTATTTAAAAGCTTAGCAGATTCAAAGCAATTCTGCAGAAATGATGAACACCAGCTGTAAAAGACAGTGGATACAGAGATACACAGCTCTCTAGTATTTGACTACTACAAATCACTGCTTTGGGCACACATGGGCACCGTGGAAAGAAAATCTCTGCTTACAAATACTAAATTTGGGATGAAGAGGAGACAATCAACAAAACAAATTGCCTGTAAGTGTGTGAGACAGCAGAAGTATAAGCACTTACCTATGGATCATATTGTGAGAATGCAGGTACGCTAATCCCTGGAGAGCACCATGGGTAATTGCTGCTATTTCCACTTCTTGCAATGGCTTTTTATGAACTTAAGGAAAGAATTTATTTGAAATTCAATATTAAAGAAAACAACACAGTTTGCAGCATGCAAGTGAATACTGTTAAGAATATAAACAGAGGGAAAACACTACAAGTACATTTTTACTAGGTTCAGTGTGAGAAACAAATGTAAAAATAGTTCACAGCGTACATTCTATAATTAGATGTAATCTGCTAACTGTAAACCTGCAGCTATTTACTATCAAAAAGAGACTATTTTGCAACCATAAACTACACTCCGGTCATCTATGTGACCATTCTCCCAAACACCTTTTTGAGACTCAATATGCAATTTTCTGTTAATGAAGCTAAATCCCAAACCCTAGAACTTCACCACAATTCACACGAGTAAACTGTAGCAATACAGATGACTCTCCAGCAGCTCAGACTTTTGTCCTGAAACGCTTCTGGCAAGGAAAGGAGATTAACAACTTAGTGGCCACACATATATCTTCCAAGAAAGTTCACTTCAAGAAGCCTGATAGAAAAATGACCGTTTAACAAAAGACCTCATCAAGCAAAACCCTAACACTGCTGCAGTGCTATTTTAGTCAACAGGCCTACAGTTGTTAGTAAGCATTAGGATCAACAACAAGGGTTTGCAGGAATAAATCTTGACCTGTCATGACAGGAGAACCTAAAACTCAGAAAAAATAAATAGCTGCCTGACAACTTTAAAATAATGTGAGTGGAGGAGAAATTAAGCACCCAGGAGAGCCAAAATTCTACAGAAAAACCATTACAGCCATGCAAGAACTTTAAAAACTGCACCTGTTCACAGACACTCTGCCACTGAGTAAAACTGTATACTCAGGGACAACTCTGTGATACTGTAACCTCCTACTTCAGTACTACACTTCTGATTTGAATCAAACAAATGCACGTGACATACCTTCTAGTAAGTCTGATGCTGATCCTAAACAATATTCCATAACAAGCTGCATGGGAAGAAATCAAAATAGTTGTTAGAAAACCTTTAATAGTAAATGTACGTATGCAGACTGCTATAACAAAACAAATACTGCTTGGAACAAAAGCCCCATCCTAGCACTGTCACTGAGCCCTCCCACAAGGACAGCTCTCACTGGAATTCGTGTAGCCTCCCTGTGTAAAACTAAGCAAAAAAACTTGCAAAGAAGGCAAAAGCATATTCATAACCAGTTATGTACTGTATTACATATATTATATATGCACGTGCTTAACAGGAATGTTAAATTGCACTTTACAAGCTTGTCAGAGTATTAAAGGGCTATTTAGGGATTTACTGCAGATTTTTGTCCCAGTCAGACTTCAAAAAAAATAAATTAAAACACTGTCCTACAGATTTACTGAAGCTCAGACATGAACAGTGCTTACAATTTAAACTATTAGTGCAACAATATGATTTCTTTAGCACATCGTACTACAAAAACTTTGTCAATGAGAGATGTAGATCACAGCTCCTGTTTGACAGAATCCTTCCTCTGCATAGCCAATTGCATCTGTTCCCACACACACATCTGTATGTACACAAACTCAAATAACCCAGATTTAGTTTGGGTTTTTTGTGTAAATCAAATGTATGAAATTGCAGAGATAAAACCACAGAAATGACAACAGAAGTAAGCAATACACAACAGAATAATTTAGTTAAATAATTGGCATAGCAAACTGCCATACTGCCTCCCAAGCACTACAAGTGAAATCCTCACCTTTCCTTACAGTAAGAAAAGTGATGGATAAGTTTGTTGCCCCCTCCCTTATTATTTATTTCAAATGCTCAGTGCATCAAGCTAAATACACTAGAAATCACCTTACTCTGCAAGTGAAAGGGAAAATTTCCTTAAAACTTGTTTCTGAAAGCTACATTCAGTTTTGCTGAGCATCTGTAAGGTCCTTGGCTGTTCTCATCTGAGTCTGTGCAATGCAAGTGTTCAGGTGCCCCTTGAAAGCCAGCTGGGGATTTTTTAAAGCACCCTTAACCAAGGCAAGAGAAGTGCAGAGTGCAGCAGATGCTTACCCATGCTGTATGCTCCCGCAAATAGCAGCCTTTGTATTCTATACTGTTAGGGTGTTTTATTCTTTGGAGGAACTTGACTTCCTTAATAATATCCTGCCATTTCTGTAGAAAATAAAAGGAATAGAAAGACTTAACAACAACCAAAAAAAAGTAACAGTTTTATAAAGTTAGTATGTCATTTAATTATTTTAAGAGACAAAACAGTCCCAAGGTTCCAAAATCAAAATAAATTTACATCAACACCATGACCTTCACTGTTTAACTCCTCTACAGATCTACAAAGTAAATTGTTGATTGATTGGGCTGTACATAAGGAGCTCATCAATGTAATACTTTATATGTATGCATAGGATATACTGGTAAACACTTAATATCTGAGCAAGGCCTCAAAAAAAAGAAGTGACCCTTCTTTAAGGGATACCATTTCTGTTGTAAAAACAAACACACATTCCGACCTGAAAGAGATGTGGACGATAAGTGTCCTCCAGCAGGATCAGCTGTCTCTCACTTAACTCCTGTAGATATAAAGATCTATCCCTACTAGTAACTGCATTACACTGGATGAGGCTCCATTTATCAGCTGCCAAATATCTGTCTACATTCTTGATAATGTTTCTCCATTGCTAGTTTAGCCTTTAAAAGGATGGATTTAAAACGAGTTACCTACTAGATAAGAGAATGGTTCTGGAGGAGTAAAAGAATAAAGAGCTAAAACAAAATCCAGGTTTATAAGGTGAGTACAGAAGGAGGCAAAATGTCATGTCCCAGTGCGTGCCTGGACACTGCCATTGCTCCCCTCGGAGGAAACCAACAAGTCCTCCCATTTGCTGCACACCCACACCTCCTCCAGTGAGAAAGGCAAAAGCCTCGAAGTGCAAAACTACAACTATGGGAAAGGACCTGCAAAAACAAATGCAATTCCTGAACCCATTGAAGTATGCAGACATCAACACCGGAGTGTTGACACTGAAAATGTTTTGGAGAAGGAGTATCAGGTCTGAAGTTAATCAGACGTAGAGGAACCTCACCCAGCACCCAAAGGTTCAAAAGCTGTTTTCCAGGCCCTGTTAATCCCTCCACACACACCTCCTCAGTACATGGATGTGGCCAGGATTCACAGATGGACAGAGGTCCCACGTTCCCAAACGCTTTGGTAAATGTGAAAAAAACAAATCCTCCTCAATAAAAATTTTAGGGTTATAGAAACAAATGAAACCAGGGAACATGGCTGCCACGACCAAGGCAGGTGATTGATGAAGCATTTCTCAACACCAGAGACCTCATGAGAAGGACATTAGTGTAGCTATAGTAACAAACTCTCACTGATGCCCTCCATCCAGTACAAAAACAACTCAGTTGCCTTTTACCTTTAGCCTCAAAGGCTTTGAGGTACTAAGCAACAAAAGCCAAACCAAGAAAGCACCATGCTGAATCATATTGGTAAGAGAGAGGTGATATATTAGTAAAGACATATTCATGATATCCTGCATAAAATAAAACCTCCAAGATCACATTAACAGCACAGCACTACATATTTCAAAGGTTTTTAACTTATTTTTAGTATAAAATATGTCCTTATTGTAGAGAATAATTGTTCCAATGATAAAATTTTATTACGAAACCAAACTAAACATAAATGATACCAGGATGCCCTTAATCAATTTTCTTTACACACACTGGATCATAACTCCAGCAAACTTCTGACCAAAACAAATAAATACAGAAGTGAAATAGAAAGTGTTTTAATCTTGGGTCTTATTATTTTCTTCAAAATAAAGAAACATATGCATTGAAGACAAACAAAAGCTATTTCTGAAGCATGCACAGTTTGTTTCATTCATGTGAATAGAGTATTTATAGCTCACAGCAATTAAAACAGTAGGACAAGTAGTAAGTACAAATTATTCTTTCATAAGTACACAGTTAAACAAGTCACCGCAGTGACAAAATAGAAACATGCACAGCAAATTTAACTCTGAAGCTGGAATTTGGGATTGCTGGAGGGACACTGCCACCTCTACCTCCTACACAGATCCACAGACACACACAGAAAGGAAGGAATAGCTCCTTGTAGTGCAGATGATCAATACACAAAAGGCAGGCACACAAAGCAAGGAGCTGCTGGTCAAACTCATCGGAGCAAGACCACTCCTAAGACTGGGATATAGAGAATGGAGGGAGGGAACCACAAACGCCTTGAACAACATGCTTACAATAAACACTTCTGCTGGAAAATCACGCCATGGTTTGACAGACGTCGTTTACCAGGAATAACACCAAATCAGCTCTCACATCATGTTGCACTTTTCAAGAAGCTGTATTAGCACTTAAACATTTCAAGTATAAAATCAATTATCTTCTGTTAAGCGTCACAGGGACACAAACACACACCTGGGGTGGCCACCTAACGTTTAAATCTCAGAAGCTGACTTGCACAGGCCACTCTGCAGAGACTGCCTCAATCCCCAGCTCTGGCAGTTGTTCCATAATTACGCTGCTGTTCATATTTTCACACTCATCCACTCACTGCTGTTTTGCTTTTGTTTTAGCTCCTCATCAGCAGCCTCATTCCAAGGAAGGATGCATTCTGCCTTACTACTTTGTAGAAGCAGGATTCCCCCTGAATCTTTCACAATGCATCCATCGCTGTTATTCCTTTGTCCAGTAAGCAACATGATTATTTTAGTAAGTATTTAAAATGGAACCTTTAAGGGCAACAAGACATACTAACATACAAAACTACCATTTTTAATTTCCTTCTTTTGCTTTTTACACATTTATGTGGTCCAATAAAAGAGCCCTCTGTGTCTGGAAGCAATAACTCCTACCCATCTTTTCCAAGAGCAGATTAGGCAGAAATACACTGTGAAAAGTAAACTAATTTATTTTGTTTACACAGTACTCTCATTCACCTTTACAGTTACAGGAAAGATCTCTCCTGCTGTAGCCCAGGCTAATTAAAATCATCCCTTTTAGTAAATACTTGCAACGGTCAAGATTTAATATGCAACATGTTCTACCTACCTCATTGGACTGCTTCCCACTATATGACATTTTCTTGATGGCCACCACTTCATTGGTGCGCACATCACGTGCCTGTAACATGAAAACACAATGCATCAGTTGCTTCCCATCATGATTTCCCATAAAACGTAAACCAAACATTCTCATTGAAAAGATCTTTATCCATTAGTTAACTTTTACAGAGAGTTAAACCAAAATATTGTCCATTTCAAACCAAACAGAAGCAAGAAGGAAGGCAGATGGTACAGAGAGATGGCAGCGGTCTAAGCGACCCATCCTCAGATTCCCATTCAGACTTGCATTCAGTCCAACAATATTCTTATTTACACTTACTTACACTTATTACACTTATTTATCTTATTCTTATTTACACCGCACAATAATGGTTTTTCACACTTCAAAGGCAGACTTCCTGGCTTTAGACAGCAGCAATCCAAGATAAGATTAGACAAGAAGTTTTCTTTAATTTAGCACCGAAGCAATGGCTCATTCACCCTGGCAGAAGAGCTTCACCTCGCAGGAGGGATGGCTCCACACAAGACCCAGCCTCTCTTCTGTGAAGGATTTCAGCAGCAGGGGCTTGGGCAGTGGAGGAGACGACCTCCGTGTCTCTCCAATAAGCATACTCAGCTTCGATATGAAGCCAAATGATGTAAATCAAAACAAAGCACACCACAGCATTCACTGATGAAAATGCTGATTTTTAATGTATTTGTACTATCAAGCACAGCCTACCAGAACATTGATTAATGAACTACCAGGACTCTGCCTTCTGCAAAAAAGGTTTTTCAGTCATGTTTTAATTCTGCCGTTCATTAATAGGAGATTCCCAGAATTCCACGTCAGTCTTTGTTTCAACCAGTTATAAGCTTAAACCAACACTATTTTTAGTTTCCTTTCTGTTAGAGAGGATCCTTCCTACTGCCTTGCTGATACTACAGCACCTCTAGAATTAGGAGGGAAGACTATTTTTTGTTTTTGAGACCAAAACCAGATCTTTACTAATTCGAGACAATCTCTGAAACGTTCAAATCGGTGAAGAACTGGAATAAAACAGGCAAGCAAAAAACTATAGAGTGGAGCACAAGGAACAGAGCTCTAACAAAAGAGTGGGTTATTCTTCTGCTCCATCTGCAGTGCTCCAGTGTAGTAGGTTTCCTGTGTCGAGTGAAAGCTATTATTACACTGCAGAGCAGGGAGTAGGGTAAGGATAATACCAAAATGATTCAGAGGTGCCAGACTTGCAGTTTCTAAGAAATTAAAACCATGAGTTGAACCAGCAAAATTCATGTCACTTATGAAAGAAAAAAAAAAAAAAACACAACAAAAAAAAGCCCCAAAAATCTGTCACTGCAGAATGTAACAAAGAAAGAGACAAGAGAGAACACTCTCAGGCAGTTACCATGTAAGATAAATATATCAGCCCTTCTCGGGATCGCTGCTAGAAGGAAAGCAAGGCAGGTACAACTGACAACGAAAGACTGAACTGAAAAAAGGCAGGGGAAGGTTTCAGAATTATACTGATTCTTCTACTTGTTAGTTACTCCCATATCTATATTTCATCACCATTTTTGGTCCAGGCTGTTCACAATGAAAGCAGGGTGGTGGTGGAGGTGCTGTGTATCAGAAAACCCAAGCAAGTGACCCCTGATTGCGTTTGCCTGACACCAACAGCCCTGCCCACCAACACCGCAGAACCATCACGCTGACCCCCCAGAGATGGTAAAATCACAGAGCTTCATTTGCTTTTTTAGTTTCCTTGTAATCTTGAATAATTGAAAAAAGATGGTTCCTAAACAAAAGCCATGAAGATGTTGCAAGGCCAGCGAACTTAAACAATCCAAATGAACAAGGCTTGGTTTATGGCAGACATTTATGTTCATATATCCCACTTTCCTCTGAAAACTCCATACAAAGGATCAACATCTGGTGACCAGAGTAACTTCAGCAGTGATACAAGCAAAGTATGAGCAAATAAAAGGTGGAGTAAGTCATCAGCTTTGGCAATATGCTTTTAAGCAGTTATTAACTACAATCCAATCTTACATTGATTAGAGAAAGATTAATTGTTTGCATTAGCAGAATAAAAATCTTGTTAAAGAACCTTCAGAGAAGTTTTTTTCCCCAAGCTTTACAGAGGAATAAAGAACTCAAAACTCCTCTACCTTCGTTCTTTATGCTTATTTAATTTAAACTAAATCTCTCCATGTGGTCTCTCTCACTTTTTGGGCTTCTTTTCGAGGTATCAAAAATATTACACGAAACAGTTTCAGAGAAGCACAACCCAAACACCACCAAGTAATCACACTTAGTGAATAAATAGCAACCTAATGAATTGGTAGTCTAAAATGGTGGGGAAAAAGAGAAAGAAGGGCCTAGAAATTAATGACTTCTTACTTTTGATCTCCTTGCAGAAGGAGCTGATAATGGGCCCTTACTACAGCTACAGCTCACATCATACCCCTGGCTGTAAGCTGGTTCTCCGTATCTCTGTGGTTCATGCACGCCTCCAAGAAGATATAGCATTCCTGAAAAACTTCAATAATATTTCCACAGAGTGGGAAGACAGATTTGTCAGTTCCTTCCTTTTATATCCACTGTTCAACCAAAGTGAATAAATGAAGTAAAGGCCACAGGTGAGCACTGTGTCACTAAAAAAAACCCCCACTTACTCCCCCAGATCTGTTCCCAGACAGTGGCAGCTCATAGTTTTAAGCAGGGAACAAAATTAAGAAGCTTTTCCTAATTAGTTCATCTGTGCTGCATTAAATTTGTGCTGGAAGGTTCCCAACATGGTCTGCTGCAATTATTAACAATGAATAGGCATCTCATAAAATACTGACACGAATGGCTTTCTGAAGGAAAATTGGCAGGTTTGGCCACACCTCCTATAATTATAAATGTGAAAAGGTTTTCTGAGGGAACTGGTTTTTTAATGAAGGTCTCGCAGTATGCAGTTTGGTTAACATACAGCAACCTGCAAACGAGGTTACCAGGAGACATCCCACCTCTGGCTGGGGCTGTACAAGCAGACTGGGAAAAATTCTGCTGTCCAGACGTTCACGTCAAGTAAGTTTAGTGCAGATGAATAGTGGGATTCTTGCCTGCAGTAGGGAAGGATGTGACAGGACAAATGACAACAAAAGCACCAACATTCAGGTGTCAAACACAATGAATGGCTTTAAGGGAGCCTGGGGGTATGCATGAAGGGAGAGAAAACTCAATTTCTCTCAAGGCACAAGAGGTGATAAGGAGATGATCAGACCAAGAGAACCACATTGCCAGTCAGAATCCATGTTTTAATTTGCACATAAATCCCTGCTGCAGCATAGCAATGCACCTCAAAGCACCGGGCAAGGGCCACAATTCCAGTTTTCCTTTTCAATCTGTATGCAAACACCTTACAGATACTGCGAGCCTGTGAGTGCACTGAGACTGTACAGGCACACAAGAAAACTACTCTGCCCCAATCAGTACATAAGAAGTTTCACAGCAGGTTTTCCTCAGTACGTTCCAAAACGTCCACGTCCACAGTTCAAAGATCAAAAGGCACGGCTAAAATTCAAAAGTCACGGAACTACTTACAAAATAAACTGCTCCGAAGCTTCCATGGCCAATCTCTCGGAGATCTGTGAAGAGCTTTTCTGGATCTTCTTTGAAGAAGAGCTCTGCAATTTCTGGGTCCTTCAGGCTGCCCGCTCGGCTGGTTGATGGCATCCTGCTGGGCAGTGAGCCGACCGACTATCTGGGTTTAAAGTGCTGCCTCAACCCTTGGTTCATCTGTATGAATGGAGCCTCTTCAGCATGGATTACTGCAAGAAAAAGATTGCAATCCTTCACTGAATATCCTCTTCTCAAAGAGCCAGAAACAAAGCTGCAGTGGAGCAGCTTCCAGTTCCACCAGAGGAAGCACCCCTGTTGTATGAAGCAATGCACTGATCTGCTGGGATAATGGCACAGTCCCACTGTGACAACACTCAAACCAAAATCAAAATACAAAATGAGACACATTCCTTGCTCCAGCATCTGCTCAGTCACCTGCAGAGCAGTCAGTGGAATCTCTGACCTACAGTGATAACCAGACTGTCACTAGCAAGCCTGTGTTACCTTGACATCCTCCCTCTGAAGAGTTATGTGCACTATGACTTAAAGCATTGCTTGAACTTTGTGAAGTTCATAATTGCGGATGTATCTATCTCATGGTCTTTGCTAGACATTGTATGTGGTACAAGCATGATGTGTACGAACCACCTGTGCTGTTTCTAATCTGTATTTACATTTTTTAATTGAGCTCAATAATTTTTAATTCTGCAGTTGTGCTCCAGTTAAGCAGCAGCCACTGATCGATTTTCACTCATTTCAGTGTAAGTGTAGAGACCCCTCTTAAGCTTCTCCTTTCACAACTAAGTCAGTCATGGTCCTTTTTGTTTTATTTCTCTTATCCAAATTCAAGATCTCCATCTTCAGATTGGAATCTGCCTCCTCTTCAGATTCCTATTTGCAAACCCCTTCTCTAGAGGAACAGCATCCAGAACAGGAAATACCCTGCTCCACACAGCCCATGCCTTTCTACTCTGCTTCAGCAGATGCAAATGTACATTTTAATTGTGATAGCACATGACACAGCCCATTGGCAAACACCTTCTTCAGACAAACTTGTAACTTCAGACACCACCGGGAATGTACAAAATCCTTTCTGTTTGCACCGTGCATTTGCCTTCATTTACTCAAAGTGTGTGTTGGAATCCAGCCAGAACAAAAGTATACTTTCAAGTTGTGCTAAAATCTTTCTGTATCTTTTACAACAGGTGAAGCCAAACAACCATTACAAGTAAAATGCACATTTATTTTTGTTGTCCTCCTAAAGGAAGAGCTTGGGGATTGGGATTTCCTCTCAATTCCCTCTAAATGGTCACCAATAAGAACAATTCCGTGTCGCTGGCAAACAGTTCATCACACAGCTCACTTCTTTCCAAAAAGCCCTGCCTGGTCAAGACTTGGGCTGTTTTGATTCACATTTCATACCTCAAATTTATTTTTTAAAAAAGTTTTACCTCTTTATAATGGAAAAAAAAGACAATAAACCTGAGTGTAACCAACACATCAGAAAGCCCTATCCCTGTGCCTTTTTCCTCCTTTACTGGACACTAACTCCACCTTTCTGTAAGCCTCTAGATCATCAATGAATCATTTGTTTCCCCCTCCCTGCAGAGTAATTCCTATAAGGATGGAAAAAGACATACTCCCACATATTTATGCTCAGTGGTGCTCTTCTCTAGACAGTTGCAGCATGTGAAAGTGCCAAAGAATGCCGGCTCCTTGTTAGTTCAAATAACTGCCAGCATCGCTACAAGGAGAGCACAATTGTGCGAGAGACAGCCAAGACAGACTTAGCTGTGAAGTCTGCAAGAGTCTCCCGTTTTTCTGTTGAAGATGTGTGTGGGAGAGAGGACGCAGGGAAGGGCAGTGAAATCCAGCATCTTCATAGCTTTCCTCTAATCAAGAGATTTATAACTCAACCCAAAGCGTGTTTACGTGATAGCCCACTCCCAGGGCTGGGGAAAAATGACATTCAAACCCCAGTGGTGACCCGAGTATAAAACATTTTGTATCTATAGACACACATGGAAAATATGCAGCTGTTTACAACTCTGCTATAGTGCACACACACGCTTTGTACTGGTGCAGGATCATCGCAGGAGCCCTCGAAGCAGACGGCAGCAGCACACGACATCGCGAGCTGCCAGCGACGCCGCGCGCGATGCACAGGACCATGATATCTCCACCTTCCCTTGCATAACGCCGTAACGAACACCGTGTGGGAAGGGAAATAATTAGCTGCAATTCAGCCCGTACCTGAAGCATGCTATATTTATAAAGACTGGAAGAAAAGTTGGGGGTTTTTTTGTTATTTTTCTTTCTTTCAAATAAGGCAACAATATTCCACTTGATTCCAGCTCTAACAAGCACATAACACTGAAAGACAACTGTTTCACATTTACAGCCCCCGACGAAACAATAGACAAAAAGCATCAGTCAGAAAAGCAAGAAAAAGGAGCTGGGGGAAGGGAGCTGATAACCAGAGCACACTCAGTATTATTGAAGGAATGTTTCTTGGATCGACAGTAATGATGTCATGTTCCATCTTTTAAGAAGCATCAGATTCTTACAAAAAGGACATTGTTGTTCAAAAGCAACTGCTGCAATCCCAGAATGCTCTTTTCCCTACATCTGTTAGTCAGAGGGGCTAGGCTGGGATAAACCTGCTAATATGGCCAAAAGTCACATGTCCCCGCGAGCGAGCGTGCGTGTGGGAGCCAGGGCGAGGAGCAAAGCCCTGCGCACACAGCCGGGGTGGATTACTGCCCTCTCCCCCTCCCCACCTACCCCCCATGTCAAACCAGCCACCAGGCTCCTTCTTGGCATCATTTCTGAGCACGCCTCTGAAATGTCATCAACAAGCAACACTTTTCACCGCTGTTATAACTCTTGCCAGGCTCATTGACAACACAAGCAGGAGTGGTACGGGACCGGCTACTGCACTGCCGGACTCTGAACACACATCAGGGCAGAGCTCACCCACCATGATGCACACTAAAATACTACCTGTTCCCCCTTTAAGCCTGAGAGC
Source organism: Aegotheles bennettii (assembly GCA_013398125.1). NCBI lineage: Eukaryota > Metazoa > Chordata > Aves > Caprimulgiformes > Aegothelidae > Aegotheles > Aegotheles bennettii. The sequence goes on along the minus strand of VZRW01006864.1, from coordinate 23,861 downwards.
ATTGAGACAAATTTAATTATCTTTATTTCTGGAAATAACTGCTGCTTTGAAATGCATGAGAATAAAACCACCGAGTGTTACAACCTATTTAACAGAACAGTCACAGAAGTGTATGTGACACTGTGGTTATCATCTCATCTGCTTGGATGGAACAATAAAATGCATTAATGTAAATTCCATCCATAAGAAAGCTTTACACAGTCTCACTTAATAAAGCACTCCCATTTTTCATGGATACTGCAATATTAAACTCCCTCAGTCTTCTTTTTACCCAGACACCGTGTGCTGCCTGCCAGAGCCTCGCAGTGCCAGCAGGCTCCTGCCTTGCAGTAACAGCACCTGAACACTGTGGGGAAATGGCAGTGAAGTTAGGAGAAGTGGCATGCAACATGGTTATTGCATTATTTTAAATGCATTAAAAATACAGACGAGTCGTAAGATTTAAAAAAACTCTGCGACTAAGCTGCACTGAGAATTAACTCATATACCAGCAGGCAGATGGTTTTCTAAATGATGGTCAAGTTGCACTTACGTATTTCACATTCTTCCACCAATACAGTCTCTTTACTATAGGTTTTTTGGATCTGTGCAGCTATACTATTAAACACAATTGTTCCCAGTGGATGGGACTCATCATCTCACCTTAGGCAACTCAGATCAAGTGGCCGGATCCTGGTTGTGGCCAAGAGACAGGATCCAGCACCCTCTGACTGTGCCTGTCTCTGCTGGCTGAAGAGGTAGCCCACCTACACCACCTTGCAGGCTGCTAAGGTTAGATACAATACATTCCACGTTTTTTTCCTAGTTGTCACTCATGCAAAGAGGGAATTTTGTATTACATACAACACAACTAGACCAATCCCACTTATAACCAACAAGGTGATGCAGGAATATGAGAAAGATTGGAAATAAAACAGGGAATGATCAAAGCACAAGACTGGATCAAGCCTATTTCCCTATAGCAGGCTGAACTAACTACATGTAGTTAGTGACTACCACTAGGAGCATAAATGACACCAACTACACAGGCAGTTTTATCAAGTTACTTTCATCTGAACAACTACCAGCTAGTAGAAACCACACGCACACATCCACAAAAGTCTGTGAATCAATAAGATGTCGCATCCCCCGTAATTACAGCTACATTAAATGTACTCACACACACCTCGAACCACTGACACAGGGAAGATGAGGATGGGGTAAGACCTGTTCTCTTCTGCATTTTCTGCCTCCCTGCCATGTCATCTCCAGCTGAAGTAAGACCCACCCCGTGACTAACATCCCCTGGGATCCTGCAGAGCAGAACAAGCACAGCTCTAAATGGTCAGTTGCCATATTTACAGTGCATAATTTAAGCCCTGTGCTACAGAGACCTCAGAGACATTAAAATCTGTCCTCAGCATAATATCCGATGGCTGTCAGTGTCACAGGTAACTGTCTTCATGTAACAAACCAACATATCAAGAAAAGCCTGTCCTCAGCTTCCCCTGCAAAGGAGAGGTGAACCCACTCACCGAGATTCCCACCTATCCATCATGGCATTTCCCCAGTTCACCTCCAGACCAACTCGGTGAGAGTGACGGCGACCAGAAGGTACCAGGTTACACTGAACACAAGTGCATCAAAGCACCTGCAGTTCCTTAAATGGGTTCAAAAGTCTGTAGAAACCAAACTGTGACAATCAGCACAGGGCTGCTTGGAGGTTATCAGCATTGAGAAGCAGCACGCTTTGTCCATACAAATGAAGCTTCAAGCAATCAACATCCTTCAGCTTCCATACACCAGGATATTATAACCGGAGTAAAACAAACACCACGTGAGCACGGAACAGAAGCAACAAAGGGATTTATGCATCCATCATCCCGTGTCTCTCTCCATTTCACCGGGTACCAAGAAGCTCCATGGACCCCACAATGGTGGATGAGGCTGCCAGGAACGCGACCTCCAGTACTAAATTATAAATGAATTATAAACAGAAAAACGTCTGCAATTTGAGACATAAATCTTGGTTTATGCCATAGCCACCTGCTGTGATACACTTAACACAGTACTATCTACAAAAAGTTACATTTAGTATCAAACACAGGTACATTGTGTTTCCCTGATAGAATGTACATGACACTTCAAATCAAGCCAACCCAATCAGTTTTAGCACCCGTGATCTTTAGAGCTGCACATTCCAACAGCAACGACCCTAAAGTGAATATTCAACACAGAACTACTCGTCCTTCACAGGTCTTCTTACTCAGAGGGGGAATAAAACAACCACCAGAAAAACCCACCCTACCACCAAAAACCAACAGCCCACCACAACAGAACCTCAGTTAGAAACCGATATTTAATTTTTATTGTTTTAAAGCATCTGCACTGCATGCAGCACAAACAGTTGCTAAATTTTAGTGTAATTTCCTCTGGCAGGATCTAATGCAAGAGCATCACAGAGATGGGGAATGAGTGTCATCACACAACTGTCGAAAGGGGGAAAAGGGATTTTCTCTTACTTGCATATGGGTCGGATCTGGGGAGTATATGAAGCTGAAATTAAATTATCCTTTCAACACACTATTAAAAATTTCCCGAATGGCTTCCAGCTGACACTGAAAATTTCCACCACCACCATAAACATGGTAGACTGGAACTATTGAAAGAACTGACCTTTTTTTTTTTCCTTTTATTTACAATTATGCACAAAGTGAGGGTGACAAGAATGCTTGAAGAACAACTACCTGGTAAGGACACTTAAAATACTGACTTTTAAAAGTTTCTGTATAACATTGAATGCTTGACTTAAAAGCATAATTTTTTAGAAGCAGCAGACAAATCACTCCCCACTGTTGACAGACTCCAAATACACTTTATCACTCCCATCACTTCATTTGCTGTTCACCAGAAGCCAGGCACTGGCCAGCCCACTGCAGTGGGGCTGTGCAATAGGACCTGAGCCAGCGAGTCCTTTTCTTAAGAGCACGGACAGAACTTCTGCTGGCTGATCTGGAATTCAGGAGATCACGGCAATTCTTCCCGATTCAGGTTCATCTTTGATCCACCTCTCTGCAGATCTCAGCAGTGACACATGTTGAGCGGATGCTTCATGGTTACTGGGAAACTACATTCCTGCTCACTGTGTCCAACTTCTCCTTCCAGCAAGCTGGTCAAAACTATGTACCAAGGTTTTTTACCTCTTCCCAATTAAAAGAAAAAAAAAATGTCCTGGCAATCCACCAGATGCTGTGGATGCACCTCAAAACCTCTCTTAACCTAGGCTCTGGTCCACCCAGTCAAGACTTTTTTCCTGTTCTGACAGAAGCAGAGCAACTCCCCAGTGCCTCAACACACATGGCACACATGGAGGATGACTTACTCTGCTCACAGCAGCAAAAGGCTGTTCCCTTGAACAGCTAAAAAATCAGCTTCCCATCCATGCTCAACTACACCATAGCAGATGGTACCAAGACAGCTGTATTCTAGGTGACTGTCACAATGGAAAGTCTATCAGCATCTCCAAGGCTCCCAAATCGGACGGCAATTTCAGTCACTTGATTCATGTGAAACCACACACCACAGAGCACTTGCGTCCTGGGGTAAGCCTCTCCCACCAAGCTAACAACATGTTACTTCTTCTCCTGGTTCTGCAATTTGGAAATCTTCCTAGAGTGGTAATTAAGGAAGGGAAAAAAATATCCCAGAAAGAAACAAGAAAAACCTGGAGATGAAGCAAGGGGCATTTAGCTCCTCCCATGCCCTGCACAAGGGGCAAGAGGCACTTGGGAGCATCTCCCTCGGGATCCTGCTAACTTTCTTGTACCACTTAGTAGTGAGCTGCAGCTCAGATGAAAAACTGCTGACAAAGTAATGAACTTGCCTTCCTCTTCACTATCTTTAAACCACTCTTTTTGGTGCACATATTCTCCACATGGGTCTAACCAGGATTATCTGTCATTAAGGAAAAGGAAGATGCAGCTGAATGATGTTCTACAATAGGCTGGTAGAAAAATGCTTAATATTCAGAAAAAAAAAATCCAAAATGCTGTCACAAAACTGATTAAAAAAGGAACCATCCTGAAATAGTGCCAACTACAAGCAGAACAAAGACATCTGGATTGTGGAAGGTAATGGTGGAGCACAGTAAGCCCCACTGAGACACTGCTCCCTTCTACAATGCTCTTCAGTCTGAAGCCTATGCGAGATGTTCCTCTGCTTTCTGCCAGACCACAGGGAAAGGGAAGAGACAAGAGTGTCCCATCTCTGAGTCAGAAGCCCTTTCTGCTGCCCAAGCCTGAAGCAGGTGAGATCTTAGTCATGCCAGACAATTCCATACCTCGTGTTATGACAGTAAGGAGCACTCCATGTGGTCTACAACCCCACGTGTGTTGGTGTGACAACAGTGCTGCACATGAGCTGAGATCCTCCTACGTAACAGAAATTTACAGCAAAGAATGGTCATCAAATACTGTCCCCTTTTTACCTTTCACATGCCATCATCTACATATTTCTAGAAGGAACAGATACAAGAACAAGATGAGTCTGCACCTGGATACTGTGGTGACCTCTGGCAGCTTTTTGTCCATGTGAACACCTCTGTTCAAACAGGCTTTCCTTCCCCAACACAGGACATTTTTCTTCATCCAACAAAGAGCAAGCATGTCATTCCAGTAAGATCCTTTTCAATTTGTTTTAAAAAGACTTTTGAGGAATGGTTCTACCCTGGAAAAACCTCTTTTTTCCCTTCTTTCTCTACTTGGGTTAGAAGCTTTTGTTTCTTAATTTTTTTGCAATCTAGACTTTTTTTTTTGGGGGGGGGGATTGTTGGTGAACAGTGTGGAGGGGAACATGCTGTGTGGAAGGATCATTTAGTGTGGCCAAAAATGATGGGTGATGATGATCAAATGGGTTGATGAGGCACTTGAGGCCATGGTCTAATGGTTAAGAATATGATGGGATAAAGGTTGGACTTGATGACCCTGGAGGTCCCTTCCAACCATAATGATTCTATGATTCTATGATTCTCTACCTGTATTTTTTCCTGTACTGTACTTCTCCACAGAATAGCCTCAGGAAGACACTTTTATGTTAGAGCACTGCTTGCATTTCTCTTATACATGCACTTGTAGACTCTGTGGCTTACTTTGATTTCCTCTCAAGATTCTGACACTAAAATGTCCATCATCGACTCCCTGAATTACTTACCCCAGCACACTTTCTGATCCCGCTGAGTTGTTCTGCTTGGATGTTTACTTTCCAGGAACGTCACTAGCAAAAGGGTCAGAAAGTCAAGTTTCCCAAACCTCCACTGACAAGTCCAGGATCTGTGTTTCTAGGTTGGGTCTAAGTATCTGTTAGGATGATCCACATCAGCAGTAAAGCCAACAGTGCAGAAGTTATCCTACACTGTCCATTTAAAACAAAATGGTAAGAGTTTTCTGTATTTCTGATTATTTCTACAATCTTTCAAGTTTTCTAAGTAGTGGAAGAGATAACTAACTGGATAAGCCTGTTCCTTTGTTAAAGACAAGTGTTCTGAACAAGCTAAATCTATTTTGACAAGTTACATACACATTATAAACAAACAGGAATACACCAAACACCACCAGTACTCCTGAAACTACCCATTTTGTTAACCAGCAATTTTTGCAATGTCACTCATTCGAGAAACGTCAAATCTACCACTGACCATACCACTTAAATAACACAAATAAAAGGCATTACTGATGCAGTTGAAAGAAACACTAACACCAAAAAGCATCTTGTATTTTTTCTCCTACTTAAACATCCCATGGGATCAAAAGTTAGGGCTACAGAACAGCTGAAGAACAGCCAGCGTTCTTTTTGCAAAACCCAACGTCATGGAAGCTAACCATACCCTGACATCTTCACCACTAACATCTCCTGAATGTCTTTGCGTGTGATAGTTCTGGTACATTTATTAAGAAGGTCAGCTCTAAATTTAGTAATTCCTTAGGCTAGCAAAGCTATGAGGAAGGCAACTGGAAAAAATGGAATCTTCTGTCCCCCTTCTTTTGCAATTCATTAAGTTCACAGTCATTGCCAACTCTTCCTTTACTATGTAAAGCATCGCATTAAAGCACATTCTGTGACTGCATCACCTACAGACAACTCTCTGTGGCCACATTTTTCGGACTAAAGAGTGTATGGTGTAATGATTCCAGTGCAGGAGATGCCGTGCTGGCAGCACCCTGGCCAGGAAGAGATCAGCAAGCGGCCAGCCGATGAGAGTCAATTAAGTCTAGAGGCAAAAGTACTGGGAAACTCCAGTTGCCCATAAAAAAAATAAATTTAGCCAGATACCCTAATGGGACTTGAGTTTAAAGAAAGCTTTTCTCGACTCCGAAGCAATTCTGCCCCAGAATAATAAATACAGTAAACATAAGCAAATTAGCTGTTTTGGATTCAGCATAAATAACTCAGAAATAAGCTACCGAAGCTCACAATATAGATAATTACCCTTGAGAAAAGAAGTAATTAAAAAGTAGCAGTATCACACACAGTTTTAGAAAGGAGGCCTGAAAGGAAGTAAATTCTGACCAACAAGTGAAAAAAAGTGAAGATGTTTAAACTGAGCTTGCAGTTGAACTCTGCACGCAGGAGAACACCAGGACACATGTCCACCCCAGCCAAACACTACATCCAACCCCCCACCACAAATCAGACTCTTACTTGAGCAAGTATGAACCTGGCTAAACTGAAGGCAGTAGGAAGGACCTAAGGTAGAAAATCAAGTCAAATACAAATGGAAAAATCTAAGAAAATTAGAAGATTCTGCAGGAACAAACTTAAAAGCCAAGCTGTGACAGCAAAAAGCCTCGGGCGGTCACCCAGCCTGCTCTGCTACCAGGCTGGGAAAAAGCCATGCAGGACAGCAAGGATACAGGAAAGAAGGTAAATTATCCACACAAAGATGATGACTGGGGATAAGGTATGGTGCTGTCACAGACTATACATCAAGAAAGCTGGTCCTTCAATAAACTCATAAATGAAACGTTACTGACCTATGGAGATGAGTAAGTAGCTGCCCTAGGAGTCTGATATAGCTCCAGAGTGATGTACACCTCTCTCACAACTGCTGTCCCTTTCCAACAGCTGCTGCTCCAGAGCAAGACCCCACGATGGCCACAGCCAAACTGAAGAATTAACTGAACTATTAATTAGTGGCGGTAACATGCTAATCACTTGGTGACTGTGATACACTAAGAACCAACAAACTTGTTCAAAAAAAGGGGTTCAAACATATTTCAGCAGAGTTTCTGTAATTGTTAAATCTGTTCTACCAGATTATCTGTACCCAAAAATGGAGAATCTTTACTGAGCAAGTATTTCACACATTTCTAGAGCCTGTGAGCACCTCCTTTCCTGCTGGAATTCCCCAAAGTCATGGCAATTTGTCCAGTTCTACTCCAGCTCGGGTTGAGTATTTATTTTTCTTGTCTCCACATGACTGAGCAGAACAATTTTTGAAATAGCACAGAGCAATGGGATGAGTCAAACAACCAAAAGCAAACAACAACAAATCAAAAAATACCTTTTCCACTATTTTACCTACTCAAAGAAATGCTTCTCCAGTGGGTTCTGCAAAGCCTGATTACTTCTCCTTATGCCTTCCACTTAAAACAAAAGATAAATTTCAGTGTGTATTAAGATAACCAGCATTCCCTTTTAATTTGATGAGTTTCATCTGCTTTCATGGGGAAACTGCTCCTTTCAGCTAATATACAAAACGATTTAGGTAGCAGTGGTTCAGCCTCAGAATGTCTCAACTGGAGTAAAAAGATCATAGGACTGACAGTCCTATTAAGTCCTATTCCTGCTATTTTAAGCAACTAATAGAATCCAGACATCAAACAATAACCAATTCCTGAGAACTTCTCAAAGCCACTGCTCTGATTACAAAGCTGCTCCTGAATCCCACTCCTGGTTTGATTAGGAATCGATTTAACATTAAGAACTGATTAAGACTGATTTACAGTTCGTATTTATTATTTGTCAGTTTACACCCACTTACTCTTTTCCCCATACTTGAAAGTTTAAAGTTTTCTTCCCCTTTCATTACTGAGGGAACAGTACAAGTACAGAGATGAGTCTGGCTGGTCAGCACAAGCACAGCAGTCCCCGCACTCCCAGCACCTTGGGGGGGGAACACAAGAGACCTCCCCACCGGGGCACAGAAGGGAGGTTGGTGCCCAGAAATTTTGGGCACATCTGCTGAAATTCCATAAACCTGGAAGATTCACTGCACAAGCTCTGATGTCACTTTCGCACAGGAACAGACATCCAGCAGTGAGATGTGGGACTGGAGCAGAGAGGTTTGTATCAGCCTGCTTCCCAAATTCCAGCAGCCACAGGTCTGTGCTACATTACAGCTGTTCCACTTGCTGACATCTTATCTCTTATGTACTTATATACCCATCACCATAGTAACCAAATTCCTCAGAACACATAATGCAATTTTTGTATCTAGCGTATTAGAACAAATTTATTAAGGTTACAAAGGCAAGCACTATAAAAATTAGAAAGTGTCAGAATTCAGCCTGCCATCTCCCTCGCCAACTCATCTTCGCTTGCTGCCTCACTCCCCATCTCCTGGGCTTCCAAGTCACCTCCAGCTCCATTTCTCCACCAGCTGTAGCTCCTGCCTCCCCGATCCTCTGCAGTGCTGGGCTCACTATACTACCGTCCTGACGTATTCTTATCTCTCCTTTCTCATCTGACTTTTATACCTCCTGCATTCACACCAGGCATTTTCCTCCTCCACACTGCCTGGGTGCTCTCCAGGAATGATTCACTGAACACAGGACAGAGATTCCCAACAGTCTAGGAACTGGAAACAAGAGCAGCCTCTCTTGCAGGGAAAAGTCCTTCTGATCTCCTGTAGCCCAGGGCTGGAGCATCTTCAGCTGCTCTCTGAGAACTGCCTGCTCAGCACCAGGAGCTGCACAGTGCCTCAGCAATGCAGGGTGCTGGTTTACTCTTATTCCCAGTGCACGTTACACTGAGAGCACTCCATGGTCCTACTAAGGGGTGAACCCCTGTTCCAGGAGGTGTTTTGCAAATACAAAGAGAGTCTCCATTCTGATGAACTTATATAAAACAAATTCACCTTTATGCTTTATATATAATGCCTATATCATTATTTCATATATATATATTGTTAGGAGGAAGACACATGCATGGAGTGCTCGAGTGTTTTCTCCAAGGACCAGCACCTTCAAGCACTATAGAAGTGGAGAGTGGCATTGGCTGCAGTGAAATATCCCCAGTAAACTGAGCAGATCTCTCCTCAACAGAAGGTTTATTTAAGAAGTCCAACAAATCACAGACTCGGACACTCTGTTGCCTGACTGCCTCTCCACTAGAAAGACAGGTTAAGTCGATACATCCCTGTGCACACACAGAAGGTAAATGACTGTATCTTTTCTCCCAAAGCCTGCTTTAAAAGAATTACCTGGCCCTTTTCTGGTTTTGGTAGCATTACTAATTGTCCTGGATACAAGGGATGAAAGACGTAGGTCAGCACCTGCACCTGAAGCAAATACTTGGAACCATTCAGAAACAAGGCCCACAGAGCAGGTTTTAATGCCTAAGGTCCATCCTACCTAGATTGACTCTTCCTGGGAGTATTTAAAAACCTTCTTCTCCTGTCCTCCAACTCATTCAGCTCCCAAGCAAGAAACAGAGCACTTTCCTCTGGCCTGAGGAGAGGAGGAAAACACTTAAGTTGCTTGAATGTACTCAGTAAGCATTAAAGTATTTTAAGGCTGAAAAGGCAGTTTCAGCTCAAGCAGGAACACCTCCATCCTAAATCTGACAGAAAACTGTAATCAGAAATTGGTCTGTTCCAGCAGCCCGGATCCCAACACCTTTGTACTTCTCGGGTTCTTTGTGTGCTCGCACACTAAGCTGCTTAATCCCGCTGTTCCCAGCAATCATTCACAAAAGCAAATGAATGAAAAATATAATCAGCAACCATCTCCACTTCTACCCTTTAGTTGAGGTGAACAATAATTTGATTGCTTCAGTCGATGGACAAGACTTTCTGTGCCTTTAAATAACAGGTTAATTGAGATATGGTGGAACCTGCTCTCTCCTTCTGAAAACAAGGTTGTCCTGCCTGTTTCAAGGACTCTGGCCTCAGCTTTTGCATGAGGTGAGGCAGGGAGCTGCCAACAAGTGACTTTTCCAAGACCTGATCTTTGAGAGATGTAGTAAAGGAACAGCATGTAAAGAAAAAGCCAATTAAAGTGATCTTATACTTCTCCTTGAGCACTCACTGCTGGCAGGGACTGAGCTCAGTGGCCTTGCTGGACGGTAGTGGTGGCTGTTGTGAGGAGTCTCTGCTCTGAAAGTCATCAGTGGTCAAAGCTAAACATGCTTCTCAGAGGCACGCAACCATGCCACCTAATGAAGGATGGTAACTGGAGATGATACAGGCCCCCACCCAGAGCTACGACCACAACTGGAGTAAGATTAAGCTGTGTGGTCTGAAGTTCCTTAAGATTCTCTGCAAATATGTGACACGGGGGTCTGGCTCTATCAAGAAATGGAACAAGTAAAGCAGCACACGGCAAGGACAGCCACGAGAACAGTCCCAAGGGAGCAGCAGGACAGACCTTGCCAAGGGGACATTAGAAATTTTCAAAAATAAATCACTTGCTGGTCTGTTTTGGTGTGGGTTTTTCTTGTTTTGTTTTTTTCCTCCAGAAACAGAACTTGCTCTTCTTTCTCCATTTTCATTTTAGCAAATGGGACAACTCACACAAAACATTTTTTTACATGACACCTCCCAGAGACCCTTCTCTTTCCCTGGAGAGTTTATCAAACGTTTTTAGACAAAACAAGAGAAGTCGGCTGCAGAGTTCCAATACTGTCACCGTATCTGTCCACGTTCCCTTGAAATGGCCCTCTCTTCCTCACAGTAATTAAGAATCTGCCCATACACAGCTCCAGTGAACTAGTCCTTATTCTGAAGCAGAAAACTTTGCAGTATTTTTCACTCAAATTTTAAGAAAACTCATGGAATTTAAAATGTAAAAGAGTGAATGAGAAGACCACCAGTGTTACCTAAATTCCAAGCTTAATTAAAGAAGCTATACATGTTTAGGTTTTACAATGCCACAGATATTTTACACTGAGAAGCTGTATTAGAAACTTTATCCTGGTGAGCAGAAGCAGATTTTACAAAGAGCTTTTCCTTTTGGGACAGAAGCAATTGTTTGCACTGGGGTTGATGGTATTTAGTTTTTGGTGAAAAGCAGAATAAAATCATGTCTCCGAAATAAAGACCATTCATTCTGAAGCTGGAATATTACCACTCTGTGGTATTCAAACATGTTGCCCACCCAGACTGAAGAAAGCAGATGAGGGCTGATGGTTTTGCAGCCTGCAGAGCGAGGAGGACACCTTCGCGTGACTAACGTTGGCAGCTCAACAGGGTGGCAAAGACCGCACCTGCAATGGCTGCATTCACAGTTTCTTTGGCACTTCTCAGGTCTTATGCTGGGCCTGGAAGTGTGGAAAGAGCTCTGGTGCCTTGAGGTTGCTCCATCTTTTTTTTTTTTCTTCATTTTCACTACTTTCCCCTAGGAGGATATTATTCAACTGCCAAAACTCACAACGTCACATCCGACCTGTACTTTCATTGCACCTGAGAGTTGCAATAATCATTCTTACCTTACAAACATTTAACTATGTGACTACGAGGCTACCTGTCCAAGACCACACAAGTTCACAGGTCTGATGTCCAATTTCTTATGTCAGCCACTAAATATAAAGAGTCTGAGTTCCTTCTTGAAGTTTCACCCTGTGCTCTATTAAAATAAGGAGCAGTATATTTATCTGGTTTTATAATCTTCTATCTCAATATAATTTACATTTATCACAAGACAAGAGTGTTAAGCCTTCACAGAAGAATGGCTAAGTCAGTGAATAACAGAATTACAACCACCAGCATCTTTTGACTGGAGAGCATCAGCCTGAACATAGCCAGAGAACACGGGAGCTGGAGGCTGCCCCTGCTCCAGTGGCTGCTTAGAGGTAGATGCTATCAAATTCCTTTCACATCTGTTTAGATTTCAGGAGACAAGCACCCACATCACACACAAAATCCACCCTCACACCCTTCTGGCAGCCAACTATTCAAGGGGCACACAGAAAGGAGCTCCTGGGCCCTGGAGGCTGCCAGGGAAGGGCACTAGAGGGGTAACAGCAGAATATTACAGGAAATTTTTGCACTGTTGCAGTCTGCACTGCACCTACTTCAGGGATAAATAAAATTCCAATCTCCAGTATCTCCAAGGCTGTCAATCTGACACCTTTTGTGAATACTAAATTCACACATACAAAGAACTTTCTCCTTTGTAGGTTCTGAAACATCTCACATGCCGTTTCCTACCGGTAACTGAACAAGCAGCATAATTTCATACCTGGCAATTTGAAGCCTCTTTTTCAGCAGTTTGGAATAATGGATTATGTCTTTTGTTTGTCAGTAGGAACAGACAAACAAGAGATATAAAATACAGTAAAGTTTAAAGCAACGTTTCCTTTATTAAGGAAGATCTATTTGCTGACTGCTCCCACTGGCTAAAAAACAAAGGGAAAGTCAGGTGTCCATTTTACAAATCCTAAGGATCTTGGATTTTTGAGCTGGAAAAGTAGGACAACCTCCCGATACCTTGGGCAGATCCTGCCCTAACAACCGACCAGCAAAAAGCAAGAGCTGCTCCCTCATCTTGCATGCAGATCACCCGTGCATCCCAGCTGGACAGGGAGACACGGAGAACTCAACATGCCATGCCAGAAAGCAGTATTTACTTTTTGAACGCAAGCTATGAAGAGCAACCAAGAAGTAGTTAAGGTTCCTAAACACAATGGGGCAAAAAATACCAGCTCCAGTATTGCACGCTGTCCAGAAATTCTTACTGCATCTGGACAGGTTCTCAGAGACCACCAGCCCATCCTTTAACAGCTGATACTCAGAGCTTAAAGCCTTCAAATCCCTAAAAACACCTCTCCGCGGATTATTCTGCAAAGTTATTCTGAGTGAGGGAATATCTAAAGCTCCAGCCTGCAGAAGAATGAACCTGTCCATATTTACATGAACCACATTGCTCAGCAGAGTTAATAAGCTGCATGAAAGCCAGTTGCTGCTAGGGCTACCACAAAGGAGGAAGAACTCGGATACACTCTACTATAATTTAATATAAAATTTCACAGGCTTGAACAAAAATCATTCTGGTTGTATCAGTTGGTTTTGGCTGTTCCCATGACCCTGGCCAGAGCCCAGCAGTAATCCTGGTGGATGGCTGCTGTTAGTACTACCACGGTATTTACACAATATCTGAAGTGTATGGGACAGTTCTCGGGTAGAAACCAACACAAGCATGACAAGAAGTCGCTGTGCGGCGCTTATTTAAATATCTCTGAAACAGTAAAAAACAAGAGAAAGGTTATGTTAAAGGAGAAAAGATTCCTGAAGCAGAGGACTTGGGTATTTATAAAATGCCTGTACATTTGCATCTGGCACATAACATCCACCCCATCCTCCAGTGGGGCAGAAGAAGTTATTTGTGAGAACTTGATAGTAAGAACTGGAAAGAAATAACTGTGCTTCTCTCTTCTCTCTATTAAGCTAATTCCTGTTGTGTAAAGTCAGCTTGAAAGCTCCTTTCAAAGAAAAAGGGGGAGGGAGGAGAGGAAGAATCAGATCTGCCTGCTTTCTGCATTTGACATTCAGGTCTCGTGCCCCCATTGTGTTTTCCTGGAGGACGCGGCCGCGCAGACCTCGCAGAATGATGACATCACACTCACCAAAAAAGCCAAACCCGGAGAGGAGGGGAGCAACAGAGGGCTCCGAGTGACAGCTCTGATTCTGGCTGCTACCTCTGGGACAACGCAAAACTCACCGTGCCCAGGGGGAGAAGGATATTCCCTTCAGAGCCCTGGCCCACAAGAGGAGCCCATTGAAATGGTCCCAGTGCTTCCACGCCAGGCAGAATCAAGTTAAAGGTTTAGTTACTGTTCACCTGTAAGATACCTCTCACCCTGCATTGTTTTATGTTTGTTTATGCCTGTTTTATTACTGTTTTCAAGCTATACAGGAGAGTGGCTTTTACCATGGTGAAACAAAGCAAAGCAGAGCACTTCAGAGTCGCTGTAAATTGGAAACTGCTCTCATTTAAAGGCTTTATAAAGTTATTCCATAGGAGGTAAGCATTCTAAAAAACCACCCTTCCTGCAGAGCAAGTGCTACACCAGAGACAGAGGAAGGGCTAGATGTGCATGCTTGCAGAAGGTAGCACCTGCAGAGGGAAAAGAACCCGCCTCTTGCAGCAAAGAGGCATTCATACCTTGTCTGTATTGATTAAACCTCGGGAGAGGCCCCTGCCAGAACACGTGCACTGACTGCTCCATGTCACAGGGCAACTCATCCTTCACGTAACACCTCAACTCAACAGATCAGCATGGCTGGCGAGCTCACAGAGACAAGGTTTTAAGTGAGAAATACCTGCAAAATCTCGGAAGCAAATCTCAAAGATGCTTCTTGGAGATTTGAGACACCAAACTAGATGGCATGTGACCATTTTCCTTGCTCCTAACAATTTATGGCTTAATTTTAAACAGCAACAACAGAAAACCAGCAAAAAAAGAGAAAAAGGAGAATTACAGAAAAGCATTAAATACCCAGCGGTCACACGGTTCCTCTGCTAGCTACTGAACAGCACAATGGTGACAAATCATTCGACAGCTCTTTGCTGTGATTTTTTGGTAATTAAATATGAAATTGCCATCTCCACCTTATGCACAAGCTAATCAGTGTTAGCAGCCTGCTCAATTCAGACAGAATACTAGTAATTTCTCCAAGCAACAAAACAGAGCCTTGCTATTAATTTTGGGACAATGCCCCAGCAATAACATCAACTCACCAGGTACTGGTCTCAGATTTTGTCCAGAAGTTGATTTTCAAGAGACGCCATCGTAACAGGATCTCTCACAGCTCCCCAGAACTTCAAGGTCCTGTTATTACTATTCATCATTTACCTCGAGAAATTCTGGCATAACAAAGGGTTGGTTTCAGATAAAATGCAATTGCAGATTTCTGTGAAGCCGCTGAAGTTTCCTACAGACTTTGACTTCAAGACTTTAAACAGTAAAGTGGTAAGAGACTAGAACACGCTATCTAAATATCTCAATCTCTTGCCCCAGTGATTAAAGAAAATGAGACAAGCAACTGCCATTACAGACATATCAAAAGGAGGTGGTAACTCCACTGAGAGGAGAAATTTTACTTCTAAGTTTGAAGTCGGAGATCTGTTACATCCGATGGGCCCAAGGAAGCGTGCTGAGTCCTGTCAGGTCAACTCTGGAGACCAGTCAGGACAGCCAGACAATGACCACCTCTGTAATTTTCTGTTTACATATTTACAGAATGTGTTTTAGTGGTGAGACCATATGTGTCATGTCCTTAGAAATGCTAATCACAGGCATGAAATCACATACAGAAAACCCCTAAATCAGCAGGTGCTCGATGCCTCCAAACCAGAAAATAAGCAGACAAATAAAATCACAACTCACACCATACTCTCCTTCCACTCATGCTGCTCCCTACCACTCACGCCAGTCCATATCACCCTTGTTTCCCCAACACCTATGTAAATAGGTGGGTAGATTTTGCAATGCGCATGATAAACAGGTAGGAACTATTTCAAACCAGCACAGGTAGCATTAGTTCCAAAACTGAAAGCAGATCTTGGAGAAAACTTGCTAAATTTCACCCTCCGTGGCTGTGGCAACACCACACAAAAATCCCTCACAAAACCAAGGTCCCAAAATATTGAGGACTTCTGCACAGGTACTCAGATTTCAAGGCCTTTATGCTTTTTTTTATTCTACTTTAAAAACAACATGACTGAAGCAACAAGACCCTTAGTTTTACTATTTCAAATAAGCCCCAGCAATTTCACTGCATTGATATGCTCTAAATGAACATCAACACTGTAAACCTCTCTGCAGGGACACTTCAAGTACAACCTAGAACAGCTGAAAGTTACTCATGATGAGCTGAGTGATGGCTCCTTCAGCAACGCTTACAGATCCCAGACAGGTACAGGGGCTCAAAGCTCTTCTTCCCAGTGCATCTGGTGAGAAGGCTTTTGGCTTTTCACAGCAAACAGCAGTGTGCATTTGCACTACACAGTAACTACACCTTTAGGAAGGTGTGAGATTCAGCTGTAGTAGGGACTGTACAAACAGGATAACAGGATACACTCTGCCCACACAGATTCCCATAGAGGTGTCCAGACAGTCCCCAAGTCTTGCAATTATAAATGCACAAGAATATATTTTACTTAGGTGAGCAGTCCCCAGTCATCCCTGTGTGTGACTGACTCCTGAAATAAAGACTTGGTTTGCTGTTCATCAAGTTCAGGACTGATCTACTCTGCATTAAAGGCCTCTTTCAGATTTATTTAAAAATAAAAATCTGCAACAAGTCACATTATAGCAACATACCTTATTGTAAATGTCAAGGTTTAGCCAACTTATTCACGAACAGCATTAAATCGCCATTATGATAAGAAAAATCTACATGGTGCTTATATGAGGAAACAAAAATAAACCAAAACCCAATCCCCGGCATGATTAGTAGGTCAGCCAGACCTTCAGCAAGAGATCTGGGACGGCTGCGCTGCTGAACTTTGAGGCCTGCTCTGTTCCACCATACCCCACAGCCAATGCAGCATCTCATGCACGTCTGCATCTGCTTTCCAGCCCAGGAGGTACCAGAGTCTTGTGGTCCTATGTTAGTTCGGGACCAAGGAGACAAATGCTTCTACCTCTGTCACCAGCTATACTGGGAAAACCACTCCTCCACCTGTACTGCAGCATCTTCACCTTGCAAATGTGAAAAATAAACATGCATTCATCACCCATTTAAAACACCTCAAGATTTACAGATGAAATTAAGAACTGGGAATTACTATTATTACCCTGCAGACTCAGAGGAAAGTATAAAAACACCACATGTGTAAAATAACCTGTGTTATCCCTTACTTAAATTTCTGTTTGTATATTAATATTTCATTTCTCATCACATTAATATTAATGATAGCTATTTCTATTTAAACATAAAAATATCTGTAATACCTACAAAAAGCATAGCGATTATACCAATTTATAGCCACTGCAGTAATTAATTCTCAATACCAGAGTGTGCAATGGGGAGTCTATTCAAATGAGGATCATACAAGACTTGAGCCCCACACGACAGCCTGCACAGGCACCCACAGTTACCAATTCCTGCAACAGGGGAAAGGACAAGATGCTTAAAACGTGTGAATTAACATTTTCAAGAGACAGGGGCTATTAAAAAAAGGCACCTACCATTAAAATATTTTGGAAAATGTAACAACTTTTCAAAAATATTTTAAAA
Organism: Aegotheles bennettii; assembly: GCA_013398125.1. Lineage (NCBI taxonomy): Eukaryota > Metazoa > Chordata > Aves > Caprimulgiformes > Aegothelidae > Aegotheles > Aegotheles bennettii. Next base: position 6,424 of record VZRW01006864.1, on the reverse strand, counting down.
AACAAGGTGCATCAAAAACTGTGTGTCAAATCAAATAAACTAGCAAATAATTCTTTAAATTAGTTCTTTAAATGTTTTTGTGACTAACTATGAGCTAGTGAAGGCAAACCATGTTCTTTAGAAGTAAACTATTTTTGTGTTAGTTTAGCATTCAAAGCACGCTTCTTGTTATTATCAAATCAGGAACAAATGTTTTGCCCAGTCTTGGTTTTGCAAACAATTTTGACGTATCAGTATTGCAATGAAACTAAAAGTAACGGTGAGGATGAGAACTTGTCTCTTCCGTAACATTTTATTTTGGATACAAAGCAATATTGACCTCTTCTGAAGTACAGGTCACTTCAGTGTTTGAGACCCTGTGCTCTATCTTCCCAGTCAGCAAGAATGGAATTTTGAAGACTCTGGTCAGTTCAGACTGCTGTGTAGGAAGTGATCTGGTGAGAACGTGGTCAACTTCTGAGCTAGCAGCTCACAGCAACATCTTCTGACAGTAGGAGAAGGAAGTATTTCCAGTGATTGTCATACAACCATCTAACCTCAGACCCAGCATCCACACCAAGCCCTCCTCCTCCATGGGCACACACTCCAGGCACTTGGTGTGGCTTTTGGAATGGAGATGCTCTAGGATTCCTTTGCCCATGTATTGTGTCAAACGAAGGAAAAATAATCTTCCACCCTTCACAAAGGACAGATGATCAGCATTCAGATGGGTCCGCCTGCATTCTTGCTGCAAAACGGGCAGGTCCCAGCAAGAATTAACAGGAGGTTCTACCACACACCTCCAGCCAGAGACTAACCTAATTTTAAATACTTCAAAGCATGGGTTAGAGGGGGGTTTGTGTGAAAAGGGAAGAAGGAAAATTAAGCCAAAAACCTAGGTAAGAGTTCAGGGTTTGCCTATATGGCAATTAACCTATAATAAAAGTGGAGCTTGGCATTCAAAGCAAGGCACTGTCTCTGAAACATGTCATTATTCCCTTCCCAACTTCGATATGCACTCCATGAAATCTTGTCAAGGCCTAGGTTACCCTCTTTTTTCTATTAAAGTTGCCAACCTTCATGAAAATCTCAGTCTGGGAGCCTGCCTGCATACTAGGATACACTGAGCAAGTGGAAAGTGGGATTTGTACCAGTTCAGCTGATGTAGTAATCCACATTACTACAGTCACAATCCAGTCCATAATTCTCAAGACTTTGAGATTCAGAGAGTAATAAAAAAAGGCCAAGGAGATGTGGATTTACAGGCAGAAGATCCTGTGCTGTGCAGGGATCCTGTGCTCCATCTGACCCTGGGAGAGGCAGGCAGTGTACCTAGGGGTACAGGGCCAAAGCATACAGAAATAGATCTCAAAACCAGGGTTTCACTAGTTTGCTATCTAGGCCAAGAAACAGTTCTGGAACATATTTAACACAGTTTTATTGCATCAAATCATGGATGGCCCAGAATTGATTTTAACAACTGTCAACTGCTTTTTTGGAACAGGCAAAGCCAAAAAGCAAAGATCACATTGTACAGTTCACGAAGAGCACAGAGACAACCCAAACATCCAGAGCAGCAGCAGAGGAGAAGCAAGGCACATTCAAATCCCATGATCTTTATTCAGATTGGGTTACAAGGAAGTGGGAACAGGGAGGAGCTAGTGCTAGTGACAACTGCAAGCCAGAACTAAACAAGAAACATGTTGCACTGCCACGGGGACGCAGCTTGAGAAATCCTAATAACCGATGGTTTCCCATGGAGAAAGTTACTGCACTACTTACTGTATAGCCGTGGCCTATTTGAGACACAGCACCAGCAAAAATAACCACTTCTCATCTCCTCGGCTGGGGGAGGGAGTGACAGTCACCAATTAGAAGGGGAGTGAGGCGGGAAGTAAGGATTGCATATTAAGAAGGGGGAGGAAGGCAAAAATAACAAACATGTGCAATACCACATGCGATTCTTTCCAAGAAATCCCAACACAACAAGTCCCTGGGAACGGGCTCATGGGTCTGCTGTTGCCTCTGAGCAGCGGTACGTCAGGGAAGAGGAAGGATTGCTGGATGCTTGGAAAACAGACTGAACACATGGACTGGGAACAAGCCAAAAACTGCTACAAGAAACGTTCCCTACCCTTTCAGCATACTTGCATTCGTTTATTCCACTTTCCCATGCGCCGGGATCCCAAGGCTTTCCTCAGGTTAGAAATCAGCCAGACCAGGATGAAATGAAGCTGAAAGGGCAACGCAAAGAGAGGGACTGATCCTACAGGACCTAAACCCTCACAAGCATCTACTGATGCTCGGTAAATGGCAGCAGACAACAGTGAAGAAAAAGGGGTTTTGAAGTTTAGCTGAACTAAGACTAAAAACAGCTTTATTCACATTTTAAGAATTCAGGTGTAATACACATTGGCTTTCAGTCTGAAAGCTGTGAGCAAGAATCTCCAAGATTAATATTAAATATCAAAATTTACTTTTTAGATACGGCTTGACATCACTGACATGCAGCAAAAGCTTCCAACTCAAATTCACAGGCACCACTCGCCCACACTGTGATAGAAGGCTGCCCTGTAAACACGCTACGCTCGGTGAGCATAGGAGAAAATTGTTTTTATAAAATTACATCTCACTCTAAAGAAACTATTTGCATGGCTGTAGCCAGGACTGTAGCAAGGGTCAGTAGAAGATCACAGGCACAGAAAACCGCAGAGCCTGCCAGCTTTACAGCTTTGTGATTTTTACTGCTTTTCTCAAGACTTACCTTTTCCCCAAAACAAAACATTTCTAGCCCTTTCCAGCCTAAGGACAATATTCAATATGTAAATCTCATGCTGTCACCCCATCCTGACCCCCAGAGAAAAATCAAACCTGTTTCCAGCCAAGCAATACAACAGACAAAATTATTAGCTACTTTCCACTCACATTAAGAAGCCATCATCACTGTAACTCATGTTGGGCTGTCCTCACCATACCCCTAAGAGAAGGAAAACCTCATCTCTAAGCTGCAATGTGTAACTAACTCTGCATAGCTGGGCTCAGCAAGCTCCCATTAAAGTGGAGAAACTTCACTGTTTAGACAAAACTCAGTGCTGCTTTGGCAATTCCATGCTATGTTTACAGTGGCTACCTTGCCTTTTTGTCTGGCAAAGAAACCAAGACCTAGCAGGATGCAAAAAAAGAAAAAAAATTGTCAAGAGTAACAATGCACTAATTTCTGACAAAGTATTGGAAGTTCTCAATGCCTCCCCTTCCATAATTAAAAAAATACTGTTGTTCCAGTGATCACCAAATATTTGTTTAAAAACTGCTTTAAGAAACCACATTTGGAGCTCCCACTGTGCTGTCTGATGGCCATTGTGTCTCCAAGGCCCTTCAGACAGAATTCCTTCCTCCACGTTTTGTACTGTAAATGAGCACTTAGACAAGGAGGAGGGAACGTGATGTCTAAAAGCCAACTGTGCTTTTAAACAGCTCTCCATCCTCTCCTCCTGGTTTGTGCACACTTATTCCCCTCAGACACTTTGCACTTCACCTCCAATTTCATGTTTTTATATTTTAAGTTCTGCTTTCACAGGAAGGACTCTGCTTCACAGCTCTGCACAGCTGAGCTCCCTCTGGAACTTCAGGGAGGGAATTTGTGGTTTTCTGACCCTTTATCCATTGGATTTTTTTCCAGTCTCTTCTCCACACAGAAATCAATGTATGGTGAGCAACTCCTTGGAATGCTGAAGAACAATGAAAGTGAAGAAGCCTGAAACCTAACTACTACAAGTTTAGGAAAAGGTGCCACCAACCATCTCTGTCTCCATTTCTCTTTGAACAAGCTGTGGTTCTATGCAGATCCATAAATGGATCTAACTGCTGGCTGTCGTGGTGCAGCCAGGTCCCTTGGGTTGTCTCCAGCATCACCTAACTGCGCGCTGAGCCATTTCAGATCACCAAGCTGGCACAAAGCTTTTTGCATTTTCCTTAGGTTAGCTTTCTGCTCAGTGCAGGATCAGATACATGGAAAAGCAGGTGGAGGACAGGATCATCCACCTAAATCAACCTTTAGCGGAACAGGAACTCACCAGCGAGCACAAGACTGCACAGAGTGGGGTTTCATCCTGCATCATGTCAGTCAAGAACAAGCAGTTTGTGGGCAAGAGTAAGGCACATGCAAGTTAGAGAAGAAAGGACAGCCATCAGGCTCAGAAGTTATTAAATCAACCCTCTCTGTACAAGGCAAACTTGTCTCAAACACGGTTAACGGAGGGAGGACATCTCTGTTGCCCATATCTGAAACCCTGCTCAGACCCAGGGTAACTTTCTAATGCAGACATGATCGTAGTTCAGAGCTGAAGTTAAGCTCTTCCCTTTGTCCAGGTTCACGTGGAGAAATGAAACTGAAAACCTTCACACTGCATAGCACACTTGGACAGGAACAATGTAATGGCCACCCATAACTATAGCAATTCAGAAGACAAGAGCTGGTACTCATCACTGGTAATACCAAAGATTTTTACAGTTTCTAGTGGGCACTTCAACATAGCAATATGTTGTTTACCTGATTTTAATACGAGCAGAAACACAGTAGAAAATGCTTCTAGGACAGAATCTTAGTGATTATGCAAGTGTTCTCCAAAATACATTGAGAATGGAATAAGCCAAGTGATATCTGTCATAGCTTCCTTACCACTTCTGGATGACAAAGAGAGCCAGACCAACCCTAAACACTTTCTTATTTGACAAATCATCTATACCATCAAATTAAACTTATACAGGGCCTATTTTGCAAATGATTGGAGTCTCTATTTGGTTAGATCAGAAGTATACCCTTGCAGAAGAGACAGACAAGAGAGAACAGCAGCAATCCATCCAGTCTACCTTTGCTACAAAGAGAATTAGCACCTGAAAAAGCAGTACCTGGGACCCAGCTGATGTTGCTGCTGAGCATGTCAGGGTTGTGTCAAAGTGGAGCTCACCACTGCAGAGTCAGCTACCTACAACATCTTTAAAACAAATCTCTGAATTCGCCGCCATATCTATTGTTCTCTACAAAACATCCTCATTACAGGAAATCCACTACTAGGATACATCTGAAGATGTAATTATTAGTGTGATATTTGCTTCTCTTCTAATGTATCACACTAAGCAGAAAAACCGAGGCTGTCTCACAACTCATTAAAAATACCTTATTCCAGTAACAAAAACTGATGAAATATAATGGATAGACAAAGATGAAAGCTGCACAAATGGAAACGTTATTTAGATGGAAGTAAACATTTGTAATTCTTCAGCTTAGCTGACACCAGAATTCAATGTAAGGACATGACAGATAACTTTTTCCAGTAGTCTAACTCGAGGCCTAAGTCACCTTATCTGTACGTAAATTTAATGCCAACATCTGGTCCTCTACACGTAGCACTTCATTTCAGCCTAGTTAAAAAGAAAGAAATATCACACTATCTGAGGAGTTTTTACTTCAGGCAGCTGTGTTTCAACAGGATTAAGTTTAATTTAAGCTGTTCTCCCAGAATCACTTTCTCTTCAGCCAGACATTCTCAACAGAGGAGAAAAACATTCCCCTCAAGTTCAACGGACAAATTAAGGTTCAAGTTCATCAATGTGTTTGAGACTACAGATAAAAGGAAGAGCAGTCCTAAAAATGGCAAACATAGCAGCCAGAACTAGGCCAATGTTGTGGAGAATCTAATATGAAGGCTCAAACCAGTCGTTGATGAGGACATAAGTAGCAAAAACTATGACACACTCCCTGTGAACAGGCACAACGGCCAGGGAAATGCAGGCTCCAAGTAGTTTCAAGAAATCTAATCTAAAATCATATTTATTGCAGCAGAAGTTGTTGTTCTGCAACCCTGAAATATGCAAACAAACCTTCACCAGTGTCAAAATACATCAGTTTTCCACCATGTTTTCACTATTATGATGTGCTATCTACCAAAGCCATTTCTCAGCCACTGAAGATCTGGGCTATATTGTTCAACAATATACATATATATCATGTTATAGGTGGTGTTTGGGAACGTTTCATTTGAAGCATCCCAAGCTGATAACCTTTATCCAAACACATAAAGCAAAAGCCATGTCAAATGCACTATAAATAGCATTAATAGTAAGGAATCAATAACATCCAAACCTTTAGGTAACATCTTATTAATCCGCCCTTGGCATGCACGGGCACACGGCTGGAAGGGCTCTCAGAACGCCACAGTCAAAGGTGAAGGACACAATTTGTTCAACTAGTTAATGCCAACTGCTATTTAACCAACCCGGCCACTAAAATGCCACCTAATGCAACGCTCCACACCACGATAAGCAGCTGAGAGGAGCGCGATAAACACGGAAAATAAACCCAAGTCCTCGAGGCTCGCACCGCTCTGCCGTTTTTCCTCAAGATCTACACTTAACAACCATTTTAACAACCATTTTAATCCCTGGT
>VZRW01006861.1:119251-136252 GCA_013398125.1 Aegotheles bennettii | reverse complement strand
GGGCGGGACGGGACGGGACGAGGGGCTGGCGGCGGGCCTGGGCGCTGAGGGGAGCCGTGCCGTGCCGTCTGTTCGCAGGCGCCGTGCTGCGGGAAGCTGTACGCTTGTCGGCTGTGCCACGACGGCGCCGAAGGACACCGGCTGGACCGATTCCGCGTCTCCGAGGTGCAGTGCGCCCGCTGCCGCCTCTTGCAGAAGGTGGGGCTGGGGGGGCGCCGCCGCCATCTTGGGAGGGCGCCGCCGCCATCTTGGGAGGGCGCCGCCGCCATCTTGGGAGGGCGCCGCCGCCATCTTGGGAGGGCGCCGCCGCCATCTTGGGAGGGCGCCGCCGCCATCTTGGGAGGGCGCCGCTATCTGAGGGGGCGCCGCCATCTTGGGGGTGGCGGGGGTGGCCGCGCCCCTGACGGTCGCCTCCCCGGTTCTCCTCCTCCTCCCCGGTTCTCTTCGCCCCCCCGGTGCGGCGGCAGGCCCAGCAGCGCTGTGAGGGCTGCCATAGCCTCTTCGGCGAGTATTACTGCGGCATCTGCCACCTCTTCGACCGCGACAAGCAGCAGTACCACTGCGCCGAGTGCGGGATCTGCAGGTGCGTGAGGGGAGGGCGAGCCCCGCCCCGCCCCGCCCCGGGGAGGGAGGGACCGGCCCCTCCTGACGCGTTTCTCCTCAGGATTGGCCCGAAGGAGGACTTTTTCCACTGTTCAAAATGCAATTTATGCCTGAGCCTGAGTCTTCGGGGGAAGCACAAGGTAAGAACGCAGCGGTTAACTCGGTATCTTTAAAAAGAAACACTTTGCAAGCTGACAGTGCCTCTGCTCCATCCAGGGCCACACAGACAGGGGAGCAGCAGGTTGGCTAAGTGCAGTAACAGCAGCAGCACAAACCACTTCTGGGCTGCTGTGGGTAGCGGTTGGAGCCATAGGCAATAAACATCCTGGTCTCCTCCTAAAAGGAGCTGTCAGTTGCAGATCTGGCAGTGTGTAAGTCTGAGCCCCAGGTCCTGCTGCAGCACAGGAGAAGCTGGGCTGCTTCCCACCACAGGTGTTCTGGGAGCCCTTTTCTGATGTATACTCTCACGTTGTTTGTTTTTTAATACCCTAAGCCACCTGTTAGTTCTCAGAACGTCAAACCTAAATGCCAACAGTAGAATTTCATATATACTCTCTTAGCATTCTAAAGGAATTTTAGAAAAATGCAGATACCCACACAATAGAATAACATTGGTGGTTTTTTTGTCTTTTCAAAGTGTATTGAAAACGTTTCCAGGCAGGACTGTCCAATATGTTTGGAGGTGAGCTGCTTCTTTTCATCTCTTGTTTTTTTCATGTGGCTGTATTTTTGGCCACGTTTGAATTAATTTTCTTGTCTTCTGTCTGTTTCTTGCCTGGAAACAGGACATTCACACATCCCGCGTTGGAGCTCACGTCCTGCCGTGTGGTCACCTGCTCCACAGGTAAACACTGTGGATAGGGAATAGCTGCTGCCTGGTGTGTGGTGTTCAGGCTGTACCAGCTACTCACAGCTGCTTTCTAAGGGACTTACACAGAGGGGATGATCTCTGTTTCATCAGGAAATAATTTCTTTAGAAAAGTCATCTTCCCTCCACAATAAATTTCGGCAGTGGCAGAGGAACTGCTGGCAAGCTTTCTTCCCGCTTGGACTTGGGATATTTTTTAACCTCTAATTTGGGGATAGCAAATAGCAATCTTGTTCTTCTTACTGACCTTCTCATTGTGTTTTCTTTTCAGAACATGTTACGAGGACATGCTAAAGGAGTAAGTATTTCTAAACATCTCAATATTGTTGTAGTCTAAACAGACTGCTTCTAGAGGTAAAGATTGTTATGCCAATCCTGTGCCAAATAAAATCCAGCTCCTAAAGGAAAAAGGAGCATTTAATTCTCAGTTCTTTTTGATTCCTGGTGTTTCTCTCTGGTACAATACAAAAGTTGTCCTTTTGAATGGGCACTCCATCTTCTGATTTAGACTTTTCTCCTTTTCTTTCTATCAGGGGTTACAGGTGTCCTTTGTGCATGCACTCAGCTTTAGACATGACAAGGTACTGGCGTCAGCTGGATGATGAAGTAGCGCAGACTCCTATGCCCACAGAGTACCAGAACATGATGGTGGAGGTAAGAGATGATGAGCCTTGCGCCGATGTCTCTGTCCTTGGCAGTTCTGTGCCTTTGCAGTACTGGCAGTAGAGGGCACTAGGAACTCGTCCTGGATCGGAATTCAACCTGGCAGTTAGGGGATGTGGAAGAAATGTCGTGTGTAGGCTTGAAAGTATTCATCTGCCGGGTTTATAAACACACAAATAAAGCATCTTCCACCTGCACTCCAAAAAACCAACAACCCCAAACCCACAACTCCCACGTGTTGTAATATCACACACTCGGTTTTGGGAAGCATCTCGCTTTCTCCAGTAATGTTAGGTGCTGACAAAGCTAAAAGCAGGAACATTGGGATTTTAGGAGCTTGGAGCTTCATGTTCCATCTAAACGTGGTGGGGTTTCTGCAGGAATACCCAGCTGTTGATCTGTGCGAGGCCAGCACATACGGACTTCTTGTGTTTGGGGTTTTTTTTCTATTTCTTTGTCTCAGAGCTGCAAAACTGCTGTTTGCAGGTAGCGCTGAATTACACGGCACTGGTCATTAATGTTTTAGTTTTTAGGGTTTAGCCAACACATCCTACCGACTCCTGGAGTCGGGATATTCAGGAGGAACCTCTTTAACTGCCTGCTTTGAGAAGAACTCTTGATGTAGGAAACCTATGCAAGACAGGCCAGCGAGTGAAGAAGCCAGAGCAGGTCTATCCCTGACTTACACAAGGAGTCACCGTGCCGTATTAAATGTAAATCCTCTGTGATTACACAGTGTGGTCCGAGTAGTTACAAACAGAAGAGCTAAATCATCTTTACACAGAAGATACTTTCTGCTTCGTGCCCAGAGGGCAGACCCATTCTGTGGCTACTAGGAGCTGGTTGTAGTGTATCTGAGAGTCCTGCTGGTGCTTGAAGCCTCTCTCTCTCTCTTTTCTGTGCGTGTAGATCCTTTGCAATGACTGCAATGCCCGGTCTACAGTGCAGTTCCATCTCCTAGGCATGAAGTGCAAAAACTGTGACTCGTACAATACTGCCCAGGATGGAAAATGCCGCCTGTCTCTGGAGGAGCAGTGACCAAGATGTGCGCCGCGTTCGGCTGGAGGAGGAAGATGCTGCTGAGGAAGAGACTGTTACAAAAAGCCCTGTTTGTCCATAAAAATTCATCCAAAGTCATTGTGGCACCAGTGAAATGGTTATGAGACTTAATTAATGCTGGTGCAAAGGAGTTTTGCTAATTGTGCCCCCCTCTCCAGGGCACAGCATGGTCAAGCCCTGCAGGAAATTCCCCGTCGAGCGTTGAGGTGCCCAAGGAAGGTTTGTGTCTGGAGAGAACGGCACCCTTCGGAGCTGTGCCCTGTGTCGGAGAGGAATAACTGATGAGATGCAGAATGAGGGATGATCCGCTGCTGACCCAGCAGCAGATGTCTTGGGGCAGCTGAAGGTTGCGAGCAGAACGGGAGGTGGAGGTGCAGCTATTCTGGTTGCAGCTGTTGGGGAAAATTGGTACTTTTGAGAGTGGCTTTTTTACGTCAAGCTGACATCTGCAAAGCCTCGTGGCAGTACGTTCTGTTCTGGGGCTCAGAGCCATCACTGCGAGTGGCTGGAGGGGGTGAGCTTGCAGAAACGCATCCTTTGGCTGGATTTGTTGTCCTGTGTGTGATGGACAGCCCAAGAACCGAGCCATGAGGCCATCCTTCTCCCCAACACCCATCTGACCTGCTGTCTCTTTGCCAGCTGCAGTTACCTTTACACCCATTTCTTCCTCATTTTGCTTTATTCACTTCCAAAGGCCGAGGTGCCTTAGGATTTTGGGCACGTACGCGGCGTGATGTGACGATGGAACGTGCCAAGTGACGCACGCACCCTTTTCTTGTCGGGTTTGACATCGGGCTGAGCCAGAGACACTTGTGAAAGCAACAGCTGTTCACTTGAGTAGCGTGGGGACCAATTTTCTGTGGTTTTGGGGTTTTTTTTAATGGTATCTGATTTCACTGTGGGGAGAGAATGGAGGAGCGCGTAAAAAAGCCCACCAGACCTTCCCACCCTTCACGTAATATCCTGCCTGAGGGGTTTTGCGTCTTAAATACGACAGAAAGTTCTTAGTTGGAGGATTTCAGAAAGTGCAGGTAGTTCCCAGTAATGAAATAAAACATATTAAAGAGCCCAGTTACTCTTCACCGTGCGACAACTTGTTCTTAACTTGTTCTGCTGTAAAATGACCACTTTTCTCCTCAATCTGACAGTGCCCCACTCGGGCACTGGGATGACGGCGTTCCTGTAGCTTGCCTTTACTGGAGTATCTCTTTCTGGAGCACTTTTCTCACTGCTATAAATAAATGTAAAAGAACATCTCTGTTAAAACAAATGACGCCATGCGTGGCGCGCTCTGCTCTCCTTCCACACACACACACCCTCTGGAAACCCCTGACTTTTACATCAGGGGGGAGAAGGAAAATGGTCTTGGGGGTGGCATCCAGCTGACCTTTTGGGATTTGCCTCTGCAAAGTGAGGGGAGTGGCTGAGGAACCTGAACCTCTGTGTCGTGTCTTTCCCTGGGCACCGAGCCCGGAGCTCCCTGTGCAGGGGAATAAATCGCATCGCACAGCAGAAACACAAACGGCTTTGCGGGGTGATGGAGATAAATGTATGGGATAAAGGCAGGCAAGGAGGGGCTGTGTGGGATGGAAGGAGCTTGGCTGCCCTGTCCCCTGGAGATGCTGGGTACGGTCTCCTTGGCATGCTCAAAACCCCCCATCCTGCAGCAGGAGAGTCCTGACTGCCCTGCGCTGAGGCCGAGGTCTTCCCCTGCCCAGATGCAGAGAAACCATCTGGTTTTTTTCCTTTCCAACTGGAAGGAACACAGTTAGGGAAAGATTCGTCACATTGTGCTGTTTATAACTCGGAGGGCTACCAGATCATCTGTCTCCAGCTCTGGTGTGGGGTCTGGCATGGGGTCTCCAGGGCCCGGTGTGCCAGGGCTTCATGCTGGAAATGGGGCAATTTCCTTGCTTTTTCTCCTTGGTGTGTCCCGGTGGGAGCTGGGGAGGAGTTTGCACATGGAGCTTGTAACTTGTCACTTTACACTGGCGTGAAATAAGTTGCTCTCTGATGCCTGAACCGGTTCCTGTGTCTTTTGCAAGCAGCTGGCTCTGGTCTGGGTGGTGGAGGCTGGAGCAGAGCCTCAGGGCGACCTTGGGTTGCTGCCCCCCCCCCCCTTTCCTCCTCTCACTCATCTTCCTACAGCTTTTGAGGGCAGGAGGCCCTCAGGGCTGATGGACTTGCAAGTCCAGGTCTCTGTAAGACAGCTGCTGCCTGGCTGGGCAGGTGGGATAGGGTGGGTGGAAGAAGTCTGGGTGCTCTGTGGAAAAACACTGCTTCTCAACCTGTGAAGTAATTGCAAAATAATGGATTATCTGAAGACCTGTGAGGCCTCCCAACACCTAATTTTCTGGTTGTGCTTGCAAGTGGCTTTGTTGGCAAAACAGAGTAAGAGATTAAACACCTGGAGCTCCTGGCTGTTTGTAGCTGCTGGCAAATGACAGTGGCTTTTGGGAGTGGTGGAGGTGACAGGATGGTGGGTGGGCTCCAGCATGCCCCTGGGAGGTTGTTCACCCAAGAGTGAAGACCCACCAGAGGCTTGATGGCTCTTGGTTGTGTCCCTTGAGCCAGGCAGAGCTTCTGTTTGCTTGCCAAAGCTCAGACCTTCACCCTGCCCTGCGTGTGCTGGGGTGATGGGGAGCAGAAGACCTCCCCAGCTTGTGTCGGGCACTCTTGACTGCTTTTGACTGATAACACTGAGCTGGCTTTGTCTCCACCTCAAGAGGCTCGCAATGATGGTTGCTGCAAGCTTTCCCTGGGGTAAGGGCCTTGTCTAGTCCAGCTTGGACTTTCCCTTCAACTTTGAGGTCCATAGGGGAGGCAGGTCCAGGCTGGCTGCTGTGGGACCCTTCTCAGGCTCTCACTGGTGCTCGGTTTGAGCTTCAAACCCTCTAGCACAACGTCGAGAGGGTGAAGGTGTTTTGCTGACAAGATGTTTGCTTCTCTTTTTCTGGGGTTAGAACATACTTTTTTCTCTATTTAAACATCAGGAACTGGAGCATCACCTTTGTTCAACCAAAACAATAAAGGGCTAAAAATAAACCCCGTGGCATTGAGGAAGGTGAGCTGGGTGGGCTGAAGGCCAAGTGGTTTCCTTGGAGGTAATTGTGAGCCACGACAGCTGGAGGAGACGGTTTCCCTGAGGTTGACCTTGGAACAGGAGCAGGGTCTGAAGATGACAGCAACCTTCAGCTCTGGTCTGAGCTGCTGGGTGCCTACTGTATGCCCTGCTCTCACCCTGGAGGGGGGGGATAATTAGTTCATCTAACGAGCATTATTGCTCCTGGAGGCTGCACCCCAGAGCTATCATGCTAATAAGTCATTAATACTCCATTAATTCCACCAAGAGTCTGAGATGATGATGCTTGGAGACACGTTGATGAGATATCAGCATATTCACAAATAAGTACAACAAAAGCACAATTAGGGAGGAAATGGTGATGAGGGCAGCAGGATGGGGTGAGGACAAGGCAGGAGAGCAGGAGAGGGATCACGTCAGCCCGAGGGGCCGGGCTGGGATGTTCTGCACGGAGCTATGCGAGCTATTTTTCCTATATAAATAAAATCTCTGGGATGAAATGAAGCCAGAGGCGGGGGGGGGAGGGAGGGTGGGAAGCCTTTGGGAAAAATGAGGGGTTGCTATTTTTGTAAATAAAACAAGCTCGGAGCAGAGAAAATGTTTATTTTTAGGGCATGTCCTGGCTGTGTTTTCACCCTCCTTCCCTCCCATAGCAGTGTGGGAGGACAGAAACCCCCGGGTGAAGAGAAGGGGTGTCTGAACACCAACAGTCCTCCCTTTGAGGGCATCAGCCCCCAGAACAAAGTGCTGGTTTTCCACTGGGTGAGCACATCTATTATTTTTTGGGCTGTTTTGTGCCCCCTCCACAGGCCTAAGGCTCGGGTGATGGGCTGGGAGGCTCAAGCCACATCCAGAGGTGGGATGTCCATCCTTCTGCCTCAGTTCTCAGGCAGGGCAGAGGCTTTGCCTGGCTGCTTATACCATGCTGGGAGCAAAGGGCAGACACTGGGTTCCTGGTGCCAGGCTCTCGCAGGAAGCGAGGAATCTCCTCCACCCTGGGATATCCCCCAAAATAGGTGCAGCCTCTTCCCTGTGTGGTGGGCGAGAGCTGGGGATGAGGTGGTTCCTTCCAACCCAAACCAGGCTGTGCGGCTGTGATCTGTCTGCATCCCACAAGGAATTTTTTTTACCAGCTTTGCTTTGCTTTTTCATTTCTGGGGGGGGTTAGCCAGAGGCAGAAGTGGCTGAGGTGAGCATCCCTTCCCCAAACCAGCAACCAGCTGCCCCTCGGCTTCACCCGCCGGTAGCTGAACACATAAACTGGGGATTAAGAAACTCTTTGCTGTATTTTAGCAGCCAAGATTTTCAAGGATTAAAAACAAAGCTGCAGAGCAAGCAGCCCTGCGTGTGAAATGAGTGGTCAGTGTGTCTTCCCACGGTCTCCCAGCCTGTGTTTGGGGGGGAAAAGTACAATTTAATGGGGAATAAATAAATATGAGCTTCTGCACAGAAGCACCTGCAGGAAAAGAACGGGAGCAGGGATGGAGCAGCCCTGTAGCTGCTCATGGTCCCTGGAGAGGCAATCAGGGAGGTGATTTTGGAGGAAGGGGCATGTGAAAGCACAGGAGACCCCCCCAGCAGCCCCCATGTGCCCCCCTACCCAGCTGTGGGGCAGCAGAGGCGAGGCACTTGAGGCCATGGTCTAATGGTCTAATGGTTAGGAATATGATGGGGTAAAGGTTGGACTTGATGACCCTGGAGATCCCTTCCAACCATAATGATTCTATGATTCTGTGGAAGGATGCTGCAGTGCTGGCTGAACCTTCATCCTCTCCCTTTACATCCCCCCATCCCTTCCCCAGGAGAATCCCTACAAACAAGTGGCTGACATGGACCCGGCGTTTCCTACGCAGAGGCCAAAATTCAGATTTATTGTGGGCACCATGCACCCGCCTTCCAGTCGCCTGCTGTCTCCAGACCCACCGTAATCCTGCCCGGGCATCTCCTCCACAGCAGATGCTCTGCTGCAGAAGCACTTATAAATTAAGAATTTTTATTATTTTATTATTTTCTCCTCGCCCCTGCTAGGAGTCGTCGTAGAGAGGGTTGTTGTAGTTGCCCCAGGAGCCATAGTCGTGGTCATCCAAAAGTCTGCCGTAGGAGGAGTGCCTGCCAGGGGAAAACAAATGGGTTGCTTTGGTGGTTTATTAGTTATTTTACCATAAAGCAAGAAAAAAAATCATGCAAGTCCTCGCTAGGTCGAGCTTTGGGATATTTTAGCATGGAGCACCAGGATAGAAGCCCAAGCAGGATTTTACCCCCGTTGAACCAGGGGACTAAAACAAGACCTTTGCCCATCTCAGCTGTTGGCAAAGCCTCATTGAAGATGCTCAGCACTGGGCTGGGCTGTGTTTATTGTCCAATGCATGGTGAGACCTGTGGCAGCAGCTTGCCCTGGGAACAAGCGTGGTCATGGCTGTGCTGAGCAAGGGGGTTGTGAAACAAGGAATTAAAAAACCTCTGCTTTTCACAGAACCACAGAACATCAGGGGTTGGAAGGGACCTCCAAAGCTCACCCAGTCCAACCCCCCTGCCAGAGCAGGACCACCCAGAGCAGGGCACACAGGAATGCATCCAGTCAGGGTTTGAATGTCTCCAGAGAAGGAGACTCCACAGCCTCTCTGGGCAGCCTGGCCCAGAGCTCTGTCACCTTACAGTGAAAAGTTCATCCCACCAGGCTTGGGGACAGCATCTCCCCAGGGCTTTACCCCCGGGCATCACCCTTGCGATGGAGAGAGGGGCTGGGGGGGTGGGCACCCCAAAACCAGCCTTACCTGATCTTGAGGTACGCGGCCACCCCGAAAACCAGCACCACCACCACGATGACGGTCACAGTGATGGCCACGATGCTGCCTGTGGAGGGATGGTCCATCAGAAAGGGCAGCTTCAGCACCCCCTCAGCCCCTGTATTGTTGCCATCACCCCCTTTCCATCATAAAATCATCGAGGTTGGAAGAGACCTCCAAGATCAAGGCAGGGCAGGTGGACTTGGGCTAAAACACAGTTGGGCTTTGCTTGAGGACTATGGACTTGCTTCTCCATGGCCGTTCCGGCACCAGGCAGCATTTAGGGCCAAGCCAAGGCTAGAAAATGCTCCACATCCCTCCCTTTCCTGGCCTTACAAAGTGCTTTTAAGCTATCTGAGCTTGCAGAAGAGGACAGGTGAAAGTGAGCATCAGCTTACTGAGGTCTCCAGGAGGGAGAAGATAAACCTATATCTTCCTAACTCAGGCTGCACCCATTCCCAGGGCAATTCTTTCCTCAAATTAAGGATTTTATTCACATCTCCAGCCAACTGAGGTTTGGTGTCTACAATCCTTTGACTCCACCGGTGGAGCAGAAGCCATAGGCTCCTCCAGGAAAGCCCAGCTTTTGCTGAATGGTGCCCTCAGAAAGTTGACCACCTCTTCCCTCCCAATTTAGGGGGGCTGCCCCTCTCATCTGAGCACCTCGAGGCTGACATTTTACCTCTGTGTGCATACGGGGACTGGTGGTGCTCACCTGCGCTCAAGGCACGTGGGACCTCTTCCATGGTGACTCCGGTGGAGAGGGTGGTTTTGCCGGTGGCCATGGCCTCGGTGGGGCTTGTCACAGTCACTGGAGGGGACGTTGGCTCCACGGCCAGGCTCGATGCCACGGCCAGTGTCCCCAGGGAAGGGACATCCTTGGTCAGTGGCTGGATGGTGCCAGGGCTCACCAGGACAGGCGTTGGGGACAGAACTGTTGTGGGGGATGAGTACAAGTTGGTGGTGGGGAGGGAGGATGATGCAGGTACACTGGTGGGGCTGGGAGCTGCCCCCAAATCCGTCGTGCTTCTTGCCAAGCTGGCAGTATTGGCTGTCCAAAGACCTGGGGCCGTGTCCAAGGTTGATGGCACCAAGCTGGGCTTGGAGGCTACAGATGGGCTGTCTGTTATGGTGGCTGCAGTGATGGAGCTCTCAGTGACAGAGGCAGGAGCAGGGGCCAGTGCCACTGCAGCGGTGGCATTGTGGCCATCCCCCTCCGCTGGCCCAGGGGACACCCCATCTCCAGCAGGTCCTGCGGACGTGGGCACCGAGGGCTGGCCAGGAGCTGGCGTGGGGACAGCTGCATCCCTGGAGCCTGGGATCCAGGGGAAGAGGGGGCTGGCAGGGGCGAGGGGCGATGCTGTGGAGTCATCACCCAGCCCTAGGAGTGAGAAAGAAATATCAGTAACAGGGAAGTCCTTGGAGCAACCTGGGGGTTGGGTGAACACCAAAGGGTTTGGGTGAACACCAGAGGGTTTGGGAATGAAGATGGAAATAAGTTTTTTGGTTTTAAAATGCTGAGAGCCATCTAAAATAGAGACGGAGAGTGTCCCTGTGTCACTAGGGGTGAGGTTTAAACGCAGGTGCCCCGGTGTGGCTCAGCATCATTTTTCCCCAAGGTTGGGATCCCCCACCTCATCTTCCCAGCATCTCCTCCCAGCAGCCAGCAAAGCAAGCTGCTCCTCAGCAGCCAAGACCACACAGCTGGGGACGATAACAGAAGATGCCTCTTTCTCCTCTCCCCGCCCCGTTTCCTTGTGCATTCATTCATTTCCATTTCTTAGCACCAAGATGAGTCATTTTTTCCCTCCATCCCCACCAGCAGCCTCCTGGGGCTCCACTTCCCCCCTTCTTTCTACTCTCTGGGACTAAACCCAGCACCAGCAGCTCCCTGGGCATGGTGGGGCCAGGGGAAGAACGTGCCAACACCAAGTGACATCGGGAGGGATTTTCATTCCCATGCATTCATTTATTTACACCCCCAAAGCATCCCAAGGTCAGAGCGGGGAATGGGAAGAGCAAGAACTTGCTCCTGCACGAACAAGCCACAATGAACTATTTATGATGAGTGTAGTAGTAGAACTTCCATAGTTCTCCACCACCATGTGCCACAGGCAGCAAGTGCCAGGCCCCACGCCAGCATGGTGGGACCTGCAGCAACATCTGATGGGGACCAACACCATTGGGACATCACTTTCCACGGCCAGAAACAAGCTGCAAGAACCTGCTGCTTCAACACATTGCTACTGGGGTTCAAGTGGTTGATTTGTGCCCTTTTTTGGCTTTTTGCACTGGTACCTGCTGGTTTTCATGGCCAAGGGTAGGACATGAAATCCCTAGGCTGGTAACACCCCCAAAGTTCATTATCTGGCCGTAAATGTAGATGCTTTGAGTCTCTCCTGGACACAGGCAGCTTCCCACCTCTCTGCAAGCCACCCATGTTGCTTGCTTGTGCTTTGGGTCAGTAAAGCTCTCATGATCTGCTTGAACTTTGGAGGCAGAGCGATAGGGACATCAAAAAGCTGGCAGTGCTGATAGCCAGGATGAGTCAGGATGCTTCCAATAATATCTAAGGGGTCTAAATTCAGAGGGTGAGCCAAAACTGGATGCAGGGACAAGCCTTGGCTGCTGGCCGAGCACTCCCAGCCAAGCAGGTCACAAGTCACAGGGACATGTCCCAGGAGGGCAAGAGCTGAAGGCAGCACACTGCTCAGTATAACCCAAAGCCCTATAATTCAGATACCTTGCTCTTAGGGAATACCACCCCTGGTCACCCACCAACCCAAGGGGTGAACCACCCACCTGGTGGATTATCTCCCTCTCCTGCTGCCATGCTGGCCTCCTGGCTCCTGCGAGCCACCCAAAGGTGGAGGTCCCACCCTTGCAGAAGCTGAACATGCCCTGTTCAGGCAGCAGCCTGGTGCGGGCTGGCAGCCTCTCCAGCAGCGCGGTTCTCCAGCGCCAAGCTCTGAGATTGTTCTGCCAGGAATCAAAAACAAGAGAGCATCTCCAGCCCACGCCAACGGCATCAGATGGAGCAGCAAACAAGCACCCACTGATAAGGCAGAGATGGGGCTTTTAACGAGCCTGGCTTCATGACTCATCACATCTGATGTAACTCCCAGAAGGTCCCCATGACCTAACCCGCACACCACGTGCAGCTCTCAGCCTGAATTAACTGAGCCACCCCTGCCCCCACTGCAGTAGGTGATGCTCCTCTAGCAGCCAAGGCCCCAGGGATAGTGCAGTTTCTATACCATTAATATTATTCCTTTCTTGGCCTTCCTGGCTGTACTTACATGAGGAATCCAACCACCCTTTCTAGACAAGAAATGAAACACGAGATGGAGAACAAGCCACCACAGCGAGGTCTGCTGGGTACCCACCACAAGGCTGGGTACCACTTCCAACACACCACAAACACCAGAGCAAAACCATTCCTAAGCAACACATTGAGCTTCTCTGCTTTGGAAAGGGGAAGTCAGCAGTAACCCCATTGTGTGCCTACAAGAGATGGGTAGGTAAGGATGGGTAGGTAAGGATGAGTAGGTAAGGATGGGTAGGTAAGGATGTAGATGCAGCCCCATCCTCTACTCAAGACAAGGGGATACATTAAGCCTGGAGTCAAAAAAACCCAAATAAATTAGAAATGAAGTCAACATATCAGCCCAAACCAAAAAAGAAGAGGATAAGAGACAACCTATGGACAGCACAGGTCCAAAAAACTCAACCAATGCTATAGACACACACATCTACTACACGGTTAAGATAAGAAGTAGGGGCCCTGAGCCTGAGGTTATATTGAGGTCCCAGCCCAGTGGGCTGGGGATGCATGGGTGGGATGTCCTAGGTGAGGCTCACCAGCATCATGAGGGGCTATCAGCACTGTTGGGGTTCTGATACAAAAGCTGGGGGCTGGAGCTGTGTCTTGTCTGCATGGGATTGTGAAGAGCAGGGGCAAAACTTTGTTGGTAATTAATTGTAAGTGGTGGTAGTAGTGAGGGAAAAGATGTGCACAGGGGGGAGGTCTTCTTTCAACTATTCCAGAGGAGCAGCTGGACCCTAAAAACTGTGGTGAGTCCATGTGGGTCACATTGGGTGATGCACAGTCTCCTCTGACCTCCTGCAGGTCCTCTGTTATGCTGGTTCTCCCCGAGTAATGAGGCCAGAGCCACCCTGACTCCTCTGGTCCTGCCCCACGGGGTGGTTTGTTCCCTGGTGAAGTGATGCAGAGCAGTAAAACCATTTATTTTTAAATATAGGATGAGGGCTTCCTGTTCATGACCTTCTTCGCTCAGCTTTGGTTTGTGTGGCTGGGGTTTCCTGTGCCTTGTGCTGGTTTCTGCAGTTCCCTCCCCTCCTTGCACGTGCTCAGGTGTAACTTCTACTCTGCTATTGCTGCTTAGCTAGAAAACTGGTAGCATCTAGCTACGGGTGGCTTAAGGTCTCCTTGTGATGGCCAAAACTAAATAGAACTGGTTCCTGCTTTGGGTTCAGCTTGTTTTTCAAGCTGTTCAGCACTGGGCTGCCTCACCTTCTCTGTCACTGTGTAATTTGGGCTTTGGTGTTGCTCATCTCCCTCCTCTCTGGCTGGAGGGCCCCATCTGCACTAAATAAAGATCTGACCAAGCTCTGTGCTGGCACGGAAGAAGAATGAATTGGTGGTTGTCTTTGGTACTGAGCTTGCGTCTCTGCTCCTCCAGGGCACTGCTGCAGAGCCCTGCCTTGTCCTCCCTGAGACATGAGGAGGATGGGGTGATCTGGGAGAAGCTCTGCAGCTTTCCACACCATCTCAGAAGGAACACCAGCCAGATTGGCACTGGGAAATGGCAACTCCTGGGAACCACGGTGGCTCTCCAGGTCTGTAGCCAGGGATCTGTGTGCTTGCTGACCTGTAACACCAGCGGGAGCACCCTTGGGGGATGTGCTGCTTCCCTGCTGCCTGCTCAGCTCCTGCTGCACCACCTCTCTCTGAGGTCAGCTTGTGCTGGGGATGGGATAAAAGGGGTCGTGAGAGGAGGAAGGAACCAAGTGGGAAAATCTGGGGCCAGAAACATCAGCAGGTAAAAGGCAGAGCTCTCCAATAAGTGCATGAAGAAGTCGAGGCTGTCAGATCAAATAAATCTGCAGCTGCTCTGATTTTCTGGCACTGCCTTCCTGCATGATTAGTTTTCTTCTGCTGCATGGTCATTAAGTGGTTTAGGTCTAATTGTTCCAAAGCCCGAAGCTTTCTGTAGCTAAGAGAAACAGCTACGTAATGGCAATCAATGTGCTGTCTCCATGTGTCCCTCACCATCCAGAGGCCCCATCCCGGTGGGAGGGGCTGTCCCAAATGCAGGACACCCTGGGATGTCCCTAGGCAGCCCCTCCCTGATGATGCCGCTCCCCTGGGCTTGCTGCTGAGCAAACCCATCAGCATCCACCTCCCTGGATGGAGGGGTTGTGTCAGCATCTCTTGTAGATGTTCAGCCAAAATCCCCATGGCCAACCACATAAAGCTGGAGGCAAGCTGGCAAAGAGGGGCTCCAAGCGAGGTCTTCACTGCCTGATGGGTTGTGGCCTGGCTGGGGAGCAGCAGCTTCTTTTCTCCAGGCTATTGCGTGGGAGGAGGGAGCTAGCATGGGGGCCTGGCTTGCTCTGGCACACATTCAGACCCCGAGGAAAGCTGTTGCAGGGCGATTGCTCTTGAGGAACCTCAACATCTTTCTTCAACATCTCGTGGTCTCTGCTCTTCCCAGCTAAAAATGGTAATGCCAGCTTTGAAATAAAGATGGTTGCCTGCATGGTCCCTCTGGCCGGCTCCTTGCCTGGGATGGGTGTCCCAGTTCTCCTCGGGCAACCATCTGCCTTCATGTCCAAACCCACCTCTCATGGCAGCTGCAAGGTTGGGTGGCCACACCACCCTCCATGCAAAGAAAACATGAGGTTTGCCCCTCTCATCACCAAGCATTGCTTAATTATCCAACTCATGAAGAAGTCGTGATGGAATTAGAGCAGAAAAGAAGGCGAGGAGGAGTTTTTAGAGGGGATTTTTTCCTTCTGAGAGTGACAAAGCGACCCGTGGCTGCTGGTCAGGTGGTTGAGGACCTGGGGTGGCAAGGCTCTGTGTCCCTGGAGAAGCCCTGACTGTGTTCCCATGGGGCGGGGTGTGCTGGCAGGCTGTCACCTCACATGGTGGCTCCAATTACCAGGTGTAATGAGGCTGTTGGGTGGTGTGGGAACTTTTCTCTGCCCTCACCCAGAGCAGGAGTTCACAGCACCAGCTCTTCCAGGAATGATTTTATTCCTTGTTTTAAGTAAAAACCACTTGCTATTGTGTATTACATTTTGAGACACACAAATATGTGTTACTCTGTGCTCTTTTTCCTGTGCCCCAGCTCCACGGGTGGAGGAGAAACCCCCTGTGAGCACTTTGGGCTGGGAGAGCCGGGCCACGAGACACTTTCCCAGGTGGATATCTGGGATGTGGCTCTTGATCCGTGTTGCAAACAGCAGCTCTGCCCAAGCCACACTCATTTTCCTGCCTAGCTGCTAATTACTGCTTCCCAGTGCAGCTTCCAGCGTGCACCAGCCCCAGATGGGCTCAGCAGAGGCATTTTTGAGCATCCTCTGGTATGAGAGGCCGAAGCTGCTGCTGGCTCGTTTGGGCTGGGAGCAGGGATAATTAATTACCGGGTGTTTGTGTGGGGCTGGGCAGTGCATCAGGAGAGCAGGTTCGGATTTACGTCCAGAGCAAGGAGTAATAATAGGATACAAGCTGCCTTGTGAGAGATGCAATTATTTCATTACGTGGCCAGGCAAAGCCCAGCCTCATCTACTCCTGCCCGGTGACGTCCCCTCCATCACTAAGTCCTCAAGAATGAGCTCGAAGCATATTTAAATCGTGCCTTTTGTTTTCCCACCCGTCATAAATAAATATCATTTTCATTATTATTTCTGTAGGGGGGGAAAGAGTTGTAGAAAGCATCTGAAAGATTTGGGGGTGCTTGGGAGCAGCCACGGGACCTCACTCCGGGGAAATCTTTCCCGGCTCTTCTGCCAAGCCCTGCTGGCATTAGTGCTTTGGAGAGGGATGGTCGTGGGAACAGCTTTAGGTTTGGCCCGGGCGCTGGGAAAAACCCGCCCCCAATCCCGGAGCGGCCGAGGGCTGGCTCCCAGCACAGCCTGGCCCTGTGTGAGCAGCTACCAGGGCTGCGGAGGAGATGGGCAGAATCCCCCCGGAGCAGAGCGTACGTCCATCCCCACCCTTCCCAAAATCCCCGTGGAGCAGAGCGCATGTCCATCCCCATCCTTCCCAAGTGTTCCTGCTCAGGAAGCACAGGAACAAGAGCCTGTGGGCAAACTCCCCGTTTAACAGAAGGATTCAGCCAGGTCACTGACCAGTGAGGATGTCCCAGGAGCTGCTGTGGTCCGGGATGGTTTGCTGTGGCCCTGGGGACATGGCTGAGGGCTACCACAAGGAGCCCAGAACCTCACCCAGTCTCGTCCCCTGGCGCTGCTCGGCCGCACGCCGGGAGGTTCAGTGCCAGCTTTGCTGTGCCCGCTGTGCTTCTCCTTCCCCGCGACCCCGGCCGTGCGGATGTGTTCCCTGTTCCCGAGCCAGCAGCTCCCCGTGTTTCCCATCAGAACCCCCATCCCGGCCGAGGGATGACCTGCAGGAGCCTCTGCTCAGGACAGGGGCGAGAGGTGGAAGCTCCTTCCGAGCAGGGGCCGTGGTGGGGAGCGGGGTGCGAGGCTGGGGGTGAGCTCCCGAGGAGGTGCTGGTGGTGCCCTGAGCTCGTCCTCCTGCGCCCCGGCCCCCGGGACCCGGCTGGGGACCCCTCTGCGGGGCAGGGGGGGGAGGAGAAGGGGTCGAGATGCTTCTTGCCCAGCCCCACCGGTGTCGGGGTGGCCGTGGTGGGACCGGAACGGGGGGGTTCTCTGCGGAGCCCTTCTCCGGG
>VZRW01006861.1:66589-107243 GCA_013398125.1 Aegotheles bennettii | reverse complement strand
GGGCTCGGGATGACGCCGGCGACCGCGCACCCCGCGGGCTTCGCGGCTCCTTCCCAGCGGGTCTCACCCCGGAGCCGCCCGGGACACGGGGCACGAACCCCCCGCCCGCCGCGGGGGCGGGAGCCAGCGGGGTTTCTCCTGCCCTCCCGCCGAGTTCCTGGTTCTGCCCGTGACCTTGAGGTGGGAACGTGGACTCTGGGAGGGTGCGAGCGGGCAGGTAGGACTCGTCCTCGCCTCCCCCCGCCGGGCTGCCCCTGCGCGGCCCCGCTGCTCTCGGGGGGCTCCCTGGGCGATGGCTGTGTCCCCGCGGAGCCAATCGCCCGCCCTCCCCTACCTTGATTTGTTTTAATTCCAGAGGCCGTTCCGGCCTGAAACTTCCCAAAGTTTCCCAAGGCGCTCCAATAATGGGAATTTTTCCGCGGGGCGTGGAGTGGGGGATGCTGGCGGGGGACGCGGCGCTGTGGCTCGGATGGGCATGGCGGTGGCAGATGTCCACCGAGGCCTCGTGCCTTTCCCGATGGCATGGCTTGTCCTGCTCCCGGCGGGATCCAGGGGGTGGGGGGACATCCAGCCCACCACCGGTGCCCTGCCCGGGGGGATGCTGGGCACGAGGAGTCCCTGGAGGGGAGAGCTGGGGCTGCCAGGGTCCCCCACCACTCCAGGTACGTGTTGGGCGGGCAATGGCTGCTCATGCTCACAATCCGGGCTCCTCCGAGGCCGGGCAGGTATTTTCCCTGGATGAGTTTTTCCCAGCCCTGGCTGGAAGAGCCGGTGCTGTCGAGTGTTTGCTCAAGCACAGGGGAAGGGGGTTGCCAAGCAAACCTCTCCCCTGGCTGGGGCTCACCTTCCAGCCTCCTGTCCCCCTAAAAAACCAGAGGGAGCAGGAATTCCCGTCCCAGGGAGACTGATCTGGGTGCTGCGAGGTGGGGCAAGACCCCGCTCCAGCCCCGCTGCCCCCCGGGCTGGCAGGGGTCCTGCTGGCTGCTCCCAGCACCCCGGGGCGGCCTCCCCCGTGGTGTAGGGGAGCTGTGGGCCCCGGGGTCCCCCACGGAGGAGCCCGGGGGGGGGCAGAGCAGTTTGGGAAGGAGGTCACGTCACTCCGGCCGGGCGAGAAAGGCATGTGAAAGGCTTGGGGGAGGCCTTATTTGGTAGCAGAGAGGCTCCGGAGAGCCCGGCTCGTGGCCCTCGTCCCCATCCCATGCCAGATCCCTCATCTCGAGGGACCCGGGTGTGGGGAGGGGACCCCCAGGGACAGTTTTGGGGGGGGGGAAGGTGCTCAGTGAGTGGATGAGGTTTGTCCCCGTGGCCCCTGCGTCGCATCCCCCCGTGCTCCTGCTTCCTTTCCTCCTTGGTCCGGGGGGTTCAGGAGCGAGCTCCGGGCAGGACACGGCTGTGCGTGACCCCCGCCCGTGCCCGCCGCTCCTCCGCTCTGTTGCAATCCCCCATCTGCTCCCTCGGCTTCTCGAGGGTTTTTCTGCCACCGCTTCCTCGTTCCAACCCCGGCAGCTCCAGACTCGCTCTTCCCACAAGGGTTGCTCCTCTCTTCCCGTCCTCCGATGGACTTTTGGCCGCTGGCTCTGGAGAAACGGGGCCGGGTCCCCCCGCATCCCGGGTCCCCCCGCATCCCGGTCCCGGAGGAGCCAGCATCCCTTGGGCTCAGCCTTGTTTATCCGGGGGATTTTTGCGGGTGGATGGCGTGCGTACACACAGCGCCGTAACCTAAACCCAGCCGGGGAGGACGCTCCATTAGCGCAGGGAGAGTATTTACGCTGGGATTAATCCCGGCGGGGCTGGAATGCTGGGAAGCAGCACCCCGCTTGGCCGGGGGGGGATGGAGGGGGGAAGCTCCGCTCTCCCCGTTTCACCGCGCGATCCCAGCGCCTTCCTGCGGCCGCCGGGGTCCGGCCGTGCCTCCATAGCCAAGCGGCTAATTGGCTGGTGGGCAATTAATTATCACGAGCCCCCTCTGGAGGGGGAGGTGGCTCGAAGGAGGCCGTTAAATGCCTGGTGAATGAATCACCCGGGCGCCCTCCGCCTGTTAACGTTTACCGGGGTGGCTGGCGCAGGGGCAGGGGAGTGTGACGGTGCCCGGCGTCCCCCCGGCTGATGGGGGATCCAATGGTGCCACCAGAATGCTGCCAGCACCCCGCCACCGACCTTGCCATGCTGGGGGTCCATCCTTGAGCCGCGGTCTGGAGACCCTGGCCTCACCTCGTGTGTCGCCAGCCCCAACCGTCCCGGCAAACCACCCCCAGACCCTCTCCAGCCTCCCTTAGACTGGTCCCAGGCAGGACATGGTGCTTCAGGGACAGCAGGAGGTGACGGTGGGATGCAGAGGAGCAGAAGCCAGAAGTGGGATGGAAATGTCTTCCTAGGAAGCGGAGAGTAGCAGAAGCTAGGAGAAGACCTTTTGCAGGGCCAAGAAAAGCCATGATGGGCCAAACCGGGAGCGCCATGCTGGAGGTGGGATCTGGTGGCAAATTTGGGATCTGTGGGGCACGGTGGCAGGAGCAGAGGAGGACTGTGGAAAGGGGACTTGATGTGCTCCTCATGTGGTCCCGTAGCTGTCATCTCCACTGAAGGTGCTGGTCACCTGCAAGGCCCTGCACCCACGGCCAGCGGCTTCCCAGAGCTGACAACAGCACTTCTGACCTGGAAGAGATCTTTGGTTTCACCCTGGGTTATAATGAGAAGGAGAGGTGCAGCAGTGCTCCACCAAGAAGGGACTGGAAGATGTCTGGGCAGCAGAAATGAACCAGAACGGCTCGGGCTGTCCCAGCCAGGGGACATCTGGGCATCCCACCACCACACTTGAGCATCCTTCGCTGATCCTCGCTCGGGAGCTGTAGGTCTGGCCCCATTCCACCTGGGAGCACGTCTCGCCCCATCCACCTCCAAGGAGGGGCTGTTTTTCCCTATGGAAGAGCAGGTACTGCCTGCCGGGCGAGGATTTCGGCTTTTTTTCCCCCCTCCAGGGCAGGATTTTGCCCTGGGAGTGTTTCTGGTGGAGGATGGAGGATGGGCCCCTGGGATCTCTCCACACAGAGCAGCTCCCTGTGGGCTGAAGCTCCTCTTCCATTTAAGGGCAGGAGTAATATTTCCGCCTGATTCCTTCCCCTTGGCAGAAGGACATCCGTCCAGCCCGCTGGGATCCATCCCTGAGGACATTCCCTTTTTTCCACCAGTCCCACCTCGGTTTAACGCAGCCTGAACCCTCCCACCTGCTTCTTATACGACGCAAGGATGCTGTTTATGTAGGACCTACTCAAACCTCCCTCCGGCCAGGTACACCCACGGCCTCGTACCTCCTCCCCCCCTGATCCCAGACATCCTTTTGGGGCTGGGAAGCAGCTGGGGGATCCTCTGGAGCCCTTCTCCCTCTCGCCGCTGGATAATTTTACGGTTTGAAACTTGGCCGACCCGCGTTTGAACTTCCAAAGCAAACAAGTCATTACAGAGGAGAAGCCCTTCCTCCGCCAGGCCGACTTCCCCGGGGTTTTTTATCTCTCCCATCTCTCTGCTGAGGGTTCTGTGGCTCCTCCGAGGGGTTTGGATTTCAGGGAGGTGGCGAAGTGGCGGCGGGTTCCCCCCCGGAGCCGTGTCCGATGCCTCGGGTGTTGCACGCAGCTCCCTGGGGGGGACCGAAGGCTCAAGGGGTGATGGAGACGGGGGGACCACTCCCTGGGTAGCAGCCACGCTCAGGTGGACCTGCCTGAAGGGGAATATCTTTTTTTCCCCTAGGAAAGGATAAATTTGCCTTCTTTACGCTGAATTTCATGGACATAATTGGAGCTTTTTGGGATGAATCCCTCCCTTGCCCCTGCCAGGAGGAATTCGGGCAGTGTCTCCATCAGGAGATGGTGCAGCATCGAACACCTTGGGATGCTCCACCACTCTCTGAGCTCAGAAGATAGGCAGAAACACCCTGAGGCACCTTGGTGGGGCTTCCAACCCACCCTTAATGGTCCCAGTGGAGGGGACAGGCTACCACCCTGCCTCAGGAAAGGGTGAGGACATCCCTGTACGGATGGCTCTCAGCATGCCTCTGGGCAAAAGACCCCGAGCAGCCTTTCCTGGCCAGAGCAGGGCTTGCTTTCCAAGAGGAACCAGGCGTGGGATGGCTGTACTTTCATGGCTGGCTGGTTTTTTGTCAGCCCCCAGTGATGGGTTGGGCACCAGCAGTGATGGGCACCTGCTGGTGATGGGTATCGGGGCTGTTGACACAAGGGCTAGATGCAAAAATACCTTTTGTTATTTAAGAGATACAGGTCAGCCAGAGGTTTTGTTACACAAAGCAGGAATGTTTGCTGCTCCCAGGCGGGAGATGGGGGAGATAGCTTATCTGCAAGAGAAAGAAGAAATGTCAGCAGGAGAATAGGCCTGGGCTGGCTGCTCCTGGCTGCTCCGTGTGTCTCTGTCCCAGGGAATGGGGTGGGCAGGGTGCCTGGCCAAAATAAAAAATATAAAATAATCAAGGTTTTCCCCTCCTCCAGCCCAAATCTGGCAGCTTGGAACCCAGGGTGGGTGACCTTGGGTCAGCCCCTCCGGACCAGCTCTCACAAGGCATTTGGGTGCCTGAAAAAATAGGCTACAGCCATCAAATGCTGCAGATGATGCTCTGGGAGCAGGAGGAGCAGGGCTGAGAGGGACAGCAAGGTAGGGACCCCACGGGCACAGAGGATGCGGCACCTGGGCAAACATTAAATCCACCCAAAATGAATTAAAACCCCTTAAAAGGTGACTTTTCTGAACCGGGGACGAGCTGCTCAAAACCAGCCCCTCCGAACCAGGGCCATTCCTGCAGGAGGAAGAGTTGTGGGGTTTGTTTCCCCCAGTCCTTAATGAGCTGCTGCAATTAAACAGAGACAATAGGCATTGTCTGCAGGGCAAGGGCTCTGCCGGGGATGCTGGGAGCCTTTTTTGGCCAGGGGAGCACTCGGTGCAGTGAGGATGGGTCTTGGTTACCTTCCTGTGGTGGCTTGGCAGCTCAGCGGTCACTCAAAGGATGGGGATGCCTCTCGCCAAAATGTTGTGTCCCCCAAGCATGGCTGGAGGCTTTCAGCTGCCCACGAGGTTCCCCTGGGGCTGACACCCCACTTGGGGTATCCCTGGGTGAGGGATGAGGGATGGTCCCCAGGAACCTCCTTCCTTCTTTTCTAGGTGAGGACGCTCTTCGTCAGCGGGTTGCCTCTGGACATCAAGCCCCGGGAACTCTACCTGCTCTTCAGGCCCTTCAAGGTACTGGACTGGGGAGGGAAAGGGAGCTGGGAGCTCAGCCCCGTGCCCCATCCTCATCACCCCACCAACGCTGGTGAGATCTGGGAGCCCGTTGGTCTCCCCCCAAAAAAGTCTAATTCAGTCATTTTATTCACAGAAATACGTTTTTGCACCTTTTTTATTCAATAAAGCACAGGGAAATGGCATTGGGTGCTTTGGTTGCAATTAAAGCTAAGGAGGGTTTTATCTGCACGTTGATTGGCACCGAAGAGGCAGCTCCATCGCGGGGGTCTCCACCAAACACCTTTTGTTCTTCTCTTCTTGCAGGGCTACGAAGGGTCTCTCATCAAACTCACCTCCAAGCAGGTAGGAGCTGCTCAAAGTGGGGGGGAGCATCCCATGCCCTGCTCCCACCCTGCCCCAGTCCCTCCTGCTGCCCCCCAGCCGGGCTGATGCTCCCTCCTCTCCTTCCTCTGCAGCCCGTGGGCTTCGTCAGCTTCGACAGCCGCTCCGAGGCGGAGGCAGCCAAGAACGCCTTGAACGTGAGTTTTGGGATTATTTCCCCCTTGTTTCCCCATCCCTGGATACTCTCCCAATTCCCGGGGTGTGCATCTCCTGTTATGGCTGGCCCCACTGCATCCCCAGCCCATCCCCATCGGCTGCTTCTCATCTGCGTCCTCCCTCCTGGGGCCCTGCATCCCTCTCCCCTTTTCCAGAGCCAGAGGGGAGGGCTTGGACCCAAAGGATCCGAGCCTTAGATACTGGTCAGCCTTTCCCAGCCTCTCCTGTTCCTTCAGTGGGAAAAATCCCAGCTAAAGCTGCAAAAGGAAAAGCAAATTTCGCTTTCCTTTAGCAGCTCCCTCCCACCTCCACAGAGTTAACCTGAAAACAGCACTGGTTCTCCCATTCCTCCCCCCCCTCCCAGGTTCTCCCATTCCCCCTCTGGTTCTCCCATTCCTCCCCGGGTTTTGGTTTGGTTTCTTCTTTTTTTTTTCTTTCCCTTCTCTTCATTTATAAAACTTCTTTCTTGGCTCTGCTAATCCCCCTGGATAAGAGCTGGGCCGCCCGGGATGCCGACTGCCAAATATGGTGCCGATGCTAAAGATGCCGGAGGAATGCGAGCGGCCTCGGGGCTGGCAAATTAGCTCATTCCAAGGCTGGAAGTTGCAAAGAAATAACAAGGATAACTAATTGGGGTTGTTGCTGGCACGAGGCGGGGCTCGCCCACCCGCCCTCCCTCCTTCCCTCCCGCAGGGCATCCGCTTCGATCCCGAGATCCCCCAGACGCTGCGGCTGGAGTTCGCCAAGGCCAACACCAAGATGGCCAAGAGCAAGCTGGTGGGCACCCCCAACCCCAGTACGCCGCTGCCCACCGCCGTACCTCAGTTCATCGCCCGCGAGCCCTGTGAGTGCCAGCCCTGGGTCTCCTCAGGGTGCTCCCCTCCACCACCCCAGCAGTGCCAGCGGGTTTTGGGGTGGCAGGTGCTGGGAATCGCCCCCATCCCTGTTTTCCTCAGAAAAACACCATATTTGGGCAATTCAATGGGGGAAGGCTGGGTCCAGGTGGAAGTGGCAGTACCCGCTTGCCATGAGCGTGGTGGCACGTGTCAACCAGTGGCCTTTGAAGGTGGCTGCTGGCCCTGGAGAGGACCCTGGGAGTGGGAAGAGCCCACAGTGCTGCTGGAGCTTCTGGTGCCCGGTGCGCGGCACGGCAGGGTCCATGGGTCACCATTAACTCTCCTTCTTCTTCTCTTGCAGATGAGCTCACAGTGCCTGCACTTTACCCCAGTAGCCCTGAAGTGTGGGGGCCGTACCCTCTGTACCCAGCGGAGTTAGCACCTGCTCTACCTCCTCCTGCTTTCACCTACCCCGCTTCGCTGCACGCCCAGGTAATTCCCACCATCCACCATCGCTGTGCTCACGCCTGGCCTCTGCCTGGCTCACAGGCACCCCCCGAGGGTTAGGGACAGCACCCGAGCACCCCCAGCACTGCCTCCCGCCCCAGCACCTCTCTCTGCCTTCACCCACACTGGGCGGGGAGGGATTCGGGATGCTCCAACTGTCCCCAGCTCCTGAGCCCCTCAAGCGTGGGGCAGTGGCTCTGGCAGGGAGGGGAGGGCCAGCGAGGCACAAGTGGAGAAGACATCTTTTACTGATGCTTTTACTGCCATAAAAATCAACCAACTGTCCCAGGAGTGGAGCAGGAGATGGAGGAAACGGCTTTAAATCAAGCGTGGGTGGACATTAGGAAAAATTTCTTCCCTGTCAGGGTGATTGGGTGTTGGAATGGGTTGCCCAGGGAGGTGGTGGAGTCACCATCCCTGGAGGTGTTCAAGAGGTGTCTGGATGTGGCACTGGGTGATGTGGGTCAGTGGTGATGGAGGTAGGGGTTGGACTGGGTGAGCTTGAAGGTCTCTTCCAATGTGAATGATTCTATAAGTGGCAATGGAGGCGGTGGAGGATTTCTTTGCGGTGCTGAACCTCTGGGATCTTTCCCACATCCGTGTGTGTCTGTGTCCCCATGTGTGTGTGTGTCCGTGTCCATGTGTGTCCGGCTTGGCAGCAGCGGGAGGAAACGAGCACACGGAAACAGGTTTGCTGGATGAGC
The DNA here is from genome assembly GCA_013398125.1 of Aegotheles bennettii. Lineage (NCBI taxonomy): Eukaryota > Metazoa > Chordata > Aves > Caprimulgiformes > Aegothelidae > Aegotheles > Aegotheles bennettii. The sequence continues at coordinate 99,418 of VZRW01006861.1, read as the reverse complement.
CGCATCCAAAGGGCTGCTGGCCTCAGCCAGCCAGGACTGGGACAGGCTCTCCAGAGCCACCACAGCCTTTGGATGAAGCTCTGGCTTTTTGGGCTCTGCTGTTTATAGGAAGAGCAGTGGTAAATATTATTGCAGCTCTGTCCATGCCTTGTCACATCCCTGCTAACAGGCACCACCTGCAAATTGCTTCTCCCAAATGGCTAATGACAGGATGAGAGGAAATGGCCTCAAGTTCCATCAGGGGAAGTTCAGGTTGGAGATTAGGAAGAAGTTCTTTACTGAGAGGGTGGTTGGGCACTGGAATGGGCTGCCCAGGGAGGTGGTGGAGTCACCGTCCCTGGGGGTGTTCAAAGAATGGGTTGATGAGGCACTTGAGGCCATGGTCTGATGGTCCGATGGTTAGGAATATGATGGGATAAAGGTTGGACTTGATGACCCTGGAGGTCCCTTCCAACCAGAATGATTCTGTGATTCTATGAAATGGCTGGCGAAGGAAACGGAGGCGCAAGGAGGCTCCGAGGTCTCCAGGCTGAGACCTGGCATTAGAAGAAATAAATATCACCCACTGTGGTTGCCAATGCTGTGGGGAGGGTGGTGGTGGCACTGTCCCTGTCCCCCCTGGGTGCTGTGGTGAGGCAGGTCCCCATCCCCCTGCGCAGCATCCTGGGTTTGGTTGGGACATCACAGTGGGGTGCCACCCCCACTGGAGCCGCTCACTGCTGGGCAGTGAGCCAGCAAGTGTTGGTGTCTGATGTTCCCCCATGTCCCTTGGGGACACCATCCCAGCTCATCCTGCTGCCAGCAGCGATGCTGGGGGCAGTGCTGGGCTCCGGCTGGTGTTCCTGCCTGAACTGGAGCTGAGATGGCCACACTGTTTGTGTTCCTACCTCCCTGTGCCCTGGGAAGGCTGGGAAAGGGGAGCCCCAAGGCAGTCCCCACCCCTCTGACCCTGTGCCCCTCTTGCCTTTGCAGATGCGCTGGCTCCCTCCCTCCGAGGCTGGTTCTCAGGGCTGGAAGTCCCGTCAGTTCTGCTGAATGCCAGGTGAGTGCCTCCTCCCTGCCCCTCTCCTCCTGCACTGCTGGCCGGGGGCCACCTCCACCCTCACCCTCAGCTTCCCCCACCACCACTCTCAGGGTCCCCACAAGACTCAGATCCACAGAGCATTTCCTGGCTAATTTTAGGCCCAGCGGATAAAAATAGGGAGCAGTGAGGGTTTTGGAACCAGCAGTTCTTCCAAAACATGGAACATGCCAATGTTTCCAGCTAAAATGGATCCAAAGCTGTGTTTGGGAAGGGGAGGTGAGTGAATCCCTTGGGACAGGTCCACCTGCCTGCAGCAACCCTGGTAGCCACAATGGACAGCGAGGATGGAGGGTCAGGGACCTCTTGACTCCCTGCTGGGTTTCTCCAGCTGAGGAAGGATTATGGCACAGCCCATCAGGACAAGGTTGAGCTGCAAACTGCTTCCTTTGGGAAGCACCAACACAACACCATCCCTAACCCTCCACTGCATCTTCCCGCAGGTCTCAGGTGTGTGATGGTGGCCTACAGTCAGTCTTGTGGGTATTAATGGAGTCCTCCAAGGCGGCTACTGGGTTGGCGTGCTCTCCGCAAAACCACAGTGTGCTGGTAAGGCTGGAGCAGGGGGGGCTGAGGGGACACCACAGGGGGGAGGCAGCGCTGTCACGGCGCGGTGCTGCCGGTCTGGGGCTCAGCCAGTGCCGCGGTTATCGTTGGTATCTGGGGTGAGAGTTTGGGCAGCTGAGGAATGCCTCTTGCTTTGAATTACCCTGCTAATCTCATCTCCCTGCCCTCCTCGCTTCCTGCCTTGGATCAACAGAGACCCAATTCCTCTTAAGTGCAAAATTAAACTTAACTCTCAGCTCCCCAGCTGGCACCTCCTCAGTTAAAACCCAGCAAACTGGGACCAGTGGGGTCCTTCCCCTCTGCCTGGCTCTCCCACAGGCGTTTCCCACCTTGCCTTTTTCCAGTTAAACCACCATCCTTTGAGATTAAACTGTCCTTAGACAGCAGAGGAGCTTCCCCACAAACAGAGATTAACTTTGTTTTGCCTCAGCCCAAAATCGTGGCTGTTTGCTTGTTTTTCTTAATTATTATTATTATTTTTTAACACCTCTCTTTGTTACAGGCTTGAAAAAAAAACACAAAAAAAAACCTCACACAAGTTTGGATTCCTCCAAGACTTTCCCACAGCCTCTATCACACATCTGCTCTCCTAGAAGAAAAACAAAAAAGCATAACTAGTAATAATATTTTCCTCTTTTACACTGTATATTTGTAAGAAAGAGTGTGTTACTTCTGAAAGCACGGTTTGACAGGCATTGCTGTAGCGTTTGAAAAGCCTTTTCAAACAGAACCATATGAAAGCAGACTTAAAAAACAAAAAAAAAGACAAAAAAGAAAGCAAAACGAGAGCAAATATTTTTGTACCAAACCTAAATAGGACAATCTTACACTGGGTTGGACCACAGGCTCTGTGCTTGGCTGGCGAAGGTGTGTAGTGAAGAATCTGTCTCCTCACCGTGTGTGGACGTCGAGGCACACGACTCGGGGTGGCAGATGTTGGCAGACACTTACAGTATTACTGTTCTCTTCCCAGTTGTCCCAAACGCCAACCAGGCAGGACAATCAGGAGCCTCCTTAGGGTGATTTATGTTTTACCTTGGGGCTCTGTTCGTAGCTTGCTGTGCAAAGCCTCGGCATGGTACAATGGCTCGGATCAGGGATGGGCAGAGCCACCCCGCACGTGTAGCAAGGTGACAATTTGCCTCCTCCTGCCAGGACTGCTTGATGTTGTTACGGGCAACGTAAACTGCTGTATGAGAAAAAAACCAAACCCACAAGCCTGTGGGTCGCCAGGTTACTCGAGGTTGGGGGTGAGTCAAGGGGCTCAGGCAGGTGCCTACTGCTGTGCTGGGGTTTCAGTGGCAGGGTTCTGGTGGCTCGCTGGGTGGCATTGCCATGTGCCAAGACAAGAAGAGAGGCTCCTACCACCCTTGGGGCAGTGCCTGTAACCTCTACAGAGAGCACCTACCAGCAGCAAGGCCTCTTGATGCACTGGTCAGGAATTCAGAAAAAGCAAAGCAAAGCAAAACCTCGATTTCAGATTCTTGCAAAAGGAGGCACAAAACTTCTCCCTTCATTGCCTCCCCCCCAGTCCCTGCTGCAGAGCACCCCCAGCTCAGCTGCTGCCCAGGCCTGGCCAGACCCGGTTTGCCAGCTGCACTGGACATGGGGTGCCCATGGCCTGCTTAAACATCCCAACCTTCTCCCTCCCTTTTTTTTTTCTCGCCCTCCTGCCCTCCCTCTTCCCATCCTTTTTCTTTTTTCTCTCTTCTTCCCTCCTTTTCCCCATCCTTTTCTCTCTTCTTCTTCCCATCCTTGTTCTTTTCTTTCTTCTTCTTCCCTCCTTTTCCCCATCCTTTTTCTTTTCTCTCTTCTTCTTCTCTCCTTTTTCCCTCCTTTCCTTTTCTTCCTCCTTTCCTTTCGAGACAGCCGAGATACCAGTTGCTGAAGCCATGGCACGGGTGAGATGGTGCAATGGGCACCTGTCTTTGGGCTCTCCTGTAAGCAGCAGGATTGATAAAGCATCATGAGAAGAAATCAATCCCAAAACAAACCTCTGAGTGGCTCTGCAAGGACTGACACCAGCGTTTCCAAGCGACAGACTGACTCTTTTAGCCAACTATTTCCTGTACTTTGACTCATGGAGAGGAGAGAAGCATCCACATTGTCTACTCCACTTTTGGAAAGATGTTTAAAGGTACTTTTCTATTGTAATTTTTTAAAAATAAAACCAGTGATTATTGTAAGTTATGTGCAGAGCAGCACCGTGTGCTGTGTACCTGGTTGGGAAGAGGGAGAAGGATCCTACACACCCCCCTTGGGGCCCTCAGGCAATGGGGGATTTGAAGGCCAGGCTCCTGTGGGACGCGGCCGTTGTTCAGCGCAGATACAGTCGTCCCGCTTGGATCTCTAGGAAAGCTCCAAAATCCAGGCTGGAAGGATCAGTGGGCTTGGAAAGGAATGACTCCAAGTTTACAGAGATGATATCGGCTGGTTTTCAAACCTACCAAATCTTGGCACTGAGCACAGGCGCTAAGCTGCGATTTTCCATGAGCTCAGCCACAGCAGAGGCAAACGTAACCTAGAGACCAAGGGCCAGAGCATTATTATTTTTTCTTAACATGCTGAGAATTTTGAAAAACTTGGTTCATCAGCCCAACCTAGAAATTCCTCCTCCTTCCTCCACTCCGCCCCCCGCCCCCGTAAATGTGACAGCATCCTCAGGAGCCTCAGCCAACAGCCCAGACTCCGACAACACAAGCACCAGGAACAAGCTCTGGCTTGGCAATGGCAGCTCGGAGCAGTGGCTGCAAACCACTGAGGGCAGCAGGAAGAGGCGCCGTGGTGTTACCTGGAACCCCCCGGCTGGCAGGGATGAGCCGGGGGTGAAGCCCTTCATGTTGGACATCAGTTCCCCCATTGCCAGTCACAGCTTCCTTTCCCAGCTGTGTCCAGGGAGAGGTTTGCTGGCAGGCGTGGGGTGGGAAGGGAGGAGGAGCCCAGGCACGGTGCAGCGGTCGCTGGCCGGCACCGCTGCCCTGGCACGGTGTTGGCGAGACACACAGATGCTGTCAGGAGCAGATTCAACAGCCAACGTCCTCCAGCTAAGAAAGGGACACCTCACACGCATCCTGGTGGCCCTTGCCTGGGCACAGTGTCTGCTCCATGATCTGTCCTGCGAAAGGAAGCGCGGCCTTGCCAAAATATTTCACCTCTTTGACCCTTTTTCTGTGGTTTTTTAAAGCCAAACCGTTTTCAGCCCCGTGCTGGTCAGCGTCGCCCTCATCACAAGCCACTCGCCTGGCCCTGATGTCCCCTTTGCCCATGGTGACCTCTCCCCACACAGCCAGGGAACATTCCTTCCCTGTGACCATGGCACTTACAGGATGGCCGGAGCTGCTGGCTGACACCAGGGGATTACAAAACGGGACCCGGGACTCCCAGGCCACTGCTGGCATCCGATACTGGGGATGAGTCCCGGGGGGTACAAACAGGCAGAGCTGGAAAAACCAAAATGAGACAATTTTATGCTCTCATTGTTTCCACTTTCCCAAATCCTTCTCTCCCCATCCCCCTAATGCCAAGGATAAGCTCGGGGAGCAGCTCCTTCCCACGCATCCCTGTGCCGCGAGCGGCAGAGGAACGGGAGCAAGACAGGAGAAGCAGAGCTGTAGCTCCCTGAGGATGGGACAGGGGGCAGGCAGCAGGAGCAGGGACCAGGGATCGTGCAGGGGAATGGACATGGACCCAGCAGGGCAGGGAGAGCAAAGGGCAGACAGAGCCGGCGCCAGGGCAGGGAGGAGGAGTGAGCCCAGCACCGCTCCTGTGGGCCTTCCTGGGAGAGGGGGAAGGAATAACAAGGCTGGGAAAGATGAGAGAGCGCTGGGGTTTGGCCAGGCAGCTCCAGAGGCTGGGAGGGAAGCCGGCGGCCGGGAGCAGAGCCATGGCTTGGTGAGGACAGCTGGGGCTGGGGCAAGGGTGCAGCACTCATCGGGGATTCACTGTGATCCTTGGAGCTCAGGGTGTCAGCCAGCCAGGGGCACCTGCCATGGGGGCTGCTCTGTGCTCCCTGCCAGCAGGAGAAAGCTCCACACGCCTGGGAAGCGGGCAGGCAGAGCATGAACCATCCCACTGCCTGGGAAGGACAGGGATAACCACACATGGTGCACCTGAAGCCCCAAGTTAAAGCACCAGGGACACTTCCAGCCCAGGGAGAGGAGCTGGGTGCACAGACACGTGCCCTGCTGCCATGGGTTGCCCGGAGAGCCCATCCTGAGCCAACACTCTGACACCATTATCTGCCTCCCCCCCACCCTTGGGCTGGAGACCGGGATGACAGCGGAGCTCCAACAGCAAAGCTAAGAAATACCATTAGCAGAGCCCTGAAATGCTGCTCCCGAAACACGGGGAAGTCAACCATTAGCAGAGTCTGGAGTTCATCTCTGCAGTCTCCATAATTAATAACTAGCTCAGGAGGGAATAGGGAATACGGCCTCACTGACGGAGGCAGGAGGAAATCGCACAAGTGCTTCAGGACCTGGATGCAAGCCCAGAAGTGCAGGTATAGTCAAAAAATTAACTTAATGGAAGGACAACCTCCTACCTTAACCATCCTGATCCCCTGCCGTGCTGGCACCTCCACACAGCATCCAACCCACGAGGCTGGTGGGGTCCAACACATGGATCCCAACCACAGAAGTACTGAGGGGTTTTTGGGGTCACAGCTGTTTTTTCCTGGGCTGCTGGGTAACACAGGGGCCATGCACAGGCTCCCCAAGCAGAGCAGCAGCAAGCAAACCACAAGAAACAAGAAGAACTGCTCCTGCAGCAAGGCAGGTGGCACCAAAGGAACCAGGGATCAAACCAACAGAGCATAGGGGAAAAAAGGGCTGTAGGAGGACTCTGATCCAACCCCCCTCTTGCAACAGGACTGCTGCCAACAAGAGATCTGGGCAGCTTGGTCTTGTCTGAGCAATGCTTGAAGCCTCCATGGATGGAGACACCTCCCCATCAGCTTTTTTTTGGTCTCACATCCAAGCCAAACTTCCTACGTTCCCCTACTATGTCATCTGCTACAGCTGCCAAAAAAACTTTGACCACATCACCTCGCTGAACGCCCTTCACACCATGGTACCTGTGATTAAACCTGTCCCCAGCCACCTCTTCACCACACTGAGCTGCCCCAGCTCCCCACACTCTGCCCAGATGGGGAGGACAGGGACACATCCAGAGAGCCTGCACAGGACTGACAGGACAGACGAGGTTTGGAACTCACCTATGGAGCCACCGGGATCCTGGGTTGCATCAGCGTGAGCAGCAGGGCCAGGGAGGGGATTCTGCCCCTCTGCTCTGCTCTTGTGAGACCCCCCCTGCTGTGCTGGGTCCAGTTCTGGGGTCCCCAACATCAGAAGGACACGGAGCTGTTGGAGAGAGTCCAGAGGAGGCCACGGAGATGCTCCAATGGCCTGGTGGGAGTTGTCCCTGCCATGGCAGGGGGTGGCACTGGATGAGCTTTTAAGGTCCCTTCACACTCAAACCCACCTGTGAACAACAGACCCGAGAAGCAGCCCAGAATCAGACCCTCTCTCCCCTGGGAGGAGATCAAGCCCCAGACCACCTGGCCTTCTGCATGACAACAAAACGCTGGCCCAGGGATGCCGGCTGGTGCAGCGTGGCCTTTTCCAAGCATCCCTAGAGCCAGGCTGGGCAGTGCTGCAGCAGTGCCAGCTCCCCGAGGTGGCCAGGAATACTGTTTGCTGTCTCACCAACAACTCAGTGGTGGGCCTCGATGATCCAGCCATATCCCCGACTTGGCCAGCAGTAGAAAGCCAGTGCCAGCAGACTGGGGTCCAGGTTGTCCTCTCCCCGATGCTGTTAGCAGTTAGTCTTGCTGATCTTAACCAGTCAAGAGTAAGCATTGAACCCTAGTAGACATCCTGCCCCCACGCAGGAGCTGCCAGAGGCCCCCGAGGCAGTAGGACACAGAGGAATTTGGGCCTGGTACATTAGCAGCGACCGGAAAGCGAGCAACAAGGCTGGAACTAATGAGATGTCAGTGCCATGGTTGCTTCGAGTCATCTGCAAATGCAGCCCCTCCTCATCAGCAGGTACCCAGAGCTCAGCTCTCCCTGGTGGCCCTGCATCGCCTGCCTGTGCTCATCAGAAGTGACAGCCCTCACCACATGCAGGGTCCTTGTACCACTTGTCAGGGCTCCCTCGCCTTCCCTCTCCTCTGCTCTCTGAAAGCCTTGAATGATCAGATGAATTATAGATCAGCTCTGGTACACACAGCCTTATGTCAGTTTTCTCATTCAACCGTACAAAATCCTGCTGTTTTCCACCCCCTTCCAGAATGATCATCACAGCAGAGGAGGAGGTGGAATAGCTCCTCAGCTAGAGCAACTTTTAGGAGAGAAGCCAGCAGAGCTCCATGGTTAGAGGCGTGACACCCTTAGGCTATTCAACTTGTACCTTCAAAAAACACAACAGCGCTTTCATTTTGGGGGTGAGGAGGAGCAGATGAAATCAAAGGCCTGGTTCACATCTATAGACACAAAGAAGTCCTAAGGAGCTCCTCCTGAAGGGCCAGTGCAGCCCCTGATACCCACGGGCAGGTGAGCTGACATTCCTGCCAGATGCCCTACCAGGATGCCTTTCAAGAAGCAAATCTTAGACCAGGAAGGCCAGAAAGGAAAAGCTACCAGTGATGCCCCCAGCTTACCCCATCATCTCCCTCCTCTTCCAGTTCTATCATGGCGGAATCAGGACACCTCCCTCCCAACAAGATGGACGAGTGTAACATGGAGGGAGAAACAGAGGATGGAGTGTGCATCTCTGGCTGCTTCCAGACCTCCAAAAGAGCTGTGTCCTCTTGGGAACAGCTCCAGTGACTGCTGCAGATGGTGTCCTTGCCGCCACGGGCTCAAGATGCAGTTGTGCAAGCAGAAGTGTTATGCAGACAGCCAAGATGTGTCTCAGAGAGCTGCCATCATTGAGAAAGAGCATCCTCTTCTTCCCCAGGGCCCTGCCCACGTGTCCATCAGCTTCACAAGTGGTGGGAGCTCAATGCTTCTCTGCTCCTGGCTGATACGGCAGGACAAGAAGAGAAGGACGCTGCATCAGAACTGCTCACCAGTGCCTGCATTCCTCCACTGCCCCAGAGGGTCAGAGAGGCTCAAATGACAATCCCACTGCAACCAACACACCGAATCCTGGAGCTGAGGGGACAATGTCCTGGCTGGACAGGACACACATCACCTGAGGAGCCTCAGGAGACTGGGAGAGGCAAGTCCTCACCTAGCAGGGACAGGTAAAGACTGCACTGAGATGGGTTTGCCAAAGAGTTGCATGAGATAGAGGCACCTGCCATGGACTAGATGATTGTAGGTCCCTTCCAACTGAAATATTCTATGTTCTGTCTTTGTCAAGGGCAGCCCAAGTCCCCTCATATTCCTGGTCAGCAGCAGACACTTCCAAGGAAGCAAGAGAAAACATATTAATAGGCCCATGGCCCCCAGGAGAGAGCACGATGCCTCTCAGCAGCCCTTGGCACCACCAGACTGAGGAAGGATGCTGCCAAAGAAAGCGAGCTGAGGGCACGATGGTTCTGGCCAGACACAGAGTACATGAGAACACCCCGGAGGAAGATGAAGTAGGTTTAAGTTTTTAACAGCTGTGAACTCTTATGTGGAACTCCAGTCTGACAAAGCATCGAATCCAGTCCTTCCAACTGGACATCAACTGGACTGTTGTGTTCCTTTGAACACAGGAGCCTGGCAACACCAGCACAGCACACAGAGCTGGCAGTCAGTCAGCCTTCCCCTCCTGCTCTCCTAATTTCTGACCTAGCATATTTTTAATCTTTGAAAGTGGCTGGAGGCATTTTCTTTAGGCTCCCTATTATCTTACTCACTTGAGCAGAGAAATAAAATATGTAGCATACCTTGCAGTTTGCTTTGCAAGCTCTGGTTCACAGAGAAAGGGTAACACTGTGGAAGATGACTGGGAAGTTATCCCATAAAAAAAAAATCCCAAAGGTATAAAGAAAGGCAACTCAGAGCTCACCAAGAGCCCTGCTTTTGTCCGAGCATCACCACCTAAAAATCACTGCTCAAAAATGCAGCGGATGGAAGGGAACCTGGTTTGGGTTGTTTTTTGAGTGAAGATGACAGAAGAGAGATGAACAGTTTGGCAAGTGTGCCACGGGTGCTTTAAAGCAGCATTGTAATGGAAAACTAAGAAGCTCCAAGAGGAATTGCTTGTGCTGACCTGGAAGATACAGGAAAGAAAAAACATTTCAGAGCCAGCTGGAGCACCATCCCTTTATCTATCTGTATCTATATCTATCTGTATATATATACACACACACATATATATACACATATACACAAAAATAATGAAAAAAGTTATAGATATATAAAATATTAGAAGAGACCTCCTACTGGCATTTAGCAACTGTTTAAACAGGGCTGCCACGTGCAATGCAGGCAATATTGTCTGCTTCTCAAAAGTGCAGTCATTAAAATCAGGAGCTTAAATGCTGCACTTGCAGAAGTGTTTCTGCTCCTGCACTTCCCCGAGCAGACATAACTCGTTCTGTGTGACAGCAACAAAGCCTTATTCTCCATTTGTGCATGTCTCCAGATCCAACGGCCTCTGCTTCAACCCCCAATACATCAAGAGAGACAGCAGCTTGTGTCCACACAGCAGCAGCCCGCTGTCGGTGGGATACTGCAACCACCTATTTTATCTTTGATCCAAACCCTGGAAGAGCAGAGAAACAGCTCTGCTCCCGCAGTGCCGTGAAAACAATATCAGCATTGATTGACTCTGGTTCCCTACAGAAAAATAAGTTATCAAGAGGACATAACTTGGCCACATTCCACATTAGTACTGCACAGAACATCAGGCATCTACAGGGAGCTTTCATTTAAGGTGGTTCCTCCCCGCTCCCCAACCAAGAATGAGAAAAAGATGACAGTGTTAGCCCAGAACAATAAATTATTGAGGAGATAAAAATACAGCAAAGATTCCTTTACCTCCTTCAAAAGGAAAACACCACGAGCACAAAAGATGTTGATTCTCTCATTCTTTAAGGAAGCAACACTGGAAACCAGCATTGTAAGTTTATTACTTAAAAAAAAAAATGGCTTCAGTATTACACTGTCATTTTATTTCCCTCCTGTCCATAGAGGAGGACTGTGGGACACATGTGCACCCCCTACAGTGTCAGGAAATGGCCGAGGGCAATTTCTGACTAGCATTAGGAAGCTGCAGCTGCACTGCCATCCCGCAGCCTGCTGGGATTTGGGAGAGGGTTTTTTCTCTGAGTTTGAGCCTCAGATATCACCGACGTTCAGGAAAGCTCAGTCCCGTGGCAAGGATGAAGCATACAAACCGTGGGTGTATTTGCCTGTGAAAGAAACTTGCCTGCAGTGGTTTTAAGGAAAGGTTTTCCTGAAATAGGCAAAACAACTGCTGTGTTCAATTCTACTAGCAAGCCCCTTGTAATTCCAGGTAAATACCCTTTAAGCAATGTAAAAACAGAGTTAAGCACTAAACAGGACCTCCTGCATTACATGCTGAGCACCATTTATCACACTATGCCAAGAGGCAACTAGTGAGAACCTCTTACTTACAGACACATTTCCCATTAGCTAATTAAATTAAACCCTAAACTTTGCAGTTCGTACTTGCTCTTAAACTGACCTGTTTCATCTCGGCAGCTGCTGGGATGGGGGAAACACATCACATTACTATATACAGTCAGTCTTTCTGTGAGCAGACTCTGAGCCTGAGTGGCAAAACGCCTGTATAAAAATGCAGGTTTGCTCCAGAATTCAGCCAGGTCACTGCTTGCCAGGAACGACATCGGAGTAATCTTTTAATACTCCAGCCAAGTGGTCATTGTGAGTCTTAAACCGACGTTTCTTCTGAGAAGCTGGTTTCTTCCTCCTCTGAATAGGAGCCTGCAAGAAGAAAGGAACAGCAGTCAAAAGATCTGCCCTCCAGCTGTGACACCTGACCTGATGTGTGATGCTGAAGAAGAGCCCTGTGTGAGCCAGGGGTGGGCAGGTGGGGAAGGTGCTCGCTTGTTTTTGCAAGAAGCAACAGCATTCAGTTCAAATCCAGACAGGGAGCTGCCCCCGGGGACAGAGCAGAGTCTCCATACCCCATGCCCAGTAGCAATGGTGGCATTTATACAGTGAAGTTTCCTAACACTCCCAGTGCAGCTACAGAAGCAGGTGCCTGCCCCATAATTCTATCCACAATTACATGCTCAAGGACACATTTAGCAGATAAGGAACCCGTGAGGGGTGCCTACACGATGACAGGGGTTAAAACATCTAGTGTGGGGACCAGCAAAAACCAGGAGCAAGTCCTTTGTGGAAGGGCTCTCGTGAAAGAACAGTTTGAAGCCAAGTGCAGAAGAGAAAAGACATGGTAGATCACATACAAATAAACATTAAAAAAAACCCAACCCTAAACTGTTTGAAGCCAGGAAGAAAGCATCTTCAGAGAATTTGCAGCCATTCTGGCCTCCCAGTAAAACACAAACATATTGCACCCAGTTTGGGGAACAGTGGCTTTGTGGTGTTATGCTGTTCCCATCGGGACTTCAAAGCTATTTAGCAGAAAAGTTAAAAAAATCCCACCCGCCCCCCCCCAAAGTAACTATTCTTCTGCTCCTCATGTATTGTACAGTTCTAAGCAGAAGCTTCCACTTTGGAGCTCGCAGGGATTCCTGGCACTCGCCCTCTTCTTGATGCTGCTTGGATTACACTGGCTCAAACGAGTTACAGAAACACTGACTGCTGGCTGCAGCATTGTTTTTTGCAGCTTCTTAAAACTGGTCACACTTCCCCGAGCTACACAAAGCAGCTGTGCAGAGGCTCACCAACATGTTTGGGAATTAACACTGCGGGGTCAGGAAGGGGGACCCTCCTAGAAAGATCTGTAATTTCCATCTCTTACTATTTTCTTTGGTCCAGTTTCTTGCATGGAGGAAATACCCTGTCGTTTCAGATACTCTTCGATTTTCTCCTCATCCATAGAATCCACGGGAATGCTCCTCCACAGCTTCTGAAATTCTGAAACACCAAACAAACCCTTGTTTAATACCCCAACAAACAAACCCTGGGCAAAGCCCCCACATGGAGGGAAAGAAACAGGCTTGATTTCAAGTGTTCTGGCACCGTACAGATGCAGCCATCAGTGCCAGCAGGCACCTAATTAGCACAGCCTTTACCTGCTCCAAATGCTGGGTGCACTTCCAAAAAAATAAACCAACAAAAACCTCAACAAAACAACAACAAAACAGCCTCAACATTTAATGGAAAAGGATGAGCTGATTCTCATCTGTGCTAACTGAGCACACACAGGGAACATGGGCTTCTAATGGTAATTTGCTCTGAAGCCTCTCTATAGCTGTGTGGACTGTCAATGTGTTTGATAAAACTGGGTTCAAAAGATCTTGAAGGGTAATAACTAACCATAAATGACACCTTCATTTACACATTTCCAGCTGCCATTGTCTTGGAAGACTGGGCACCTCGTACTCCAAGAGTCAAGACATTGACTTCAGTGGGTTTAAGCTCGTTTATCACTGTAATTTAATACGTACCGTGCTGCAGAGATAATAAATTACTAAAATTCCTCTGGTGTTAAAAAGAAGAGAGATACCTTAAAAGCCACAGCAGCAGGAAAGGAGACAGAGACAGTAAGTCTTAATTAGAGCAGCTGCCATCCGCCTGCACACTCTCTGCCTCGTGTAAAGTTTCGCAGAGCCCCTGGAATGCCTTCTCCAGGCAGCGGCTGGTACAACCCTACCTCCCCTCACTCCCCAGGCAGTAAGTTAGATAGAGCCTGTCAGCAGGTTTGGCTAACAAACTATAAATAAAACACGAGGCACACATAGCAACCCAAGACTACATTTTTCCCTTTATTTCCAGATAAATTTAGTATGCAGTTGTCAAAACAACCACAACTTCTGCATGCTCAAGAAGCTGTCCTGTGCAGTAGGCGATGGAATGCTCTGCAACAGAACAGCACCAGAAGAAGGGTGTATGTAGCAGACGTCAGTCCTGCACTTGGACCTGTTCCCTTCCTAATGCACCTTGTTCTTCTACGAACACATGTGCTTTAGTGCTCTAAGTCCCAGGCCTTCCTTTGCTTCCCATTGCCAACAGTGAGGGGCTGTTCAAGCTTTCCGGAAAACAAAAGAAAGGAATTTCACCAGCAAAGAGCAACAATGTTCATTTTTGGTAATGCAGCATTGCTGAAGAGGACTGAATTCTGTCAAAATACCACTTTTGGTCACACGGAGCCAGTGCTCAGCCTGTTTCTCACCCGGGCTATCCGGACCATCGCAGCTTTCAGATAGAGCAGTGCAAGGGCTGGCCCTGCAGCCAAGACATCCTCCACGTGCTCATCGACTGTGGGCTTTCAGCACAGCTTGCAGTGCCTGCTATCAGCTCATCCCTCCCCTCTCCCTGCTGCGGCGGGTCGAGAAGGCTGTGCTGTGATCAAAGCTGACCAGGCAAGAGAGATTTCTCAGTGATGAGCACTCAGATGAAGTCTTCACAGCAGAAGCCTGCGCAGGGTCCTGTTGTGTCCCCCTTGGCCGAGCACAACGCGCTCTTTCAAGCTCCTCCCTTTCTGCAGGCAAGACTTGATAACTCAATTTTTACATGATAATGTCCTTTTACTTATAATGTGCTGCTACAAACACACATGATGCATCTCTGTGTTAAGAGTTCACGATATAAGGACAAATATGGCTCAGTGCAAAAAAAAAACCCCAGGCTGAGGATAGGTGCCTAAGGTTAAACTGGTCTACATTCTTCTGGGGAACAGAAGTGAAAAATTAAACACTAGAAAATAAATGGTCAGCTCTTCAAGGATCAGCATGCACAGAAGTGCAGGCTGTGGTTAATATCTAACCACAGCGTTGTGTTTCCTGTAACACAGTGGCTGTGCCACCATTACAGCTCCACACTCACCTTTTAAACCAGGCCAGTATGAACAGAACAGTTCCCAAGGACCCAAACCGTGGAGCTAAATGGACTTTAGGTACAGAGAATTTAATCGACTCCTCTGCACCACCAGAGTCACAACACAGCATTCTGCAGCTCCATTTAAGAATCCCCTCATAAATCAGGCTGCTTCCAGCACTATTGCGGTAACTGCAGAAGAACCTTCACCCCATGCTGAAGCTCCATGGAGGGCATTAAAATGCCTTCTTGCTGGCAGAGAGGGGAGTCCCAGGGACATGGGCCTCCCCCATGGAAATATTCAGTGTTAAAGGACTGGTTCAGAATTAAAAGGCAGGTGCTTGGTGTCTTGCCTGGAGCATGAACAAATCCCATATGCAACATCTTGCAATTTGATCACTAAAATACTTAACTCAGAAGCTTGACAGAACCAACGTTGCTCACAGGCTGCTCCCTTGCTCCTCCATGTAGCTAACTGCTGGTATTTCAAGTAGTAAGAGGAGAGAATGAGACCACAAGCTGACTGGAAGGCCAGTTCAGATGTCTGCATGCACAGCCTTAAAGCAATGAGCTCTGAGCTGCAGTGACTGACTCGCAGCTAAGCAGAGGGCAGCGTACCAAAGGGTACCCAAGGGGTAAGGATGCACAGTTACATCAGCCTTACTGCATCGTGGGTGCCTCGTATGAGAAAACAATTTGACATTCCCTGAGTGATTGTACTCTTACCACGTCCCCTTTCCATAAATGCTTACATCTGGGGAACAAAGTCATGGGTAAATGGCAGCACGGCGACTTCAGCTCAGCTTATCCTGCACTTCTGAGGGCCTCACCTGCTCTTGCAGAAAGGTTGAGATGCTTTCTGGAGATAAACTGTTATAGCACGCTGGTAATAAAAGCTGCCAGAGATTAAAAACAGCTTAAAAACCTTCACTGAGCTGAGCCAAAATCTGAGCACAGGACAAGAACAGGCAGTAACAGGGCAGAAGGGAAGAAACAACGGAGCAGCGGGGAAGATGGAGCCCTGCTTTGTAACACTCCCAGGGAGCACAGCACCAGATTTATAGCAGAAGGAAAAGGTGCTTGGTATCAAGTCTGTGCTGCCCCTGGACCATCTTGGAATTCCAAGCTGGAGCCATACACTGATCCCTGATCATCATCAGGGATCCCAAACAATTTTTATCCTGTTAAATTTAAGAGGTTTTGGCCATTCTTTAAATTTTTTCAAAGGTGCTTATGAAGAAGATTAAAACCAGGTATAATTAAGCATGCAAATTTTTGCTCAGTAAACCACTTCCTCCACTGCACTCAGATGTGACAGATACCATCTCTAGCAGCTAAGGAACCAGACTGGCCCAGCAGCATTCAGCCGGCACGGGGTGAAAGCCAGGTTCACAGGCAAAGTGCTTATCCCCAGCACAAAAAGGCAGTGCTTTACTTGGCTGGAGCACCTGAAATCTAGCCTGGCTTTTACAAACGCTCTCAGCTACACACTACTGACAGAAGATTAATTAGTCAGGAAGTCAAGAAGGAACACATGCAACCTGAACCCTCCTTGGCTAATCACAGACAAGGAAGAACAAAAGCCGTTCCTTGCTGCAGAAACCTTCTCCAGTACCCTTGAGATCACAACGCACAGGTACACTGGGATTTATTCTCCCAAGCTTCTTCAGCCATCAATACAATGGTAGTCAGAGCAGGGACAGGCATTGCCAGACAGCAGTTCCTCCCACTACTACAGAAAGCAACCTCCAAATTGCCCGAGCAGCTCCTCTCCCTGCCGATGGAGCTCAGACAGCGATGGGACACATCTGATGTTTAGAGGATATTAATCCCAGCCAACACATGTTGGAAAACCAGAGAGCGGCGTAACAGCAGAATCATGCACTGAGGAGCACAGAGCCCTTATTTCCAAGGATAAACATTAAACTAGAAACATATTTTGAGCTGTCAGCAGCTGCCTGATCAAAGAGTCTGACAACACTTCAAGGCTTATTTTGCGCTCTTCTAAAAACTTGGGTTTAACGTTGCTGGAGATAATGAGCTGCAACAGCACTGCTAACACAGGGACGTGTCATAACTCATCCTGCACGCAGACAACTTTGCCAAGGACTCCCCAAGGGACACGCTTCTGCTGCTCTGGAGAGGGTGGTAAAGCAAAACTGGTCAGAAAGGATGGATTTTCTCCATCACAGCATGGAAAAAGGACCCGTTCTGCCAATAAGTAATGGAGAAGTTGCTGCAATAAGTCAGTGGACCTCTCAGGGATGTTTTCAGAGCTGTGGCATGTACAGGCAGATCACAAAATTTGTGAAAGAGAAAGTAATGTTGTCCCTTCTCAGAACAAAGCATGGAAAGAAAACCCAAACGCAGCAGGAACAAAACAGAAACCAAAAAACTCCCTTTCTGAGCAGATGGAAACGTGCTGCCACCTGCAGATGAAAGGAAGCAAAGCCACCTTGAACTACAAACTGCACACCAACCATCCCTCCACTGCAGACACCACAGGCTTAATGTCTTCCTTCACTAGGACACCAGTCAAACGGCTTAAACATTTTGTTTCGAGGGGTTTTAGAGGATATTTTTTTTTACCTTTTCCTCCCTTTCATAGCAATAGCCTGCACTGCTCGTTCCTAAACACAGATCAGTGCTGGGTGTGCTAAAATGCGACGTATCGTGTACGAACAGCCTTGGATTTACACTGAAGAGCTGGCAGGTGCCTCTTCCTGCATTTTGACAAAAATGGGCTCCTTTATTAAATTTCACAGTTAAACCTTACAAATCAAGAGCAACACAATAGAGATCTCCCTCTGACAACTCTCTTAGGATGGCTGGGTGCCTATTATCTGGGAAAAACTGCACCAGAAGCGATCAGCAATCGTGACTGTAACACATCCAGCAGCTGCTAAAAACATAAAGGTTTTTTCTTAATCTTTACTGCAACAGCACTGATTTCTAAATGTCTTGGCCACGTTCGGATCCCTAAATGCTGTGGGCTGGTGGACTGAAGAGACATTGCCTCAGTGGGATGAGTGTTAGCGGGAAACTCATCAACATTTGGGAGGTCAGAAATTCTCCAGGGAACGCAGACTGAAGGCTTATAATTCTGCATTTCTGCCACTACCAAGAAGTGACAGAAATTACGGTTTAAAAAGAGATTCACTTCAATATTTTGAGACTATTTTTGTATTTTTAAATGCTGTGGGCGTTACATCTACTTAATTACCTTTGTGGAAGAAAGCTATGATTAGTGAGAGCACAAATGTGGAACGTAACAAATAAGTTAATGATACACATTTCCAGTTGCTTAATTCTATTGAAAATCAAGTGTGTCTCAAGGCAAAAAACCTCTATGATTTGTCCTGTGGTCCTGTGAGTAGAGCAGTTCAAACTTCTACCAAAACTCTGCCCTTATTTTTTCACCATAATGTGACTCCACATGACAAGATGGCTTTATGTGGCATGTTACAAGAACAATATGTCAACAACAGCGAGTGTTCAGTGTCATTGAGTCATTTAAAGTAAGATCTTCTGACACAGATTGCCTTCTCCTCTCTGTACTTAGGGGCATCTGATGTTACCATAAATGTCAGTATTGGAACACGCCCTGATTTGTGTAGTTAATTTCTGTTCATGAACAGGCTCGTTGCACCAGAGGGTTTTACCACTAGTAGACAGAAAACACATGCTGAACTTCTAAGGGCCCAAATCCACTCCAGCTCCAGGCACCAGCACTACCCCACATCTGTGCCCTCCTCCCTGTTGTAAACTACACCTCATCAGGATTTTTGCTCTTCCCCCCCCGTTTGCTTCTTACTGCTGTTCCATTCGTGGCTTCTCATCGCGTTCACCAATAAAAGGCATGTGATCAATGAACTGGGAAAAAAAAAACAACAAACTTGCACCCAGAAGCCACTCATTTGGGTTTTTTTGGCTGCCCTTTATGCAGCAAAATGTTAGATGCCATTTTAGTTGCAGTCAGGTGATTTTTAATCTCTTCTGTACTGCTACACTTGGAGAGAATTGTTGGATTCCTGGTGCCACGTTCCAGTGCACCCGTTATAAAACAGAGGATGTTACCCCTGAATTCACTTGCCAGCCTCATGTTAATGTAAACCACCCTCTGGACATCTGGATACACCTAATATTTCATTACCAGCTTAAGAGACTGCTATACCTGAAGGCTGCTTATCCATAAAGGTGCTTAAGTTGAGTTAAAATCAACTACCATGGAAACGTGAGTAAACAAACACCTACCTTCATCCACAGTAAACTGACAGCTCTTGTCATTGTAGAAAAGAATTTTCTTCTTATCAGGACGATTCACAAAGATGATCTGGTCCCCTAAAGCCTCGAAAACAGATGCAAAAGAACAACTTAAAATCACTTTGTCTCCAAGAATAAGAATTCTAACTTGAACAACAAACCCAGGTCTCGTGCTACAAAGAGCACAGTAAACTAGAGAAAGAGTAAAGTAACTGGTAATAAAAAGCACCCGAATCAGACACTGATGGTGTTAATAAATCGAAGATGAGATACAGAGGACTGAGATTTAAGGTGCAAAAGCAGAACTAAATGCTTCCAGCTGGAATGTGGGAGATGAAGAGTCTTTTGTGAGAAAGAGCTTTGACAGCTGTGCTGAGACATCAGGCTGAATCTGAGGGTAAGGGATGAAGTACAAAAAAGCTACAACATGAATCTTCTGAAACAGGCCTTGAGTTATCGAAAGAGCAGAAAGGAAAACTCTCTCTCAGCCTGTACGTCCCCTTCGAGAAGCTGACTGGAATGGGTTCACTGAATCACAGGCACACACTGCTCACCTTTATAGCTTTCTGTGCATTGGGTAGCCCTTCCTCAATATCTTCTAAAAGGATTCCTCCCAGCCCTCGCTGGTCATGCTTGTCCAGGAGCCTGAGCAGAGCCTTTTTATCTTTCAAGTTGTACTTGGGTTTGAAAGCATACTTCCCATCTACAACTTCTATTTTCGGATTGTTGACTAAAGCCTGCAATAGGGACATAAATTTTAAACCTTACAAAAGAGCACACGCTAGTACTTTTATTTCTAGCACTCTTTTGAGCAGCTAGAGCACATCAGTCACACGTTACAGCTGCCAGTTCGGAGGCTTGAGTTTGAAATGGATTTTAAATCCTTGGATCCTAGATCCACCAGCCTAGGCATAATCTGCCACAACATAAAGCACAAAGCACCAGAGGAGGCTTAGCATCGTTCACTTAATGCCTTTGGGCTCAGAGGTCCATGAAGCCTCTCACGGGCGAGAAAGCCACACGCGTTCCTTTTTGAGAAAGGAATGAAAATAAAAAGAGGAGGGAATGCAAACCAGTGTGCTTTGGCTGAATATAATGTGCAAACACACCACTCGACTTATCAAGCTTGGGTCATGTGATGTTACAAACGTGAAAGGCATTAACCTGGGACGAACAAAACAGGAGCCAGTCTTCCCCAGCTGCTGTCAACTGGCACCAGCAGCTGTAGAAGAAATTGAGAAGAGCAGACCTCCTGCACAGCAGGATTTTACTTATGATGCCAGCTTCAGAGTAAAGCTGACCAGAACTTCCTGGACAATTGAAATGATTTAAGATATGCTCCCAATCAGTTTTGCTGTGCAGCCAGTACCACAATGGAAGTTCACCTGTAACAGAGGGCAACTCTACTTAGTTTCTTCTGCAGATGCCAGTCTGACCCTGAAAGGAGAAAGAGACAAGACACAGAAAGAAGAAAGGAGGGAGAAAACACCTGTAACAGAGAAGGCAACTAACTCTGGTGCTGCAGGATATTTGTTCACTTTTTCTCACCCGGTAACAATTTAGTGATAATTTTATCTACACTTCTTGGGAGGAGCTTTTCCATTCCATCTTGATATTGTCTGATCATGGAAACAACCTGGAGCTTTGGAGCAAAGTCAAGCCTCCAGCACAACCAACACTGTCAGATTGGAGGCTTCTGGACCCCAGAATATTAGTACTGTAGCAAAGGAATGCTACAGGCTGTATTAGTTAAAACCATCCTAGTTTTACTATGGTGAGATTCTTTTCCCACATCTCAACAGGCTTTACTGCTCTGTCGTGAGGATTTTAAATAAGATCTGAGCAAAAGCAGGTATGCCAATCAAGTAAAATACTGAATATGGTATTTTGCCGATTTATTAATCTTGAAATTCCATTAAGACATTTAGATCAATTAAGGATGAAGATGAATATGGTGGCAAGTTACAGTGAACAAACTCAAGCATCTTAGAGTGAGACTGAGGAACCCCAGCAGTGGAATTTGCAGATCCACTACCCCACAATTTCAGGTGTAAATTTCCCATCAGAACTCCTCATTTCAGTAAGTAAGAAAGATCTGTATGCCCATGAATTTTGTGCCATACCTCTTTGGTTTGGTTAATTTAACATCTTTGATATTGGAGAACTCTCTGCTTGAAATTTTTTAAAAGAAATTCCTTAAGAGAAAACATCATGTTTATTTAAAATTAGTAATAAATAAATTCACTTTACATGAAATATATTCTGTGTAACTATTCTGACATGTCCCTAAAAATATCAGAATAGCTCTCATTTCAGTTACTTCAACAGCAGGAGGTACAGGACAGACAGACATGTGAATCCGTGTAGCTTCTTAAAAAGAGGATTATATATTTGTAGATTTTGTAATTAAACAAACATGTATAATTCAGGTTTATCATAATCCTTTGATTGCTAATTAAAATCTAAACATATGTTTTCTTTACCTCGCTCATTAACCATTGCTTCTGTTTGAGTCCAATATCCAAATGCTGCGTTTCATCCAAAATCTCATCCAGGGTTAACGCGTGGGTATCGCCACGCTGGTGCCGAGTCTGGTAAAGCAAATAGGATCTATTACAGTCCTGTACTTATTTTATTCATTTTATTTATTTATCACCAGGTAACCAAAACTGGTATAGTGTGATGACAAAACAACTTTTGCAAAGCCAGGATAGATGCAGTACACACAGCATGTGAGTTTTAATTTGGGATTTTTTTGGGAATTTGAGGAAAAATAGTTAGTACTGGCTGAGATCAATAAGAAAGTTATCTGTCAAGTGCCAAATGACATGTTATTTTGATAAATAGCTGACAGCATCTTGCAAGTCTTATTTCTACTGCAAATCAAAAGCATTCTCCTGGTTTTAAAGTGGCCTGGAATAATTAGGATTTCAGTAACAAAACGATATGCTGACCATTCTGTTTACTGAATTTAACACGCAGTTTCTTGAAATCCTGACTCTGGCAGTAAAAGAAATTTAGTTTACAATATCCAGCATCTTTCAGCTGCCACAGAAGAATAACTAACTAAAGCATTTTACAACATTATCATTTTACATCAAAACACCATACCTTCATATAATTCACTATCTTAGCAAGGACTCCAAACTTGTAGCCAGAGCCTCCTGAAAGGGCTTTCAGGTTAAATGATCCATTGCTGTGATCTACAAAAGGAGACAACAAACAATTAAATGATGCTCTCAACAGCATCCTGTTGGCTCTGCTCCCCATCGCTTTCACACTCGACCTCCACAGGCTTTCAGAATTATGATGATGAACAGAAATGTGTGTTGCAGGAGGACTCTGTGCTAGCACACGTGTTGATGCAGACCCACAGAGTTATCTGAATGCTTCTGAGCAGAGCACCATAAAGTTATTTGGACTGGACCTTTAAGAAAACAGCAAGGAAATGCAGCGTTTCTACCCTAAGAGTGCATGTTTAACTTTATGGCTTAAGGTATCATAATCATTTCCACTGCATTAATTCACGCTGAAATAATGCACTGAATTTTTACCCAGTGATGAACTCTGCTGATAGCTTCGTGTTGCTGGGAGAGCAGCAGAAAGTTCTGCTTATTCCCCAAAGGAACTCAATAATTACCTAACATTTAAAGGAAGGCTGTGCTTGTTGTGCTGGGCTTTTTTATTTATTTATATTTTTTAAGTAGCTCTAGTGGAGAATTTATTAAAAAACCCCATAAATTCCAAACAATTCAACTTGGTGTGTTGCACCACTGAAACAACAATTCAGCACCCCCTCGGTTGCCAAGTCAGATTCTGTCTTAATGTATCACGAGGTTTGCTACTGCGTAAAGCTTGTTTCAAAAATTTGTGCAAGGTTGTTAATGACTGTTTTATTAATTTTATAGCATGGTGCATTAAGCAGAAATAGCCACAAACCCCTACTGAAAGCCACAGGCCCATTACGAGCATAACATTGCTCATATTTAACAATAAATAAACTTAATAATAATAGCTCTTCAGTAATAGCTCGTCAGAACTTTATCTACTCCAGAAAAAGTCAAATTTCAAACAAATCCACTTTTGATAATTATTGGGATGACTTCATGGGAGCTGGTGCTAATACAGTAAAAACCATAACGCTGAAGGGAAAGACCTCAAATCTAAAAGTTGGCAAGTGGCAATTGTGAAGCGTTACATGACATCGTATTCAAGGCTTTTCATAGCACAACAATTCTAAGATTAACAGAGAAGAACCAGCATGACTCCAGCTACGGAAGAACATCGTATTCTGGTTACTAAATTCAGATGGAATAAAGGGAGAAAAACAAAAGCCAGCTCCCCCTGAAAATCCATTTCCCCTCACAGGGTTCCCTTTTATCATTAAAAATTAACGTCTACGTAGGATAATTTATAAAAATTAAAAAATTATCTATATAATGAGACATCTGAAGTGTTACCAGAATAAACTCAACAAATAGTTAAGACGACTTATCGTGTATTTGTTCTGTCAACTGAACCAAAGAGATTATCTTCTCTAATGTGCCCGGCCACAGCCCGCTACAGTTTGTGACAGATGAACCACACGGGGAAGCCACAAATCTGCAGATATTAACACTTCAAACGTCAGAGTCCATCCAGCTGCTGCCGGCACAAAGCGCCGCGGGGTCGCGGCCACCGTCGCGCACAAAGAGCGTCCCCAAGATGAGTGGGAAGGGGTCTGCGCCTTCCTCGAGACAGCGAGAGGCAAATTTATGAATGATTCACTCCTGGGGCTGAGGGTTTGATGTAAATGAGCGCAAAGGAAGTTGTCAGCAGCATCATGCTCTGGCCAATGGTAGGGAAGCTCCATCTTAGCTGTGCCACAGCCTGCGTTAAAAAAGGGACCAGAACAGCGCTCTTTCAGCATCCTTTCAGACAAGAGGTAGGTGTGCATCATTTTATAACATTGCCTTAGGTTTGTCTTGATTACAGGAAGAAAATATGTAACCTACAAGCCTCTAAAAGCTGCCTGGAATCGGAATGATTTCTCTCTAGGTTTAGCAGGGTTTTATTCCACCCAACGCAGAGGAGCTTGTCTTGCAGGATCAGACAAGCACTTCCACCATCTGTGCACTAATGGGAAATTGATGACCGCTCCATCTTCCCGAAAACCTAACACACCGAGCCAGGATTCAGCAAACAAAATGGATTTCATGTTTACAGGGGGGCTTCCTGCAGCCTTGCGTTCCTTGTAATCGACCCTGTATGCTCTTGCAGAAATGGCAGTGAAAAGGATTTCCCTGCAAACAAAGGCAGCTAGACCTGAAACGTAAGAAATGTCTCTCCCAAGTGGGTATTCTGTGAACGGTATCGGTACAGCTGCATAACAGAGATCTGTGCTCATGGATATGCTAGAAACCTGCTCTAGAAATGAGGGTAGGGAGAAAACCCCAGTGCATATTATTATCCTTGTAAATACTGGAGCAGTACAATATAAACAGCCAGGTTAGAATCCATCTGGGATTTGTAAATGCTATTGCCCCAAGATGTCTATTCAGTGGCTTCCTCAGCACTGCACTGAAAGGATTTTTTGCCAGTCATTTCCCCCTGCTCCATGAATATGGTTCAAATAAAGCTGCTCCTCTGCAGCATCTAACGATGATGATACTTCCAAATTAAAACCTCATAGAGATATTACAGAATCCTGTTCATTAAATATTTAACTCACTGCATTCTGGATACATACAATAGCTGAACTGTGTTCGAATCAGACTGGCTTATGAATTTAAACTGTAGGGGTTTAAAATAAGCAAAACTGCATGAAACCAGACCATTTCTGACAGCTTTCAAAGACATCAGTGCTGAGTTAATTACAAAGGCTAGGCAACAGCTACTTCAGTCTTGTATTTTAATAATTACAGCAACGAGTAGCTGACACTTATCTGTCTCGCTTCACTCGCATCGAAGGAGATCATCATGATCATCCTTGAGAAGCACAAACCACCTCCGGCATTAAATTCCACCTCCCTGGGTAAAGAGGAGCTTCTCCAGCCTGCCCTGATGGTGGCTGTGGAGTGGGAAGGGGCTGACTGCTGCACTGTGCCAGCAGGGATGCTGCCTGGGGAGCCGTGCTGTGCCCAGGATGCTCCTGCTCCTCTTGGGAACTGAGCCACCGCAGAGAGCTGTGCCGGCCAAGGGTCCCGGCTGCGTGATGCCAACATGCCCAGTCTCTCCCACAGCTCCAAATCTCCATCACTTTTAGCAATTACTAAATACTAAATTTTGCATCGACAGAAAGAGTTAATTGCTGTGCCTGAGGAAGCTTATGTGTAACAGATTCCAACAAAATCCTCAGCTTAGAAATCCATTTAAAAAGTTCAAAACAAAACTCCTCTCCTTTTCCCCCCAAGGATATTCCCGTGCCACTTAAAATACACATTTAAATCCCGTTTGGTTTAATTACCCCTCAAAGTGGACTCAAAATCCTTTTATTCAGCCCCCTGTCTCTCTCACAGGCTTTCAAACCACTCCTTCCAAAGCTCTCCTGACTCTGAGCCCCATAGAACAGGTCGGCCGAGTTTCCTTCCTCCGCCGTGACCAAACAAAGCCAGGACCCAACTCAACACAGGAGTATTTTTAGCTTGGATTTGCTCTGTAAACTTCTGTTTAAGAAAAAAAACCCTCAAACCAGTTTAATTAATCCTATCCATCTGAGTCATACTCTGTTTATTCAATCATGAACTTGTGTATTCAGCTCGAGATTTAACAGAGGAAACAGTAAGTTACTGCAGCTGTTCCAATAAATGTCTGTATCAAACCCTAATGCCAGGTATCGTCCAACAACAAAGCCATTCCTTTTCAATTTAAACCCGTTAAAGACAGAAGGAAAAAGGACAAAATGTACAATATTTGAACAATAAAAATACGACAAAGCGCAAGCTGGTTTGGCTGCGTCATCCCAGCATTCACAATTCCTTTTTTAATAATGACACCAAAATAACACCAGGTGCTCAGGCTGCTTTAAGCAATCTGAGCAAACACCATCACACGTCGCCTTTGTCACATTTTGCAGCTTTCACTGCCTAAATGGGTTGGTTGCTGAATTATTTCTGGGATATGCAAGCCTCCTTGAAACATTAATTCAAATAAATTCATTAAAGCATTCCCTGTGAGCACAGTGTAACAAACAAAACAGCAGCATCACCCCTTTGTTCCGTAGTTTTAATTAATGAATGAAATTAAACTAAACGTGGGTAGCCAGGACCAGTTTGTAATGAGTAATTTTGTTTATTGCTTTATGTGTTTCACCTAAAAACTCCTTGAGGAAATGGCAAGGAGCTGGATCTCGTTTTCCCACACTCAGTTTTAAATTGCCAGAAGAATTCAAAGGTTCTTACGGCATCCTACTGTGACAGGTAACCACAAGTTACTGTGGCTCTCTGGATGTTTTTTATTATATTAAGACTATACACTAGAAGTACCCGTTAAGTTTTGGGAAGCAAAGCCAGGGAAAGAAGGAAACCAGGGGAAAAAAGAGACATGCAACTAAAGATGTCATTGCCAAACACTCATAATTCACAGAGAAATTCAGAGACAGACAAAACTGCTTTTATATTCTAGATATACCCCAGAAATCACGGAGGCACAGCTTGCTATCAGTTCTGAGCATGGGCCTTTCCAGAGCAGCATCTCTCAACAGACAGCAATACCAAAGGCAGATTTGCTGGAGCCAACTTCTCATTTCAACTCTCCCCCACACCACAAAGCAGTCTTGTCTTCTGCTGGGCACAGCCAGACAGTACTGGACCAAAGCTGACATTCCTTTCCTGGCAGTTAAGCAGGGAACATGGTTGAAAATAAGAAATCAGAACTCCTCAGCGAGGGTTGATGTTTCCTTGTGATTTATCCCAACTGAGTTTTAAGGAACCAGGATTGTTATTTTGGACTAGGAGAACAACTGCAAATTCAGTTCCATTCTTTGGAAACGTCCTCCAAAATTTACAGATTTTTTTTAAGAGTGATTTCTTTCTTTCTCCTAAATAGGAGAAAAACCACACAAACAAACTCCATCCAATGACATTAACACACAGTAAGTTCTTGAAATCACTCAGGCACAGGAGGGTGGTACACGTATCTCCTGTTTTTCCAAGAATGCCAGAAGAATGCTGAGGGCTTTCATGCCATGTAAGTACCAACCTAAAGACTAACAATTAGAGAGGTTGTTGAAACCACTGTGTACCTTGAAAATTATCTTTGTAGCCTTCCTGTCTTTGCACGTACTTGAAATAAAGAAGGAAAACCTGCTCGTTCAGCATAACTGATGCTCCATGGTGCATGCGTGGAGCTGTCATCACCAAAATCACCATTCCAGGCAAATCACAAAGTTGCACATTTGGAGTGTGATGCTTCTGTGAGCAAACACAATCCATGTTTGTAGGAGGTGCGAGGTCTGAGCTTAAGTTCTTACAGCTTGGGATAAAAATCACAGCATGTTTTTGATCAATAGAGGCCTCAACAGCTTTGTTTTTCTGTTTCAGCCCCCAAATCTGTGACAGTGAGCACACGAAGGCAACTCTTCCAGAATGGCAACCAACTCTTCCAGAATGGCAACCCTCAACGCCACTCACTGGAACGAGACCGCGTCCGTTTCCCAGTATCTGGGCTTCCAAGTGCAAAAAATTTACCCTTTCCATGATAACTGGAACACTGCTTGCTTTATTATTCTGATCATATTCATCTTTACTGTGGTTTCTCTGGTGGTGTTGGCTTTCCTCTATGAACTGCTAGACTGCTGCTGCTGTGTGAAAAATAAAACCGTGAAAGACTTGGAGAATGAACCCAACCCTGTCAGAGCAATGTTGAACAGCTTCCGAAAGCGTGAAACAGAGGTGGTGTAGGAAGGACTGAGCAGCAGCACTTGGAGAACGCTGAACACCTTGAGTGAAGCCTCTTGTAGCTTACGAGTGAGCAAGTCATGTGTTTGTTTTTTTTCTTTTGGACTTAAATTTAACAGCAACAGTTCTCATTTCATCTCTGGATAACTGGGAAAGGCTTCCCGAGTGCTTAGCAGAAGGATGAGCTGTTACAGCGTTATGTGGGAAGAGAAGATTTTTGGTTTTAAGTGAACTTTTGTTGTTACATATTGAGTTGCTAGCATAGATCTTTGTCTTGAACAAACGTTGCCTAGCATGCATAAAACTACGCTGCTTAACTGGAGAAAACATTTATAGAAACGCTTAACAGTCTGATCATGCCTACAGCAAAGACACAGCAGTGTCCTCCCACTGAGGCCAACCACGCAGACAGGGAAGATGCACAAGGGGTGAGGGAAAAGACACGAGATAGAAGGGTTGAGTGGCAAGAGGTCCCACGAGACAGGAGAGGCTTGTGTGAATTCTTGCCTCTGGCCGCTCTTCTCATTACGGGTTTCTCGCTTTAGGAGAGAGGGTGGTGGGAGGAAAAGTAAGCCCACATGAAGTATTTCCTTAAAATTCTTTTCTAACCTCCTGTGGTACAATGTGGCCCTTTCTCCCTCCTGTTCTCCAGCTCCAGAGGACTGCTCTCCCCTTACTTCACATCCAACCTGTTTAACAACTACTGGGTATCAAGACATGACTAATGTGCTACCTTAAGAACCTCTTGACTGTTTTCACAGAAGCATACAGTAGTGGTACTGTGGTCCAGAAGAAACAGGGACATTGTCCTGCACAACACCAGAGGGAGTCAGACACACTGGATATATCATCCCTACCTTAACTTTCCAAAGCTGAACTGGAACTGACCCGAGTTCTTGCTAATGAACACAAGCAGAGCGGTCGCAGAGCTCCCACCCCGCTATCAGGAACTTCACCCAGCCCACAGGCAGCCTCCAGGTGTCCATGTGCTTCCCAGAGGAGGCCCCACCAGGACAGGTGAATCCGGCAGGGTGGATGCACAGCGAGAAGTGACTTCATTTTGCACAAGAGAAGCTCAGCTCGCTTCACCAGCCTGCACCACAGCCCGGAGAGTTCACACTCAACTCCTTCTCACGAGCTGACTGCAGAACACTCAGACCTCCAGCTCACCTGATTATTTTTCTTCTGTAGCTGCGTTGTGTCTATAGGTTTTAAACCCATAGAAGTTCTGCAGTTACAAATCACAACTCTAATAACTGAGTCCAACAGCATGGCCATTGGTAAAGCCCAGAAAGCCTTTCACACTCAAGAAGAAGGCCAGTGAGAAATATCTCAGACCAAAGATGAGATATTTAACATTAAAGGCATTAAGTATCTTGTGGGACGAGATATTTAACTATACAAACCCCAAATTATATTCCTGTCATTAGGGAAACAAAACCCACCTAATGGACAAGTAAGCTGCAACACTGATCTCACAGCCCATCTGCACCAGAACACCTTTGTGCTATGGCCAGTACCTGTAATTATCACTTTCTTTTTTTAATCTATAACCTCCCTGGAACAGGTTTGGTGTGCCCAAGCACCAGAAGATCTGGACACACTAAAAGACTTGCTAATTTGACTCGTGCTCCTCCTAGTTGGTGAGGTGGAGTCACAAGCTACCCAGGCCACTGCTAACCAGCACAGCCAGTCCAGTGAGTCTCCCCTCTGCAACTGCAGCCTGACACAACCATTGCTCATCTTGGGTACGTTCCTTATGGTGAAGCTTTGCCAGTCCCAGTCCCACGTGCAGAGAATGCTTTTAGCTAAGGAACAAACCATAAGCACAATTAATGGAAGCTGACGTCCCGGGTACAATTTAGGATTCACACCAAGAGGTACAATGAAGGAGATGTACAATGTCCGGGACACGGGGTAGGTGCCTCATCGCCTTCTGCTGTATTTGAGAGCTCCGAAAGCCCCGTGTCCTGCTCAAGAGAGGCCAGAGCAGCCATCAGGATTCACCAAATTAATAATTATTAATTATCAGTCCCACCGGCAGTGGGACTGCTTTCCACCCGCAGGTTCCTGCGCGATGCTCAGCACTGCCGCACGCAAAAGGCAGCGTGCAGAGGTAGCACAGCCAGATTCTGTTGCGCCGGCTTCTTACGCCTTCCCAAGAAGCACACACAAGGAAAAGCCTTGGGACTCCTTCCAGCTACTTATGTCGTGGATCTGTGAAGGGGGCTGGGCGTCTGCCCCGGAACAGAAGACAAAGATCTCCCCTTGCACAGCCCTAGAGCTTCAGGACGATGCTTTCCCAGTGATGAAACAGCTCCTGGAGACTTCAGCTCTTGATTACTGTTGCCTGAGACCACTAAAGGTCTTAAGATAAAGACCAAGACCTTACCCACAACTTACTATTGGTCAATAAAAAGAAATAAACCAATACGATCTATTTCCCTTATTTTCCAGTTCCTATTCTGAGCTGAGTACATGAGGCAGCTTGGAATTTTTTCAAATAACTTGCTGGAATAATGATTTCAAGTAACTACAGTAGTAACTATTCTTGCTGGGAAGCTTAAATCTTGACCTAGCTATGCGGTCATGATCCCAAAGCCTCTCCTACCCAAAACAGGGACAAGGGCAGGTTCTCCGAGTCAGGGAACCACAGAATGATGGAGAACCTGCAGGCTCTACACACCCAGGGACTCTCAATGCTAACACACAATCACGGTGACATTACTCACTGTCTTTGTAGCCACTACACAAAAAAACTAGGACTGACCACCTCAATTTTCACTGCTTTGCAGGGGTG
Organism: Aegotheles bennettii; assembly: GCA_013398125.1. NCBI lineage: Eukaryota > Metazoa > Chordata > Aves > Caprimulgiformes > Aegothelidae > Aegotheles > Aegotheles bennettii. The sequence goes on along the minus strand of VZRW01006861.1, from coordinate 68,899 downwards.
GGACAGGGATTCTTCAACACCAGGTTTTCACTCCAGCTCCCCAAGACCCATCTCCGACACACGTGCACCCTGATAGGCACCCAACAATCTGGCAATTCAAATAAAAAGTGCGTTTGGAGGCAAAATACTTCACAGCATCACAGGGCAACTTGTGTGGCTCGTAGCTGCTTAACCCATTCAGCCCTTTGCCAGACGAATGCTTGGTCTGAACCAGTTCCTAAGCTCAGCAGGGAGAAGGTTGGCCTGTTCACTCTCCATTGCTTTCCCTCCATCCTTGCTGCTTCTACAGTAGTCTGTAAATACTCACGACAGGAGGCTGACCTCGTTCTGCATAAAAATGTTACAGAAACCTTGAACCCTTTCCGATATCACCTGGAATGAAGCCAGCAGCACAACAGATAAAGCCTGCTTCCTCACAGCCTATTTGTGTAAGCTAATCATTTGACAAAAGCACTTAAAGGAACACCCAGCTCCCAGAATCACAGAACAGGAATCACTTTCCTTTATCTGCATCGCTGCTTGGCCACACAGCTGCTCAAACCCTTTGGATCAGGCTCATGTTTGCACTGCCCGTCCTGTTCCTGCCTCCCAGCCCCCTTTCCCAGCTCACCGCTCCCACTCGGGATGCCCAGTTTAAGATATTCCACATAGAATTTGATTTTCTTTGGAGAGGAGAGCGTGGCAAAGGGACTGATCGAAACCTGATCTCCCTTATTTTAAAAAGCCTGGCTGATAACTTTATTTGGAGATACAAACTCCCTACTCTTCCCCTTGGAAAAGATATCCCACCCCTCCCTTTGTCCTTGGTGTTCTTCTCTGCTGTTTTTAGCACTGTTTTCTTTCAGAGTTTAGAAAGGAGCTACACGTGGTATCCAAAACACGAGCATGCAATGAGTTTGCACAACAGGGTGTTTTGTGTTTCAGTCACTTCCAACATCAATTGGACCTTCAGAGTGCTCAGACCTTAGTGCTTTCAGAGCCCAAGTTGTGTCTTGCACACTGAAAAGCAAACACAGTGCACACAAATCCTCCCCCTGCTGCTCCAAGGGCTGCTCTTTTCACCTGCTCACAGTACTTCAGTGCTGCTTTATTAACTGCTTATTTGATATTGAGAAATACATTCTTACCAGCACCACCAACCCAGGGAAATGATGAAACACCTGACCAGAGCTGACAGAAACCTACAAATACCCCGGTGCTCACGAGCAAAGATCAGCTCCCAGGTAAAACAATGACTACTAATCACAACATGCTAGCCAGACAAGATGCAAGTCTCAAAATCCAGCTCACAGACAGATAGCTGACGACTTACACCTAATAAAATTAAGTTTTAGGTGCTTTCTTTCCAGAAAGACAGAGGAAAATAAAGCTGTTACTGCTCGGGGATCCAGCAAGCACTAAAACACATAAATCAAAGCTCAGCTTGATATGAAATAATGTCTTAGCAGTAGCAATGCCTCCAGCTGAGCAACGGCAAACAAGTCACAGGGTGAGGCCCGTGGTAGCAGAAGTGGTTCTCTCCCATTGCACAAGTGAATTTCTTAACAAAAAGCAACAATTTAAGTGAAAGAATGACAACAGCTACTAGCAAAACTCACAGACAGCCTGGTTCATACTAACAAACCACAGCAGAGAGGTGGGCAGGGGGAAACATCAAAGGGCTGTCGAGCAGGAGACTTCCACCAACCTGTGTTCTGCTTTGAGCTGGAGGAGCCACCTTGCTCTACCTTTGCTTTCTTCTTTTTAGAAGAGGAGGAGGAGTCAGACGATGGCGCTGGGCGTTTTTCTACCGCCGGTGTGGAGAGGGCACGCTTTTTGAACAGCTCTCGCTCCCTCAACAGGCTTGGATCCATAGTTCTGTACTGAGGAGGAGAGGGGAAAGACAAGAAAGAGACGTTAGGGTCAGTCAGGGATTTAAGCGTGGAGATACCTGTGTGTGCAGGGGTTTGTCTGGCTGTGCGCTCTCCCTGTGTGGGGGCTCCAAGGCCCTGGCGGGCCTGGGCCGGGGGTGTCGGGAGGGAAGCGCCAGAGGCCGGGAAGGGAGGGGAGCCGGAGGCGGGCAGGGCGGCCCCGAACCCGCCCATCCCGCACTCGCACCTTCAGAGCGGCGCCGGGGGCTCGGCTGGCTGCACACCGAGCCCTGTGCCCGCCGGCATTGAGCGCCGGGCCCGAGGGCACCGGGCGCTAACGAGGGACGGCGAAGCCACCGACGCGAGGGGAAGCTGCGGCAGCGGAACGACCGGCAGCCACCGACCCAGCCCGCCCCCTGTGCCCAGGGCCAGGGGCCAAGGCCGGACAGCGCCCCGCTCA
>VZRW01006861.1:29992-66489 GCA_013398125.1 Aegotheles bennettii | reverse complement strand
ATTGGCCCGCGGCGCCTTCCCGGCAGCCCCCGCGCCGCGCCCCGCCCCGGAAGTGGGGACCTCGCCGTTGCCGTGGCAACGCGCGGCGGGCGCTCATGGCCGCCCCCGGCAAGGAAGGCCCCGCCGCACCACGGAGACGCGGGGAGGCGTTTGTTTACTTTAATAATAAATTTCACACAGTGAAAAAGCATAAGCACTCTTCGCTCATCTTGCTCACACAAGGCGAGAGCATCAGCTGCAGGAAGAGAGGAAAGCCCATCACAAAATGCTTCGGGAGGGGTGGGGAAGGTAGAAATAAAGAGTCTGTCTTTATTTTCAACTAAAAATCCCTTTTCTGGGCTCTGCTTTGGGTTTCTTGGTCTGGGTTACAGGTAGAACTGGCAGAGCTGAGGTTCCAAACCATTCTGGCACCTTCCTCTTACAAGGGGGATGTGAGCTCTGGCAGGAGAAAACAAACAGCTGGGTTAGGGTACATTGCTCCAACCCAAAGAGACAACAGCATGAGTGAAGGCGTGTGTGTCCCTTCAATGCAACAGCTCTTTCAAGTCATGAAAGGACTGAAGAAAATAATCAAGCTGCAACTTCCCAAAGCTGGGAAACATTTGGCCTGAAACAAAGTTACAACAAAGAAACAATGAAGTGATTCCCGACCATCAGGAATCACCTTTAAAAACAAAAGAAACCAATCTTAACAGTCAAAACAACAAACAGAATGACAGTGAGAGGATAGAGCCCTAGCTAGGGATGGAAGTGGATGCCCCAAACTGGTGATACAAAGTTGCTGTTCATCCTTCAGCCACCATTTTTTAAATCACAGAAGACCAAGCTCTGTTGCAATATTCATCTCAAGATGATGCCCTTGGGAAACACTTCAGGAGGAGCCAGACATATTTGGGCATAGCAAGGGCTATCAGGGTACCAATGATAGAAGTTGGCTGCCAACCCAGGCCAAGGTTTTAGGCACAGTAAAGAACCAAGACAGAAGCTGGGATTTTGGGTAAAGACCAGCACCCAAATTCATCAGGTTTGGGCTCCACTCCTGGCACAAAGCTGCTGTCAGTCTCACCTTTGGTTGAGAGTCAGCAAACAGTTCCTCCTCCTCGGGGCTGAGGGTGGGCTGGTTCCAGGAGGCCAGGGTGATGGGCTGTGGGTGGCCTGCTGCCCCTCTGCCACCTGCCTGGCTGTCATCCCTGCTCAGCACAGCCTTTCCGGGTGTCAGGAAGGAAGCAGGCTGTTAGAAGCATCACAACATTAAAGCTTAAGCCTGCACAAACCAGATTCAACACAAAGGCTGCATTTTGGGGCAGGTTATTTTGGAAGTAAATGAATCTAATTATAAACAGAGTTCCAACACCTCTGCTTAATGAGATCACTAGCTATTCCCCATCTGTTTCACCACAATAAAGTTTGAGCCAGGGAAGCACATCCATTTCAAACACAAGGGAACTTGTACTTGGGCACTTTTTTGTAGTGGAGAAGAATAACTCGTGATCCCTGTGGCTCTGAGCACTCAATACATGATTCTGACTCAAATGCTGCATTTCCAAATGTGTTTTTACAGCAAAGGTGTCAGGTGAAAGCAGCACAGTGGGCACAGAGGTATTAACTTCTAATTTGAGATCTTTTGATCAACTACACATCTGTATCACTGAGAGCATCACTAGTGGTGAAGCTACCACATGCTTTATTACAGTAAGAACATTTGCTTATCGAAGCTGGTAGATGGGTTCTCTCTGCCCCTCCCTCAGTGTCAGATTGATCAAATTACCCTGTGAAAGCAGCAAGGCTGTTAAGATCCAAGAACATTCATTAGCAGATTTAGAAGCTGTTTGCTGCGGGGAATTATTAGGAGCAGGATATCTTCTGAAGGAAAAGTAAATGAAGACTATCTGGATTGCAGTCTACTCATTTGTAGATTAATTTAATTTCTAATAGCATGTCATTCCTGTCATTAGCTCCAGGAGCTAACAGCAGCAGAAAAGCACGTAATTAGAGCTCAGGCAATTGGACTGCCAGGTGGGCAGCTTCAGGAAGGCAGCAGCTCAGACAGACAGCATAGAAACAAAACAGCACTCTGGGATGCAAGAAGCAACTGAAAGGCTTGAAAAAAATGAGCTATAGTTTAAGAAATCAACCCCAAACCTTGTAAGGAACAGACACAGAACCCTAGCTCAGGCAGCAGAAGAATTTAGAGTTTAGAATTTCTTTTTGCCATTCACCACCAGGAGCCTCTCAGTGCAGGGTGGCCTTTTGTGCCAGGTGCTGAACTGGAACTTCAGAGACACTGAGATGCTGGCTAAGGGCTCAGAGGACCACCCTGGCCTCTCTCAAACAAAGAGCTGCTTATTTCCTGAAACTTCTCCCCAGTGAGTGAGACTTATGGAGTGACAAGTTAACACGGCTACACCCAGCAGTTTCAAGCAATGGAGGAACCCATGAGACCTCCTACTCAAAGATGAGGGAAAGAGACTGAAGATGAGACCCTACACACTACTGGAAAGGGCAACATAAAAGGGCTTTTTGGCTGCTCCTGCACAGACACATTCTTTTGACAAAGCCACTTTCATACCTTCTTTCATAATGGTTGCAAACTGAAGCATAGGAGGTTCCATGTGAATATAAGGAGAAACTTTCATTGTGAGAGTGCCAGAGCACTGGAACAGGCTGCCCAGAGAGGTTGTGGAGTCTCCTTCCCTGGAGACATTCAAAACCCACCTGGATGCGTTCCTGTGTGATGGACTCTAGGTGACCCTGCTCTGGCAGGGGGGTTGGACTGGATGATCCTTCGAGGTCCCTTCCAACCCCTAGGATTCTGTGATTCTGTGATTTTTTACTAACCTTTGTTTTACTCCACACAGCATCTTCCCTGCTTGCTTGAGCTGCTCCTGGTTTTTCCTGCTGACCTTCTGACCACATCAACGTCCTCCTGACACCTGAACCATCCCGAGACTTGCTGCCATCCTCTTTCTCCAGCAATGCAATAGTCATTTGGATGAGATACAGTTCAATATTTGCAGGGACAAGTTTTCTAATTGCTTGAATTTTGGTGGTGTCTTGGAAAAAATATGAATGCAGTATTAGTTGTTTTTTAATCCTATTGCCCCTCATTCAGTTTTCTTATGTTGTAAAACATAAGAAATGTCGTCCCTCATTAAAGCATAGGATTGAGGCATGTATAAGACAAAATTAGAGCAGTGTATGGGTTTTACTCTTAAGAAAACAGATCACGAGCTCATGGGATAAATCCCCACCTCATTCATGCTCACAGAAATTTAGGAAAGCAACCAGAGTCTGGTTGAGCCTGTAATGGCTGCTGACATGCATCAATCTGCAGCAGGACAAGAGTAATGAAGGTGGCAAGTCAGCAGATTCTGCCAACCCAACAAATTAAACTCCTAGGGCACAACTGAACTTTCAGCCCCATAAGTCAGCACACAGCTGCCTTCCGCCTCCCAGCTAGCCCATGGCACTAGGTGAGTGTCAAAATCTGCTTCTCCTGCACCCATCAGCCTCCTCGGGGACAAGTACTGTGCAGGGGAGTTGCACTGGGGAAGTCCTACAGCTCTTACTCAGCGTATTTTCTGTAGGCACCCATACTTACAGCAAGAGTTTGTCAGGCTGATGTTTCACCCAGAAACACTTGAGTACCTACAGATTTAAGAATGATGCCACCACCTTTGCAGCAGCCACACAATTGAGTGAGGATTTCAGAGGGCTGCCCTCTTGCTCTTTAATGAACCACGGCTGCCTTATTTCACAACAACCTTGGAAGGAAAGCTGTGATCTTGCCTCACTGCAGTCATGGGCCTCCCAGAAGTGACAGTTTCTACCTAAAGCAGCAGAGCTGTCAGTTTTTTCATCCCCTTCACCTGCGTGCCACTGTCATGTGAAGCTTCAGGTAAGGGCTGTGATGCTCACCCGAGTTAATGGGAGGGTTATGGATAACATTGGCAATGCACTGTTGAACTTCAGGAGTCAAACCTGCCCGCTCCAGGTTGACAGGGTAGCCAGCCTTCATTGCCTGGAACAGGTGAGCACCAATCTCCGACAGCAGCAGGGATCTGCTCTCACTTATAGTCCTCTGGGGAAACAAAGGCAGAAGGAACTGAGACGGCTGAACTACAACTGAAAGCTTGAAACCTGGCAACCTCCCCTTCCCAAAAAGCCATTGGGGTATTGGCACATAGCAGTGCAACGCTCCCCAGAACACTGTTACTCCTAATACTTATTTCTCCTCCAGCTTGTAAAGAACATTTTTCTCTTGAGGCTGCTGCTTCTCAACATGAGCGCATCTTGCCATGACCTTACTTGAGGAGGTTCTACACATGAAGGGTGGTGTGTGGCCACCTCGAAGGCTCCCTACAGCCTGCTTACAGCTCACACCACCCCCACCACCCCTTCCCACCCTGCAGCAGCCAAGTCCCAGTGATTTCTACACAAAGGAAACCAATGCTCTTGCCTCACAGTTAAGGCAGAGTATCAATCCAGCCCCTACTTTGTAAGGTTTGTGTCAAAGCCTCAGATGTCTCCTGCTAAGTAGCTGTGATGCACCTGGGCAGAGGATGTAAGAGAACTTGCCAACCCCCCTCCTCCAGACAACGCTTCCACACCATTAGTTTTCAAAGGGGAAGGGACCTCCACAGGGAGCAGCTTACCACTGAGAGGTTTTTCTCTTGGAACAGAACATAGGTGACATGCTCTGAGGGGGAGAGGGCTCTAGTATGCTTCCAGGGAGATACTGCTTTCTGATCTTCAAGTCCAGATGTGGGGAATGTGTCAGTCTAAGCGAGATAGAGGATTTAGAAGAATTATATCCCAGCAACAACCAATGGATGACCCTCCCATTACCCAGAGTGATCTGAAAGAACACCATAAATGGAGTCATTCATCTCTGTGGAGGTTGGTTTTGACCCCAAGTCCATGTTCTCCCCCCCAAAAAAAAAGCAAAGAGGGAACCCAGATGGACATGCACATACTCTCACCTTAATAAGCCTGGGATTGTCCATGGGATGTGCAAAACAAAAAACCCAAACCAGAAAAACAGTGTCCAGGTCAATACATCTGTGGTGTTGCTGCTCATTACACACAAAACTACTCAGAACAAACCATGGCACTCAGTCTGCTGCTTGGTGTGCGAGACTCCTGTTTTAATTTAAATTTTTTAGATTTCTTGGAAAAAAACTCACCTAAACAGGAATGCTTTTGGTCCGCATTCCTAGATCATAGAAAGACTACTCCACAGAGCTTCTCAAGCATTACAAAGTAGTATTGCTGCTCTACCTGCTTTCTAGACTAGATAAATCCCTTCGACTGTATATTTACATAGAAATTAAGATCCCCAAAGCAAAACTGCTTCAGAGTTCCTCTAATCCTCTGCTCCACAGCCTGGTGGTGTCTCTCCCCGTAGAGGCTGGTGAGGAGCCACTCTACAGAAAGCCTTGGACAGATGAAAGTCAACTATGAAAAGAGAACCAAGAGAACTATTCCCAACAGCTGGTAGTCTAAGCTCTTCTTTCAATTTCCTAAGGAGAAACTCAGGAGAAGCAAAGCCCTGCCCTCCAAGTCTACTCAGTCTATTAACCATGGTGAAGGAACATGTGTGATACCTTGTGATTTGGGGCTGGAAGCCAAAGAACTAGTTGCAAGTTGCAAGCTCTCAATAACACAGCACCTATTGGCCACTCGGCCTGGTTGAATGGGTGACCTTTATAAGGATGTCCTTTTGAGATGACCACACTGATGTGGAACAGCAGTCATTATCAAGCAGCACGTTCAAATTTAGGAGGCCTGGTTGTACACAAGGCTACAAGTTTTGCTGCCATGCTGTGATGGAATAGCTGTGACAAGGACAAACTGAAGGAGAAATCCAGCAGCTGCAGACCAAATTATGCCTTGAAGGCTCTCAAAGTAGCAGACACTTCAGTAAGTCATACCTGCAAGCCATTCACTTGGCAGAAGTCCTTTATTTCAGCCAGAAGAGGGATCAACATGGTGGATTTTGCTTCAGAGACACCATCAATTCTCTTCACGTTCTCAACAGTTGTAGGCCTGGTTTAGGACAAATAATAAGAGCCATGGAAAGTTTCTCCTCTACCAATGAGTCATACTCTCTCCACAAAAGCAGAAGGGGATTTGTGACTTGGCTTGCAACCTGCTCAGTTTGTACAACTTGTGCATGCTGGCTTTACCTTATTCGGGCCATCTCCACCAGGATCTTGTTGGTTGCCAAGACAGCTGGAGGAATCACCTTCTCATTAGCTACCTTCTGTCTAGCTGTCAGCAACTTTCCATACAGAGCAGTCTGTGAAGAGGAGAGGTAAGTTCTCATGAAGCAGCTCTAGGTCACTCACATAGGCTTAATTAAAATGAGAAGAGTTATGACTTCCTTCATCTTTCCACTAATATACAAAAAACCTGCAATCCATTAATCCAGCTTAACATCTAAGACTTCTACTCACATCATCTTTGTAAATACTAATAGCTGTCCAAGCTGGCTGCTCCAGCACAGGAGGACTGGTCTGCAGGTTAACTACAATTCACAGATATCCTCCTTCTTCCAAAAACTTACCTCTAGTTCTTTTTCTCGGGATGAAACAGGTTCTGGGGGCTTCAAAGGAGAAGACTTCACCAGTGAGCGCTCTGCAACACTTAACAAAAAAATAAAGTGTGAAACAAGCCCTGCATTGGATCAATTAATTCAGAAACTTTGCACAAGGCTGTGGGAGAGCAGCAGCCCAGCTTATTTTGCCTGCTCTGGCACCTCGTGCTAGTGTTGCACTCACAGAGGACTTGAGCTGGTTGGGGCAGAACCAGCAGTTCCCCTAATGTGACAGAATTCCTGTGTCTGGGTCCTGTAACTTAAAAATAGCCTCGTACTGTACAAAGCTCAAACAAATGAAGTTGCAGGTTTTTGGGGAAAAAACCCAAACCAACCCACTAAGTTTCCCTATCAACAGCTGGATTACCATATTGTTAACAAAAGCATGTTCTTACAAACACTTGTCTGTTCAGGACATTCTGACAGCATCTCACAAGAAACACCTTACATTTTGACCACAGGGAGCCTCCACTTGATCTCAGTCTTCTCCAGACCAGTGTAGGAAGGCAGGAACCTACATGGTCTTGACACAAAGCAGATGCTCAGCTCTGCCAGCTTCAGAGCTAGTCACAACTTTGTCACTTATCTGCCCGAATTACATTTGCAGACTGTTTGAAGGTACCTATTCTCCATGTTTTAAATCATCACAAGTTAAAATCCATGACAGTTTCAGCCATCACGTAAAGCCAGACTAAAAACATTGGCCCAGTAAAAGTATCCAATATAAATCCACTATTGCTCCATTTTTATCACCATTTGCTATTTTTCTTGCTTGGGTTTGAAGTAAAACCAGTGAGAAAGTTTGCATTTCAGCAACTAACATGGCTATCCTTGCCTGTGACACTGCAAGCATGCTCAACTTGTCAAATTTAAAGCCTGCTAAACACCATAACAGTTCAATGTTTTAAAACACAATGCAGTGTACAGCAAGTTTTAAGCACTTGCCTTTTAATAAAGATTTTCACCATCACTTCCCATAAGAGAATGCTGGTTTTAAAGATCATCCTACAAACAATATCCCTAATAAGTCAAAATTTGGTAATTCTGTTTTGATTTGGAATACTGTACCTGTTAAGCATGTTGTTGCTTCTCGGAGGAGTTTTAGTTTTTCCCTCATATGAAAACATTTCATACAGAGACATCTATAAAAAGAGAACAACAATGCTGATTTACAGCCTTTCCACTGAAGTTGCCCTTAGCAGCAAAATATTAATTTGTGACACCCTGAGGCATTTGCAAGATTTAATACAAGCAAGGATGGATACCAGAGTGCAGGAGAAGCTGTAATCACACAGACCTGCTTCACTGGTGACTGCATTCTTCCTTTTAGGCCTGGGGAGCGCTGTGTTGAAGGCACAGGTACAGGTCTGCTGCTGGAATAAAAACCAATTATATCTTAATCAAACCAGACCAAGTAATTTGTACAGTGACACTGCCATTTAAAGAAAAATTAACATTTTGCTAAGCAAACTGATCTGAACTTGGTAAAGGGATCTCTAGCAAATCAAAAGTTGTGGGGTTTTTTTTTAAAAAATATTAGAATCACCATTCTTCACGAAAAACACTGAGGACCTCAAAGCCTGTCTATACTGAAACTTCAAGAATCTTGTCTTATGGAAGAGATTTTGGTGACAAAAATGGAAAAGATTCAATTTTAAAGATCCTATTACAGAAGAAAACAAATGAGTACCAACTTTTGGTCTGCACTGAGCATACAGCTTTTGCTGCTTACTGTTTAACAAAAGCATTTTTTTTCTAAAGAACCCAGACAATAGCTGAAAGAGCCACAACAGAAAGAGAATTGGTACCTTGTGATTACCCAATTTTTTTAGCAACAATAAGACAATCTAGATAATAGAAGGCCAGCATTAAAGAGCTTTGTTCTATTATTTATTGTCACAGCAAAGCCTTTACAATCTCTCATTATCCTTCACTTCAAACAGGTTGGTCAGAATTAGCGTTTGGAGACCAACACAACACTGTTTATTGAATATAACCAGAAGTAAAAGATTTCACGTGCTATTTTCTTGGACCTACATACCCTGATGGTAAATAATTGACCACCACTGAAAAAGCACCCCACTTTTGCAGACACATTCACCAGGGCTTTAAAGAGTTGAAATTTCACAAAGAAATACACAAAGAGAAGCTATTGCACATTTGTGTTGAATCAATTCTTGTTAAAGGCTTTCCTGTTAAAGGCTTTCCTGTATTATTCTCAGCTTAAGTCTTATGAAAAAAAGTAGGTCAAGTGCATAATTGGGAAACAAGTCCTTAGCTGCTCGATTTAAAATCTCATGGTTTAACTCAACATTAGAAAGAACATAAATCTTGATGGATTTTCTGTTTGTCTTTACCCAACTACTTCCTCCATGAGGATGCATTGTCACACTTCCAGGTTACCCAGAATCAGCAATGAAGACACTTCCCAACCATTTTCAGAAGTTTCTCTGCACTGCATTTCCCCACTAACCTTCCCAACTACATGATATTCAATTAGCTCCACTGAAGACCTCAATGATGAGGCACTGTCAGATTTCAGTTGAGCCACATGTTCTCACGTCACCTTTCGTACCAGCAGCGGTGTCTAAGTGTAGAAGTCTCCTGTGCAACCTAGCCATCTCCACAAGCAGGCTTCAGAAACAGATGATCTGATGTTAAATTAATAAAAGCAGCACTCAAGAGGACACATGTACTATGATTACCTCCTAGAAGGTCTCTGAAGATTAAGGTCTTCACTGGACTGTAATAGAAGACTTGGATTTGAGTCAGATGAAGCTTTTGACAGCCAATTTCGACCCTGTAAGAAATAAACCATACAGCTTAGCTATAGATTACTCGGAGAAGCCTCTGATGGGTAGTTTCACACCAAAAAGTACCTTCTGGGTAAGCACACATGCAGTTGCAAATGTGTTACGCCCCTGGACTTCTTTGAGGAATCCCTCCAGTATCAGCTGTTGGCAGAGCAGTTTCCACCAGTTCTCTGGCCAGTCTTTCCCAGTACCAAAGAGAGGGTGTCTTCGGAAACTTTCTGGCAAGCGTTGAGAGGTCTGAAATGATTGAATGATTGAAAGAATCGGTCAGACCTCTCCAGTCCTCATGGAAGGAAGTTTCCAATATAACCAGTAAACCAAAAACCTGAGCTGTGAGAACATCCTCAAGAACTTCTCTAAAGTCAAACCAGAATATTTTATTCAAGTTTACATATAAGCCATCCCTAGTGCCTCGTTCAGGTCACCTGAAGAGCAGTTTCACTTCTAACCTAGTCCATTCCTGCGCTTTCTGCCAAGGCTGTGACAAGATCAACTTTCTTTTGCAGTAAGGCCCCATATAAATTTACACTTAGATCACAGAAGTGTTTAAACATCTCCCTTCATATACAAAAGAGGTTACAGGGAGGACCCAGCCACCCACAGCAGTGAAGAAAGAAATCTCACGCAGTTTGTGTTCAGCCCATTCAAGTCAATTTTTCACTGCATCAACTCAAACAGCAGCAGTTACCTGTTCTGTTTTTAATTAAAACAAGTCTACAAAAGTAAAAACAAATTAACAAACCCTGTTTAAATCCCAGGACAGGGTATAAAGCCAGAAGCACACTACAGATGTCTGCTCTACCCCTCCTCCTCCAGCCTTCATCGCAAAGTGGATTCTGTTTATTTTGCTTTAAGAAATTGCTGATTTACTGATCTCTTACCAAAGGTAAGTCCCACACCCTCTCTTCTAGAGAGCCCTCATTCAACTTAACACCAAAGCATGACCATATTCTTAAGCTCTCAGTTCCATTAATTACTCCCATGGCTGCACGTTTTCAGAGCACTGTTTTGACTCAGTGAACAAATTCACCATGAATTAGCTATAAAAGGAACAAGATGCAAACCAGTAAACTCTGTGTCCCTGTTCGGGCTAAGCATCACCACTCAAGCTTAGCACAGGACTGACCAACAGAAGCAAAACCAGCAATTTCAGCTTTGCACAGATGATTAAACTCTAGAGATAGTACACTAAAAGCTACTCATAACCAGTCGGACTACTAACAATAATGCTGAAAGAGCTACAGACTTCTCATTTGCTGACAAAAGGAGACCTCAAGAGCTGCATATTCTTTGTTTAGTAGGGTTAGTACAGTATTTCCTTCAATGCAGCTCTAATTCAGTTTTCCAGAGGGCCCTGGTCGCTCTCATGGTCTGACTCAGTGTTCAAATATTAAGTGAAATGTGGTCTCCCTCATGGTCCATGTATTGTTTGGTATATCATTAACAAGGGACGCTAACAGTCCCCCCACTTTCAGAACACATACAAGTATTTACTGCCACTTACAGACCCTCGGAGAAACAAAATGGGAAGTCTAGTTCCAAACTTCTCTTCCAGAACACTGACTGCAGACAGCAGCTGATACGCTTGCTTCCCAAAGTCCTGCAAACTGCCTTCCGAGTCACTGGGGACTGCAAAACCAGAGGCTCTGAAACAAAGAGCAAGCCAAGCTTAACACACATACAAATCAAGTTCCCTCCCTTCTTTCAAATACTGTCTAAAAAAAGTGATTACATAAAACACACCCTTCAAGTTACACTAATATAAACAATTAAACATGTTCAAGCATGCAGAACTAAGACTGAAAACATGAGACCGAGAAAAAGTCAAGATCACTTGTGGTTAAGACAGCTGCCCAACAGAACAAACAGCTCATCATGGTACATGCTGTGACAGAATAACCTCGTCTCATCAATCCTCTGAATTTAGTATTTGGATATTTGGTCTGGTTTATGCATACAAGACTTTTTTTAATCGCACCTAAAGTTTGTCTTTTAAATAACACAACTAGAAAGAAACAAAGGAAAGAGCAACACCATTAAAGATTTTCTAGGGTTGGTTAAAGCATTTATTACTGACTGGAAGAACCCACTGAAAAGTTATTGGCACGAATCACTTAGGGAGAAGAAAAAGGACAATGATCTATTTTAAGTGACTTCAGTTCTGCAATGCAAATTCACTGTGGGGCTCCTTATTGGCACAGCAACGCGACTGCAGAGATTGAAATTATGATCCTTCAAATTCTCTTCTTGGTTAGTTTTAGTAGGGGCCAGGCAAAGATTTCTTAATCCTTGATCAGTTCAGATACATTTCCTGTATGCCAATACTTTTCCAGAAAGCAACACTGCCTAACATCTTGTCTCTGATTGGGAAGTGTCAGGCTACCAGCAAGAACAAGGAATCCTTTATTATAACTTCAGGGAAAGCACATACTTGCATACAGGAGAGACTGAGGAAAGTGTTTCTGCTTGTACCTGTGTGACTACCAACCCCCTGGCTTCCCTTCAGCACATCTTTGAGATGAGCAGCAATGAGAGAAAGAACATATGTCAGCACCGAGTGTAACAGGAGAACCGCTCCCTCAGCACTCTGGCAAGTTAACCTCAAACACTTGGTATTGCACTCCACAAGTGTTTTCTTCTGGGATTAATTCCCTAACAGAACTTAAACTGATGAGCAGAAGTGTATTTCTCAGTCTAAGAGCATTGCTCTAAGCCCTTTTAGGAGCTGTAACCATATTTTGTTTACAGATTTTCCCTCCAGCCTAACTTAAGAGCTTATAAGCTGCCTCCCAGCTTGCTCAACTATCTAGGAGGTTCGAGACAGCTGTTCAAAGGTAAACTTCAGGCTGAACATCTGCAACATCAGATGCACAAAAAGTCAATTGTTTTAGATAATTTGCCTTGTACGTCTGCCTGAGAGAACATAACCTCTCTTACCAGTCTTCAGGGAACAAAGCTTACCTGGACCTGCAATTATCACAGCATTCTTCTGTGCCCATGATGCCAGAGGAAACCTTTCGGAGCTGTTTGTCTTCAAAATGAGACAGGATGATTCTACCCAAGGGAATGTAGGGAATTAGATAAGAGGCTAAGAATTTACACATTAAATTCATTGCAGAAAACAGTTGAAATCAGCCATCATTAATTAATCCACTGGGGAGCCAATTATTGGCCTTGACTCATCTAATGATAAAGTTGGGGTTTTTTGAAAAGTAAATAAGGAAAACACTTGATGTATATGGATAAATACACTGAAGGCTATATCTTTTGATATTGCTTTTTAATACAAAGCATGTTTGCAGAACACATTGTGAGTATAAGATGCCTTCCTGTTACAGCCTCCAGTTGTGGTGGCTCTTATTGAAGCTGACCAAAGTGACAAAACATGGAACAGATTCCAGTACTCACTTCCTCCTGCAGCTGTTGGACACAAGGTACTTCTCTGTTTTTGCCAACATCTTCAGTTTGTACAACCGGAAGTTTTCATTGCGTATCTCATTTAGAAGATGTCTGTCAGGCAAAAGGAAAGATGAAGGGCCTTAAATACTGACCATTATTCCCCTGTCCCACACAAAAACCAAAATATGCCAGGTAACAATCTCAGTCAAATTCACAAGAAACAGCTAGGGAAAAAAATCCTACTAAAACCAGACACAAACTGCCTGCCTGCTTCTCCAAAATCCTTAGAGCTGAGCTAAGCAAGTTTCTGCCTGCCTGGCAAAAGAAGAGCAGGGAACTATACAGTCTCACAGACTCGAGTTCAAATGAATGAGTTCAAACCTTTCTGTGGTCCTACACCAGCTACGGACAAAGTTAACAGGAGACCTCTCTACAACCAGCACTCCCCACTCAAAAATATGCATGTCTCCATTTAGACATAGGTAACAGAATAAAAGTCATTTGACAGCATCAGCACTCTTAAGGGGTGATGATGTATCTAAAACCACATCAGTCAGATGATTTACAAGACAAGTGACCAGGTTTTATCACCACCTGCCTTGTGAAGCATCTTCAGAAAGCAAAACTGGAACAAGGACAAGCTCATTAGCATTAGTGCACTTGTGGATTATCTTCTAGAAAAAGTATAGTATACTTAACACTGTGTGCAGGAAAGGACTTGGAACCATTCTGACAAATCCATCACATTCACAACCAACCCCCCACCCCACCCCTTTCTTTCAGTGTATATTGGCTACCCATGCCAAAGCAGTCGTCTTTAGTCATTTACCTGTTAAAAGTCAAGTCTGTCGCAGCCCACAAGACGTGACAAGAGGCAGGAAGCCCATCACGACCAGCTCTCCCAATTTCTTGATAATAGGATTCCATTTCCTTAGGGGCACCGTAATGAATAACCATCCGGACATCTGCTTTATTGATGCCCATTCCAAAGGCCACTGTAGCCACAACACACTACAAAACAAGGAGCCACATACTGAATGTTTTGAAATGAGCATCAAGAATATGCCTGGAATAGTGCTCACACATTTGCTGACAGTTTTTTGCTACAGATACAAAATTCAGCCTAAATTACAATGGCTTTAAACACATGCTTAACTTCCACAGTAAAGTCCCATTTTGGTCAGAGCACAAGCACAGGATTATGAATGTGACAGCGATGGTGTTGTGGCAAACACTGGAGTGTTTTCAAGCATTTCTTCTCAACCAAAAGGCACAAAGACTATTGTGAAGAGGAACACGAGTAGTCCCAGGATAACTCTTTGCCTGCGTAGCTGCAGGAGGAAGAAAGCAGCTCCCAGAACTTGTGAAGATATTGTTCCAGCCACCACTATTTTCCCCGGATGCTATGCATTTTTAAGAGACTTACTAAAGGAATTTGAAACATAAGCCAGGAATCCTATTACTGTCAACACAGACCAGTAATTTCTTTGCCCAGAAATGGAGACAATAAATGGGAAACACATGCCAATATTCCCAAATTCTTTCCTCTACCAGAAATTCTGCAGTTAAATAGGACCAAGTGGACTTTGTTTCCTACATACCTGAATTTCATCCCTCATGAACTTGTGATGTGTCTCTCGCCTTTGTTTGATTCCCATACCAGCATGGTATGCTGCACAGGCCACGCCGAGTTTCACCAATTCGGACACAACCTGTTCTGTGGTCCTCCTTGAAGGGCAGTAGATGATAGTGGGGCCTTCAAACTCATACACAGAACTGCTATAAATAATAGCAACATGTAAAGACACAGAACAGAAGCCACCCTTCTGCAAAAAGCCTGACTGAACCTAGTTGAAAAGGCAACGTAGCTTTTGCAGCTGTTTATCTTCTTGGGGATTTAGACATTTAAACAGATTTTCACTGGCCCACTCGTACACAAATTGTCTGTTCTTTGGAAAAATGGACTTGGAAGTTACTTGGTGCTTTTATTTTGCAAAACACAGAAGATTTTGGTCTCTGTAGAAGCAACAGGATAGGCCTCCCAGTTTCCTTAAAGTCACCAGGAAATATGCTTCTCCAGCTGTCACTCTTGAAAGGTCTGCATTTACATAAGGTACAAATGAGCGATGAGAGATTTATATTGCTGTAGAGACACACATTGTAGCTTGTGCCAAGAACAGGGCCAGAATGGGTATACCACTAGCTCAGGTTCCTTGTCACCAAATCAGTTTAAGACTGCTACCAATCCTTAGTACACTGAACTATATCCCAGGGATCAACAAAACCAGGCTTAAATCCTTACCTGCCTTTCCTAGCAAGGAACTGCTTCAAATCCCTGAGGATATTTCCACTTTGGCGTCCAACTTCTAAGTACAGGTTAGGTCTGTCAAAACTAGTACACGTGACCTGGGGATTCTTCAGGTTCAGACATTTCCAGATGTCTTCTCTAATCGATGGACTCGCAGTTGCAGTTAAAGCAACAATGGGAACCTGCAATGAAGAAGAAGTCCAACAGTTCACTCTGATACTTTTTTTAAACAAAAAAGTCATGAGTCAAAACTGAAGTGGCATGTCAGGCACTTTAATCTGTTTATGACCACTGAATTAGCTCAGCTATTTGAAAAATACAGCAAATATTTTGCTTCCAAGAGCTATGGCCTACACTGCTCGGGAGAGTAGTCAGGGACAGAACACTGCTGAAATACAGGGTTTTATCCCAAATGTGTGCTTTTAGTTACATCTTTGAGTGTACAGTGATTTTCTGATGTGGTTGGCTAAATTTAGGGCACACGAGAAAGCTTCCAAAAGTAGCATTTAAAGTTCAGGTATAAATTTTTGAGCTTATGTGATAAACACTTGATGAGTGTCTGGAAATCAGTTGCTTGCTCTTAGCCAGTTAAAAAACCACAAGAACCTTAGGGACTGGTGACATCTTCCACAGCATAAAGGATCCAAACTAACTTAATTTTCAGAAGTTTCTGGTAGTCTAGGTTCAGAAAATCCTTCATTTAAGCATTTAAAAAAACCCACAGAGCTCAGTCACTGACAGGGACTGCAGAAACTCCACAACAGCATGATAAATGCACCCAGAAAGCAACGTCTAAAGACTTCATTTGCTAGTTTGGTATATCAGAAATAGTATCCTTCTCTTACACTGGAAGTTGACCAGAACAAAGTCTCACCAATGGCAGAGTCTTCTTTAATAAGCCCAAACTTCTAAAGGAATTTCTGAAGTCATGGCCCCACTCAGAAATGCAGTGAGCTTCATCAACAGCGATGAGGGTAATACCTAGTGGGCACAAAACCACAGCACAGACACATTAAGGTAAACTAACATGGGAAGTGAGAAAATACACACACCATCCTGCTTGATTTCAAGCTTTCCTGAGAAGGCACTAGCAGTCTGCTTAAATTTGTTTCTAGAATGTCTTCTATACCAACACAAGCCCATTTTTAGAGGCCCTCTGTTGTAAAAAGGCCTAAGAGCTTCTACTGACTCCTCCATCAATTCTGCTTCTTTCTCCAAGCTCCAAATCTCCAACAGCCCTCACAAACCTTGAGCTACCTCTGAAAGAACCTTTTCCCACCCTCTGCTTCACAGACTTTCTTCATAATAGTAATTTTCTGGATTGTAAAACAAAGCCTGAGTGTCTCAGGTCTGCACTGAAGAGATAAGTGAAAGTCCAGGAAAATCAGGGGAGAGGAGTTAAAAGTGTTCCTGGAAAATAAGCTTACATTTTCTGAATCAGAAAAAAAACCCCTTGAGTATGGATATCCCAGTCTAACCTGCATGTTTGGAGTGAGAGAGGTCAAGCATACAGCATCTTGGGACTCTAGAAATTCAGATGGCTCCTCTTCTCCCTAGGGAGTCCTCCCTCCCTACAGCACTAGAAACTCAGTTCATTAGTAAGAAATATTCTTGAGTTTACGTGCCTAGAATTTACCCTATGAGAGGTGCATCAGCTGCACCATCTTTGATGAAAAGAGAATTTTTAAGATACACCATAAGGTTTCAAAACACAATTTCATTGTTGCATTCTGAGAAACAGAGAGATGGGAACACCTAAAAGATTAAAATATTGAGTGGTGTACATTTCACTTCCTGTGACTTTAAGATCAGTGTTTAGCACCTCTGTTCCCAGTAACTTTCCATGCCAAGACCACACTGAAGACTCTACTCACATATGGTTTTTCAGTGACAGGATCTTCTGACACCATTTATTGGCAGTCACTACACTAGCTTCTTAGGTCACTAGTGGTAAGAAACTGGTGGAAAATGTTCAAGCATTTAAAAGGCTTAAACATAATTATAAATTTAAGCTGTCTGCCAACTCATCCACAGCCTTATCCCCAACTTACCAATAGTTCGGTCCAGATCCTGAAGCAGCTGTAAGTTCCCTGAACAAAACTCAGGAGTCATATATATGACTCTGTACTGACCCCTGAAACATCAAAATATGTTGTCACAGAAGGAAAAAACCCAGACAGCTCAAAGTAAAACAAAACCCTGATTGTCTAGAAGATATAAATGGGAACAAGCACAGATTTCTGGATAGGGAACAAGAGGAAGGAAGTGCAGACCACAGAAAACATTCCAGGAGAGTGGGAAAGCAAGGCAATGCACAGTGCTAGAAGAAAAGGAGGAACAGCAGGGAGATTTCCTAGCCTTTAGAAGGAGGGACTGTTGTGATGACTTGGTGACAAATCTAGGTCTAAGAGCTGTGTAAAATCATGTCTAAATCACAACATAAAGCTGAGTCAAAGAGCCCCATCTCCCCAGCCAGAGGGCACAAGAGGGTGGCTACAGCCTCCCACATGCTCAGCCTGGGTGGATGCAAGCAGTACCACTGACTGCCAGGTTCCAGGTCGGAGCCAGAACCAAGAGTTTCAGCGCTGACAGACCAGGGAGACACCCCACCTCTCAAATAAACCTGTGTCAGAACACGCAGTCCCAGAAAGCTTAACCAAGACTTACGCTTTGATGCATTCTTTGATGTTTTTCGACTGAGCTGAACCAAGCAAGCAAGCAGAAACCCCTGACATTCTGCAGAAATAAGAAGCACAGTCATGAACAGATTTACCCTCAATGATTTCCGCCTTAGCTTTCAGCCTATGCCAGCACTTCGCAAAGGAAGTTCAAGCTGCGAGGTCAGAGAGACTTTCTTCCAAGGATCTTTGTGGGAAAAGCCTTTTGAAAGAGCCAGAGTGGTCAGTGGCTGTTCCTGCCACCCAAATGCTCTTCTATTTCCCCTCCAGCTGCCTCCCACAACACACACTTGATCAGTGCAATAAGGAATCAGAGAAATAAAGACCATTTTCTTTGCATGAGAGCTAACTTAACCAGTTAAACATCCAAAAGAAGAATATGGTAAGTATATTTTCTTTAGCTATTATCCTTTGTGGTAATGTACACTTGGATGTAAGCCTTACCAGCTTGCAATTGTTCACCTCACCTTTCAATCTTTCATGAGCTCCTGGTGCTAATTTTCAATCAGGTGGCTGCTTTTTAACAACAGGTTCAATAATTACGCTTACCAGCTCAGCCACTTCATATCTGACCTCTTTCAGGACCCTGTCTTCTTAATTTGGTGATTTACTGCAGCTTATTATAGCCCTTTGTTGCAATAGCTTCTCCCCCCTCATTCCTCCACGTTTCAGTCCTTGGCAGAACTGCACCCAGACTGACAGACAAATTAGTGAGTCGCATGAGGTTGTAGAAATTCAGACTCCTCAGCCTTCAAAATGAACGACCCGCTGAGAAGTCAGTGACTAAACCCTTTCTGCTGAGGAAAAGTGTAAAAGCCAAAGAAGCAGCTGAATACATATAGACACCCTGCTGATTAATACTCAGTCCAGGAGCTGGCTGCAGAGCCAGCTTGTGCTGTCCAGCCATTCATCTGCACACAGTCCTGATGTGCGGTGGAAAATACCACACATAATTGATGTCCCGTACTTCAAGAAAATCTTCATATCCCCCTCTTTCACAAAAGACCTGTTCTAAGTTGGACAAGGCAGGAATGAACCAGACAACTCAGCAAGATTCCCACAGCTTCAGTGAAAACATGTCACAAATGAATAGCTGTTATAACAGAAAGGATGAGCACAGAGAAAGCATTATCAGGTATTACAGTAAAAGATTTCTCAATGACACCTATAACTGCTCATGTTGGAGCAATTCAGTGTCACTCACTAGTTCCCCCATCAGATCTTTTAAGTGAAGAGGTCAGGTGTTGGCAGAAGGACTGCGCTGCCCATCTGTGCCACAGCTTTGATCTGAATGCCCTACAGCAGATGTTACTTCTTGAACCCAAAGAATGCCCTGCCCAGTTTTGAGGTAACTCACAGGCTGAAACAGCCCATGAAGCTCTTCCATCAGTTCAGTCTGCACAAAAAGGGCCTGTGAATCCAGAGATACTTAAGTATGCACCTTAAGTATGACCCACCCACCAGTGCAGATCCTTTGCAAATCCAGAGATCTTAGAACATTTCCACAGTCTGCACATGTTCCTCAAGAAACATATGCTTTACAGCTCACACACAAACAGCTTGCTGTACAAAGCTGCAACCTCAAACACCAAGAAATGCCACAAGCAGAACCCATGGGTTTGTACAGGCAATACAGCAGCAGCTTGAGACAACTGCATTACTTACGTCAGCTGCAGCACCTGGTCCTCCATCAAGGAGATAAGAGGGGAGATGACAATTCCTGTACATCCAGTGTAAACAGGGGGAAACTGGTAGCATAAGCTTTTTCCATAGCCTTCAAGAAAGAAAGGCAGAAGTGAAACATCATGCTTTCCATGCAGCTACAACATACAGCTATACAAGACAATTCTAACACCTTGTTGAGCCCTAAAATAAAGTGATGTCTGTTCTGCTAGTAGAGGAACAAAAACAAGATAAATGTGGTCAGCCTCCATTCGATACCCCTCTCTGCACCAAGGTCAGTGACAGAGGCTAGGGCAGAAAAACAAGTAGCCAGCATAGTCTCAATCAGGGCACCCCACTCATATCAGCCACAGGGACAGTGTCCAACTTTGAGTCCTACTCTCCCCAAAAAGGAAAAGAATTCTTTGCTGCTTCCTAGGATGTAAAGGTAACTTACCAGTTGCCATGACAACAAGATTATCTCTTTTGCCTTCCAAAACAGAATTGATCACTTTCCACTGGACCCTTTAAATTAAGCAGAGCAGAGTATTTTATTTTTGCCACCACACTTTACACGTAAATTCCATAAAATTGCATATTCAGTTGAATTTCCAGTTAAAGAAACCTTTCCAGCTGCCTTTGGGAGTGTTGTCTTTGCATGCTGCAGCCACTCAAACACTCCAACAACTGCAGGCAGTGCCACCAGTGTTACAGGGGGGATCCAACAGGAATAAGGCAAGCGATGTTTGATGCAATCCTGCACTGAGGTTACACCACACTAGATAGACAGAATCCTCCTTAGAGCCACATAACAGGATAACGAGGCTAAGGAAGTTTATCACAGAGAATAACCTCTGTGCAGTTTGTTGCTTGTTGTAAAAAACACCTGAACTGGACCTGATACAATAAAGCTTCAATCACAGGAGATTTGTCATCAGAAGAGTCAAGAAACTCATCTGCTACTGTTAGAATACAGTGTTGTATTTAACACTAAGATTCATTTTGACATCTTGTTGTGTAGCAAAGGCTGCTTTTCTTTTCCTAGAGATTCTGCACAAGGTCCCAGTTTGTCAGTGGTTTTTAAATTAAGTAGTAATAAAACGTCATCCCAGTTGAAAGAAGGGAAAGAATGAACCCTAGAGTGTACATTTTAACAGAAAATTACTTACAGTTTAAAAGAAGAATGCCCAAAATAAGTCTTCAGACACGTGATATGGCTTTCACTAGGTTCTGGCAGCAATGGATCTTTAGTGGGAGAGAGGAGAAAAAACCTCATCTGTGATTAAATTTTAGAAAGACAAAGCATTGTCTTGACAAACAGTCTGCTCGTGGTTAGTGATGCCCAGGGCACAGGATTTGGGTGACTCCAGTGAAAAGAGAAACTCCAAAGATATTTACAGGCTAGAACAAAGGATTAAAAGAGCAAACAGGTTCCTCAGACTTTCCATGAGAAGGAGAACATATGGCTTGATCAATAAGGTAATAAAGCAATTGGTTTTGTAATGCATAGCTGTGTTATTTGAAACACGTTCAGACAAGGTACCAGAAATGCCTTTAAAGCCCTGCTGAAGTTACACCAATCAATACCCCACATTGCAAGTCGTTAGCAAAGTCAGGGTCCAAAAATGAGGTACAAAGGGATCCTGATCTTGCTGTGAAAACTGAAGAAACCTATTCCAGATCTCTGATGAAATTTATAATTAACAGTCAGCAGTACAAGTCATGACGTTTCTACCTAGTTTGTCTGCTGGGCAAGCACACATTCCTGGTAACAGCCTGGCTGGTTACTGTTTAGAGAGATGAACTGAACAAAGGAACCATTAACTGCTCCGTCCCCAACCAGCAGCCCACGTTCTGCTTGGAAGAATCAAGCAGCTCTTCTCCTGGTTCATGCTGTTACTTTCAGTGACAAGGTCCACAGTCTAGCTTACACCACCAGGGAAGGGAGCCTTCAGCCACAGTCCAAACAAGCCAGGGTGTATCTCACCACACATTTCAGCCTCTTTTCCCCATTTCATCTGTCTCCCCAGGGCCAGCTTCAAAGCATTAGAGGTCAAGATCACTTCCAAGCCAGAATTTCTGGACAATGCTGATGCTTCATGGTGGAAGTGGGACAACAGAGGAAAAGCAGGTCATGGAGATGCCACTTTCCCCTCTGCTGGGTTTGAATAGGTCCTCTCAGTTCTTCCTGACCTCCACACACCCAGATCAGTTTTACTCCCATTAAGCACACAACGTTTATGACCATGGCAGGAGTAATTTATTTTTGGCCAAAGACATCTTTAAATTTTCACCTTGATAGAGACAGGTACTCCTTTCAAAACCCAGACAACCTTTAAACTTTTTGCTTTAAGAAACCAAGCAAACATCACTGTGCCTCGACATCTGCTTCTATAAGCAGTAGGTTTTTATTTAATTGTGCTCTATAATTTAAAACATACCCAAACATTCTTCCTCTTCTTCCTCAACACCTTCATCTTCATCACTATCTGGTGTAATGTTCAATTCTGCATCAGGAGTTTTCCTGACATTATTGGACTGTCTCTCAGTTGAAACTCCTTTGGAATCATCTACACCTTCTAAAGACTGAGAAATCAGGAAAAAGGTTATTTCTGGGCATGAAACAGTAGATCAAATGCATGCCAGAGGTAACGATATGGGAACACACAAGTGAATTCCTTTGGTATCCACATTTATCTGTTTGCTGTTCATCTCCTGTAAGCAACACCATTCCCTCCCCTCAACTACACTAAGCTCCACTGTGGCCCAAGAGCAGCAGCATTAAAAATAAACTTCAAAAACCCCAAGGCACTCACTTTAAGCATCTCCATTTCCAGTTCTTCATCACTTTCAATGACAGAGGAAATGTTCTGTTCGTTATCCGTGGAGCATGTCTAAGAAGACAATTTCTTATCAGCAAAGCTATTTCTATTTTATCTGCAACCATTCAGCCTTCTGTACATACTACAAACTATTTCTCTGTATGCTTTTGCTTCTTACCAAAAAAAATCACTAACCTCAATATTCAGCTCTGAAGCCTGCCCATTAAAAATAAATTATCTGGAAGAAATACTAGAACATAACAAGGCCCTGCAGTAAGAGACAGAAACAGTAGTATCACCAGATGAGAGAAACACCTGAAACATAAGAAGACTAATCTGATTTAAGAGGCATAAATCCAGATTCTGCAGTCACTAGACGGACTGCTGTTTCCCAATCCCTTAGAAAAAGATCTGCTTTTTATTCATGACCAAGTTGGAGATGCTCGAGTGCAGAGTCTGACCCCATATGCAAGACATTCTTTGGTAACATTAGCAACTGAAAGCTGAAAACTGATCAGACTATGTGGAGTGTTCTGCATTCAGTACTAATTCCTTCCAACCACATGACAGAAGAGTAGCTCAGTGCTTGACTACCACCACAAATATTTTCCAGACTGAGCCCTTCTTCCAGCCCACCTTAATATCCCCTCAGGAACAAAACTTTTTAAAGTCTTGGGGGAAGTTAAGGATGAGATCACTTCCCCTGCTGAGTGTCTATGATTAACGAGGGCTTCCCATTACCTCAGGCACAGCTTCGCTGTCCAATTCTTCTGCAGCCTGACGTTCCAAGACCTGAAGTTCCTGCTCAGTAATGTCTAGTGACATGAAGTCATCTCTGTCTGCTTTGTTCTCAGAGCTGGCTGCTGCAGACCCATCTTCCACAACAGTGTTACTTCCCTCTGCCCCCTCTTCATTACCATCTCCCTCCCAGAGGCCAGCTAGTGTAGCATCAGAGCAGATGAAGTCACCTTCAAGCTGTTTAGCAAATTCAGGCATTTCAACTTTTTGTGCTTCAACGTTTGCTGACTCTGCTTCAAGGTTTGTTGGAGTTGTGCCACAGCTCTCCTCCAGTACAGATGGGGAACCTGAACCAAACAGTGTGCTTCTTAAGGCACTTACATTCTCTAATATGTCAGCTAGTATTTCTGCAGCCCTACAAGGCAAAACAAGGAAGTTAAACCAAAATGATAAAGGCAGTTACCAATACATCTTAGCCACAAGCAGAACTGTGGATTCTAAAGCAGTCTGTTCTTCCAGAGTTTGTCCAAAACTTCAGATATAAAGGCTCATCACTCATATGCAATTGGCATTCCACTTCTTTAAGAAAACCAGATTTCTTTACACTGAAGAAAACCTACAGACTCTCCAAAAACACTGTTTGCAGTACTGTCTCCATGCTTGTAGCAAGTCCCCAGACTTAGGTAGTTAGTCATGCATAAGTCCCAAGTATATATATATCCCAGCAAGAAGAAACAGATTAGGCAAAATTCAGCAAACCCATTGCACTTAGAGCAGTGAAAACTTGTTCCTACATATAAAGACAATATTTTTCCCAACAAGTGTACTGTGCTTTCTTTTCTTGGAAAAGGACAGAGACAAGAGGCAGTTATTAGCACACATGTATTTCATTGCGTGGAACTTCAGGGATCAAGATCAAAACACTGATCTTGCAGGTAAAGGAGAGACAGGATAGCAAAAAAATCTAACCTCTGCAAATTTTCAAGTTGTCCAGAAGAATCAGGGATGCGAGAAGCCAGATCTGTTATCTCTTCAGCTAGTGAAGTCAAGCGCTCCTTCACACCCCCTGACATGGCATCTACAAGAAGCACCAGAGTTATTTCACAGTAATTGAGGTCTAACATCTACGTGCAAGTAAATTCCATTCAAGGAACTGCATTTCTACAAGACCTACAGCTGATAAAACAGCCTTTGCCAGTGCTTAAAAGCCCAGTACATGGAATCAGGCCAAGCTTCTGCATACTTCAGCATTGCATCTCTTCCAGTGGCCCATTACACATGCTCAGGGAAAAAGGATACAGAACACAAAGCAATCCTTCCCCAGTACACCCTCCAGCTTCCAGAAGAGAGCTGCTAGCACAGATATGCTGACTAAACCAAAGCCAAAAAAATTGCACCTCATAGAAAGGATAGTACTGCCACTTATCTGATAGAACAATAAAATTCATCCTGTACAAAGGGGAAACAAACTTCTCCCTTGTCTCTTTTTCAACCATAAGCTACATGCAATACTTAACTTTCCTTAAGCATAGAACTGAACAAAACCTTTATATTTTAGAATCACTTTTCTAATCAAGTAAATAAAGCTAAGCCACTAAAAAATTTGCGCCCCTCAAGAAAAGCATTATTTCATAATACGTATTTTTCTGGTGGCGTTATTCCTTAAACTAGATTTTTGTGCCTGCATCAACAGAATTGAAATTAACTCACTGAAGTGTTTCCATAAACAAGCTGGAATGACAGCAGGAATTCTTACCATCTCAGTATGCCATAGAAACAAACAACATACCAAGACTGCATTCCTACATCACTATGGAAAATAGTTACACAGTACAGTAACCCAGGTCACCCAACAGCCTGTTCAGTTTGCTCTCTCTGGAAGCAAGCTCTAATCACCAAGATGCCAGACAATCCTGACACAAAGATACTATGAAAAAAACCTGTTGGGAAATAGAATATTCAACTATACATGGAATAAATTCCTTATGCTTGAATGTGTAATCTACCTCTTCTTGCACAAAATAATTTCCGGTCACTGTTGTTCATATTTTTCAGTTTTTGATAAATGATGAAGCCAGCCTGTAAATGAAAGGAAAAAAATAGTACTCAGTATTCTGCAGAGAAACAGTATCTTAGAGACCGAACAAAAAACCCAAGAATTAATTCAGCAAGCCATGGCATGAACACACTGTGAACATCAAATCCTGAGCTGCTGGCACATGCCATACAACAGTCAATGGTCTGCACTGCTCATCCCAGCCAGGCTGTGTTTTACTGAATGCTAAAAGCAAAGTCCTGACTGGGGATCCACATCCTAGTGGATGCTCTTCTATAGATCCCAGCATTGTTTCCTTAAAGTCTGCTGCAAAGAGAGCTGCAAGTACTCAGCTCTCCCTCTCACCATCTGCTCCACCTCATTCAGACCTTATGTAGTGCTCCAAGAGAATAGCTATGAACCTACCAAGATAGATTGTGTGCTTAGTATTTCCCTTGATATGAATAATAAGTTTAACAGGAAAGCACAGCCTAAGGCCAGGAATGTGCTAATTAGGCTACACATGTTAACTAAAGCATCTTAAAGAGGGAAGAGAAAGAAACAAGTTACTCCCTGGTGTTTTCCTGCGAGGCTCCAAAAGGCAGACCAGGTGAACAGAGCAGAGCAATAAAGAGGCACTGCCTGGGAAAAGCTGGCTACAGCATCCAGGCACCAAAAATAGAGCTCTGGCCTTATTGCTTTGGGTCTTAGGAGGTGCTAAACCCTCCACAGTTTAACATTGAACTGAACTAGAAAACATGCAGTGTTTCCTGAGTGAGAAAAACACCCAAACAGAAGCCACTGTCCCACTTCCCTCTTCCTATCCCACCTCATCACAGAAATAAAAGCCTGAGGGGGATTTTATTTTGCTGCCATAAAGAACAACGTTCTTCCAGGAAGCAGGCAGCACCCAGGAATGTATTGCTAAATCCCTTCACAGAACTGCAGGAAAACTGTGCTCTTTTCTAAATGGTGAAAAAGACTTCTACAGAGCTACAAAAATCCATATGCAACTAAATTACTCTCCCTGATAATCCATCCTGTGGTTCTGCTGCATTACCCACTGGAGAAGGCTGTATTTCTTCAGACTCAATTATTAATTTCACCTCACACAGTATATTTAGCAGGATTTTGGTTCTAAGCTGCTCAAGAAAGATCTCAGTAGAAAACACACCCAAGAGTGCTACCAAGCTACAGTGAATACCTGCAGATGAGGGAGCCAAAAATAATTACCCCCTCTTCACTTCCATAAGCAATTATTGTACTTCAGTACACAGCCATGTTACACCTATGTGGGATAATCAAGAGTTTAGGTTTACTTTCAGAGCACAACAGAACTTCCAGAAGCTCTGCTTTGTGAAGAGACTTCACTAAAGAGGCAAACCTTGCAACACAATGAAACATTAAGAGGTAAGGACCTTATGGGAGGCTCAAAGCTGCTGTAGAATGGGGTTTATTCCATCTACATTCAATTTTCTACAAGAAACGTTCACCACAATCTCCTCTGAGTGATCTCAGTAACAAGACAGGTTACAGAGTCAGGCACAAGCAGTACCATCTTCAGAGAAGATATTCTGAAGCTCTGGATGAACACCAAGGTTTAAAAGCTTTAGACAAGCCAGGAATTGACCAGCAATCTACTTGGTGGCAATTCCACCATTAAGCATCCCATATCCACAGCAGACCTCACAGCCTTCCTACATTTGTTATGTTCTGTAGCAGAAAGGCATTAAAACCAGCAGCTAACAGGACATTCAAGAAGGAATTTGTTGATATGGGTGGAATGTGATCCCTTCTGGTACATACATAGGCATCTGTGGCTGCGTACAGTTTTTGCTCCTCATTGAGTGGAAACTCTTCCCAGTTACTGCAGCGGACAGACTTATCCTTCAAAAGCTGCTTGCCAAAAAGGTGCTTCACCAGACCATTTAGGCTCCATATCTCCTTACACTTCAGCTGGGGAAAAAAAAACAGAGGACACGTTTAAAGGAGAAAGCAATGGACCTGGCAGAATGTATTCCTAGAAGTGGCAAAGCATACTTAATCCCTCATTAAAAGCAAAGAGCTCTGGGTTAGTCAGAACAAATGGACTTCTCAAAGCAGTGGTTGTTCTCTAGACCTAATTCTGCTCTCATCACATTGAGGTAATTTGGCCATTTGAAAGTTCTACTTCCCTGCCCTGAAACTATTGTTAGAGGACATTCTTACACTCAAGCTGGAAAGATGGCATTGGGGTCAGAGGAGCCCATGCAACGCGAGGTGGTATTGTCACACTACCAAAGATAGGAAATATCTGCACAATGTAGTCTTGGGGTTGATAAAATTAAAAGCTTAGACAGCAACCCCTCTCTCTCCCAGGATTTTTCTAATATTTGCCTTCCTAATTAGAGAAGCTCAGTATCAAACACCAGGAATTTATTTCATATAAACACAAGAATATTGAAGTCTGCCTGTAAGTCTTTTTGCAAGCCCAAAATCAAGCTCAAGCAGTCTCAAACCATGCTAACCACTGCGCAGCGTGCTGGGAAGCAGTCCATCAGAAGCCTCTAGAAGCCACCCCACCACACTGCTGGTTTCAATTACTTTTGTAACCATACTTGTCAATCACGGTTGCTACATGCTATTGTCTTCAGAACCAGTTTGGGAAGCTTTCCTTCAGACCCCAAGGACCCAGGAAGCACAGGCACAGCCTTCAGCTGTTCCAGCTTGCAAGACACACAGAGCTAGCGAGTCTTAAGAGCAGCAGTGCAGCATTATCAGCTCATCCCCTTAGATCTGGTACCAAATCCCCACTAACTGTTCATTTTGGGTTCCCCCAGCCCTCCCCCTCGCACCGTGCTGTTATATATAACCCCACTCTTTGTTCTCTCAAGCTCCACTTTCAAGTTTATTTTTGGTTTGTTTTCTCTTTAGCTTTAAAGCTGCTATCACATTGCTCATCTTCATCACAAATTATCCTGGAGTGAGATGCTGGGATAAAAAAGAGGGGGTGAGCTGAGGAAACTGCAAGTCTGAAAAGAAACAGTTCTTCCCATTGCTTGAGCAAAACAGTTTAATTTATACAACTTCCAACCCACCAGAAACTGAAGCCTCAAGGTGGCTCATATGGAGAACACTGCCCCAAACACTGATAAAGCCCTTTCCCCTCTCCCCCACGGTGATTCAATCACACAGGGTACATCAAGCAAAGAACAGATAAAGGTGTAAGTAGTAGTATTTCTGGGCATAAATCTGTCTTCCACCAGGAAGCTACAATTGTTGCTGTTATCCTACCGAGCAGAAAGAAAGCACAGAAGGAAAGAAAAGGGCATGGAGAGACCGAGTACAGTCAGGAAAAGCCTCATG
This sequence comes from Aegotheles bennettii, assembly GCA_013398125.1. NCBI lineage: Eukaryota > Metazoa > Chordata > Aves > Caprimulgiformes > Aegothelidae > Aegotheles > Aegotheles bennettii. The sequence goes on along the minus strand of VZRW01006861.1, from coordinate 38,091 downwards.
CACACAAAGAGACAGAGAAGCTTTAAGTGACATGCTTGAAATAAGAACAGCAGGATGGTTTGGAAGGTACTGGACCTTTTGCTCTCTTCCCTAACAAGACAGCACAGAAGTCTCTACATCAAGTGATACATAACTAAAATCCAACTCAAGTGAAACTCAGGGTGTGCTAAACACACAATGGGTCATCAGGCACTGGAAACTGCACCCACCTGAGAGCAGAGGCAACACAACTTCAGAGTCATGGAAACAAATTTCTACAGCTCCAGCTCATGTGGCAAACACCTCCACACAGAGAACTTCAAGCTACAACACAACTCTGCTTTATTCTACAGAACACATTTGCTACCAGATTTTAACTCCTATGAAAGCAAGGAAGACTCCTTTTGTATAGCACAATAACAAGATTCCCTCCCACCACAGAAAGGTTTTAAGTTTTACTTTCTCATTAGCAACGTCAGCCAGCTCCACAAAGCTCTTCAGTTTGATTTCAAAGTCACTCATCAGCTTCCATTGATCTCCCTCAATTCCTACGCCAACCTTTTTAATTGTTTCATCTTCGAGCAGTCTTTTCAGTCCCTTGGGAAAACCTAAAATAGATTAAGCCCAAACATGAGAAACTAAATACTGGAAGATGCCAGAGAGTCTAATGGAAATGACAAAATCCTAGCACAAAGGCTGTCTGCAAAAACCTGTGTTTTCAGAGGAAAAGCCCCCAAAGTTGCTCCAGAATGAGCAGAAACACCTGTTGGTTGCAATTATCTGCAGACAAGCTGAAATGAAATATTTGAAATACACAAACTCATTCTGCACCTGAAAACAAATCAAGTGAAAAAATTAAACCACCTTATTTCATTTGTCTTACTGGTCGTTAAGTCACATAACAAAAAGGCAACCTCTATCTGGAAAAGACATTTTAATTCTCAGAACTGGATGCTCAAGAAACCAAATGCAATTATTTTACTATTTTCCACATTATTCCCTCCCAGTTTCTGCTGTTTCACATACCTGAGAAACAGTTTAAACCGTAAGCATGGGGAATCACCAGGCACAGATTCTGTGAGGGCATACTCAGTGCTAACTCTGGGCTAGTCCAACAACAGCATTTGGAAAACAATTTGCCAACCAGATCCTTTACCAGGCCCAGACAAGTCACTCTTGTAAGAAAAAAAACCATTCAAGGAGGTACAAAGACGCTAAGTGTTATATTTTGATTTATCCTGAACTGACAGCACAGCAGTCCTGGATCAAAGGGTATTTTGAAGCTTACAGGACCAAATAAAAGCATGCAGCTTTCATATCCCTTTTCTACAGGAGGGAACAGCCGCAGACACTTCATGCTTGAAGGAAAGCAGCCTTTTTCTCCCCTGTGTTTGTTTCCATTTAAAATTCAGAGCATCATTTAAATACATACCTTCAGGAACCCACAGCTGGATACCTCAAAATAGACTCAAGTGCAGTTCTAGCACATACAAGCATGCAGCATCCCACAAACACACATCACTTGGTGTCTGGCTTGGTCCCGAGTTCAAATTTCACCTTTTCACTACTGCAATACACATTTACACACTTCAACAATCCCTGTGCATCACCAGTTTTATTTTTACACAGCTATCTCTACACTTCCACGGCTACCACTGACACTACACAGGCACTTTTGCACCCACAGCCGCAATCAGCTGCGTTCTGGGCTGTGAAGTTGCAGCTCTGATTATCAAAAGTGTTAGAAAATTGCTGTTAAAAACCCCACAGAACTGTAGTGGCCTGGTGGTGCTGTAAGACACAGACAAAGCACAGCATTGCCAAAGCACCTCAGCCGTAACACAATATGGAAAATCCTCTGTAGGAGGTAAGTACAGCTAAGCTGAATAGAAGCTGAATAAAAAGCTGAAGAAAAGCCTGTGATACATGCAGCCGACTTACTGAACAAGGGATTTTTGCCTATTATCATCACAAAAGCCTTCAAGGACAGGGACTTCCCAGTAGAGGACTTGTGCTCCATTTCCACCTCCTTTCTAGAGAAGTGGCTCTATGAACTAAAAAGATCTAAGTTAGACTACACCAAGGCCACAATTTCTTACAAGTCTGTAAGCAAAAAAGAGTAAAAAAGGATAATTGTCAAGAGTCTTCCTAATATATGTAATTTTTGGCCTTTACATACAGTCCGAGAACACTCTACTCTCTTCCTAGTGGAGAGGATCTTTTTTCCAACAAAAATGTCGTATCCAACCAGCTAATTCTGTCAACATCTACACTTCTATAGATCCATATTCTGCATAATAAGCAGAAATTGGCTGCAGTTCCTGCAAAAAGGTTGACATCTCATTCAGTTCAAACTCTCCCATTGGCAAGAACAAATCTCAGAAACCATGGGAGGAAACGCCATCCCCTGCCATAACGCGCACTCCACGCCAGCATGCAGGCACCTTGGCTTTTAGAATCAAAAGCATCTCGGCTCTTTTTGTGACTCTTCTTCCCTTTGCTTCCTTTCCTCGAGCCTTTTTTCTTTTGTGCACTCGTACCTTCCTGCCTCCCGGATTGAATAGCCGCCAGCAATTAAATTTTCCACCCCATTTGCTATAGATGACAAAGGATTGAACACCAACATTAAAATTACTGCTATTATACCTCAGCATGCACACCCCAGGGAAATCAGAGACATCTCGCAGGCATAGTTTCAATCTAACACTCAAACCAAAGGTTATAAAATTGCAGCCTCCTTCCCTCATTCCCATTTTCCCCATTTGGAAGCTTTTATTCACATCCGTAATGAATTCAGACTGTTAAGCTCACCCCCCCTCCTCCCCCCACAGCTGCATCACACCAGGTTCCCAGTGTTCTTTCCCTGAACCGATGGCACAAAAGGCAGGTATGAGGCACAAACAGCACGACAGCCATCAGTTCTGAGGGGTTTTGTTACTGAAGCCAAATTAAAATGAAACAGCCTGCTAAATTTAGGCTCGTTGTTTATTTTGGCACGACACAGAAAGCTCATTACACAAGCAGGGAATTAAGTTTTTAAAACTGAATTTAAATATTCTTTCCCAGAGAGGGAAAAAATAACCCTCAAGTAAGATTCTCTTGCCCTGCTCAGAAGCCAGCTACAAGACTTAGGCTAAGACCTCCTTGATATGCACAGGCAATACTCAAAAGAGAAAATCTCATTATTGTAGGTGGGAAATGGGAGAAGGATGGATTTTAGCTATTCAATGGAATGTGAAATACTGGCTGCTGCTCAAGGCTTAAGCTCAGACTTAACCACAAAAAACAGAGGGCAACTCATGCCGTAAGTATTAAGAGGAGAGGAGGTACAGTACCTGACATGGAAGAGACATGGAACAAGTAACACTTCTCCTCAGTTACACATAGCTGGATCACAGCCACCTTGGCCATTTTTCCTTTAGTATAAGATGGTGGCCATTCGATATCAAATCCAACAGCAGCCCCGTCTGATAAGCTCTGCCTGGAAAGAAATGGGTGTTCTTCACATTTAACTGTTACTCTCCCAGTATTTAAGATACCCCGAAGCTTAAGTCATCTCAAAGATGGTTAAGAGACTCACAGCCAGCATGGCTTTCCTTTCAGATGTACAGGACACTGAAACCATTTTAGTATTGAGATGGTAAGGAGGTGAAATTCCCAAAGCTACAAGAAACCCTTCAAAAACTTAGATCTTGCTGCTTAAAAACAGTAGCACAGCAAGCCTTGGGAACTAGCCAGCCACAGGTGATGGAATATTTGATACTCCCTCGAAAGCTCTCTCTTTATTTATCCCACTCCACTGAAAGCTTCGTACAGAGTTTTTCCCCCCAGTAATATGAGCTGTGCTATGCAAAAATAGGGGGAAAATAATCTACTTGCATCATGAGTTTACCACCTTCCCTTCAAACACCCATTCCCCAGTTATGGATTAACACCTACACTTGATTTCTAACAGCTCATTCTTCTCCAGGAAGTCTCTGAAGTTCAGGGAATTGCCCACACTGCCAAAAGAAAAGGATCTTTGCTACAGCCTTTACTGCTTCTGTTAAAGGTTCGGCGGTGACTTCTCCCATAAAAAGACCAAATGGGAAACTATTAACTGCATAGCACAAAGGAAAAAGGTGTTCTGAAGTCAGACAAACCAGGAATCCCTCTCACAGAGATAATTCACCATCACAAGAAAGAGGTTCACTTGGTGCCTACAACCAGCAAGACATTTGCCACACGAAACAAGACAGTCAATGTGACCAGATGTTGTCTCTGGCTTTGACTGTCAACCTCTGGAAACATCGAATGCACAGTCAGCCAGGAGGAGACAGAAGAGCCAAGTCCTTTTCAGAAAGGACCCAAAGAAAGAGAAAAAAGAGACTAAAAGTGATTACCTGATGTCCTCACAGAGAAGGGAACAGTCGTTGGCTTCGAAGCTGTAAACGATGGAGCCGCAGAACTCTAGGAAGGGCAGCCCATCTTCCAAAAGGCTCCTCTGAGCAGCAGACTTCTGTCAAACAACATTTGGAAGAGGCTCAGTTACCACCCACACCTAACCTGGCCACAGAGATATCACACAGCTACTGCACCTGACTTTGATGATGTATCCCTGCCAGGCTACCAAAACCCTGCAGCAAATCCACGCTCCACACACAGGGCCAGCTAACAACAGGGTGGTACCCCTCCCTTTATTAAAACATGCCCCAATTTCTCTACTTAACTCCAAGAAATATGACTGAAATCACACAGGCCGAATTTTCACCTCAATTTATCCAGATTCTTCCCACCAAAGAGGTTCAATCACTTTCTAAGAGCAAGGTTAAGGAAAAACATCCATTTTTGACAGCACCAAAAACCCCTCAGCACCACTTCAAATGCTGCAACACCTCCACAGCTCAGAAGTTTGAGGAAGAACGTAAGAAAAGGGACAATAATTTGTTAATTAAGTCACATTGAAGCCATTCAAATCTGGTCAGGCTAAGTTCTCCTGACACCTCTATTTAGGTACAGCTGCAGTTGGCATTTTTTACCCCTTTCAGAAGCACGGTTCCTAAAATTTATTGACTGATAAACTAACTGGAACTGCAAAACTTCTGATAATTCACCTGCCTGAAAAACCAGCAGGTTGGTTAAAATTATGCAAGCAAGCTACAATGTGGTCAAGCAAATGTGGCCAAGTATGACACAATAAACTTGACATCATCTCATCAATCAAAAGAGGCCTCATCACAGAAAAACAGGCTTTGACACAGTTTCAGAAACAATGAATTCCCTGGAAGGGGGAGACTCAAACAACAAAGATCCTGCTGATCTGATGCTTGCACAACAAAACATCTCCAGTACCGAAGGGTGGAAGTTTAATCAAAACCCTTCCTCCACGAGCTCGTTGAGGCTGGGTGCCACAGCACACAGGAGTCAGAGGTTTGAGCTGACATTTTGTAATTAATATCCGCGCTGCTGGGCCTGTGCTCCTGCTTTACAGAAGGGAAACTGCTGAACCAAGGCTTCTGCTTTTCCCTCATTAATTAGTTTTCTAATTGTTAAAGCCATTCCAGCTGTTGCAGGGGGAAGCCCTTTCTAGTGGGAAATTTTATACTGAAACTGCGCTTATGTGCAGAACACATCCAAGGAGACACAAACATTCTTGGAACTTGATGATCAATTAATTCTTCTGATGCCTCTGAGACACAAAACCTTCTGAAATACCAAAGATGTGCACATGAAGAAAGCTCGAGGGGCTTTACCAGAACAAACTACACAGCCGGGCTGCGACTGAGCTCCAAATTAGAGATGAAAACCCCTCGATCCTTGTTGAGATGCAGCCAGCAATCCTGGCTGAGCAACGCACCAAAGCACCCTTGTACTTTGTGGTTTTGCACCAAAAAAATCAGGAAGAAATTTCTACAGAAGTAACAGCAGCCGCCTTCGGTCTATACGTGATATTCTAATTTAAAAAAAGATACTTAACGAGCTAATTCAGCCAAAAAGAACACGCAAATACCTAAATTTAATCACAGTTCATAGGGCAAAAGAGCTGCAAACACTCTCAAACAGAAGGACAGGTGCTGTGCTGTTTTATCACACAGCCAACAAAGCTCCCCCCACGTGGTGACATACCTTTTTATCACCCAAAACTCCTGCTGGGTTTTGTGTAAGCATCCACTGCGGATATTTATTCTGCAGGCTAGGAGCTAGCAAATCCATTTTATTCATGTTTTCCACATTTCTGTTACTTTTGCATTAAAAAAAGAATAAAAAAGGAAGAAATAGTCAGTATTTTTGTATGGAGACAAGCTGTTACTATCATCGGGCCAGGGTGGAACTCAGCTTAAAACATTTAGTGCACAAGAATGGATTTTTAATGTCTCACATTTAATGGTGGAGGAGCTTTAGGAATTACATTATCATTCACATGTCAGTAAGAAAAACAAGAAAAAACAGGAAAACCTCTTAAAGTCCTTCCAGGAAACAGAGTTGTGTCTATTTTTATGGAGCTCAGTGCCTCAGAACAGAAGAGTACACCTATAGCCACCATTAATTAGAGATTTAATGAGTGGTTTAGGTAACAGCACAGGAATCAGCCTCTTCCCTCAAAAGCAGCTGCATTTGCTGATAAATGAAGCCAGAAAAACACAAACTCAAAATAAGAACTATCAGGATCACACGTTCCCTGCACAGGACCTCAGGGCTGCAAGCCCACAACCAAGATAAGAAAAACCACAGAGAATTTCTAGGGCAAGGTAAGGCCAAACAAGGCACACGCTGGGAGCTCCCCAGTGCAGACTGGATGGTGGCTGAGGTTACTTCAGGATCTGCCAGTTTTGGGTTCAAAGAAAACAAGCTCACCATGCAGAGACAGCCTACACAAAGGAGGGGATTCTCCCCCTCTGCTCCAGTCTGTGAGACCCCCCCTGCAGTGCTGGGTCCAGTTCTGGAGTCCCCAACATCAGAAGGACATGGAGCTGTTGTAGAGAATCCAGAGGAGGCCATGGAGATGCTCCAAGGGCTGGAGCAGCTCTGCTCTTGGGACAGGCTGAGAGAGTTGGGGGTGTTCAGCCTGGAGAAGACTCCAGGGAGACCTTGGAGCACCTTCCAGTGCCTGAAGGGGCTCCAGGAAAGCTGGAGAGGGACTGGTGCCAAGGGCAGGGAGTGATGGGACGAGGGGGAACGGGTTCCAACTGCCAGAGGGGAGATGGAGATGGGATGGGAGGGAGAAACTGTTTGGTGTGAGGGTGGTGAGAGCCTGGCCCAGGGTGCCCAGAGAAGCTGTGGCTGCCCCTCCCTGGCAGTGCTGAAGGCCAGGTTGGATGGGGCTTGGAGCACCCTGGTGTGGTGGGAGGTGTCCCTGCCCATGGCAGGGGGTGGCACTGGGTGAGCTTCAGAGTCCCTTCACACTCAAACCTATCTGGGATTCCCAGAGCACCAGGAAGCTGTGCACACCCCTGGAAGGGGAAGGCACTTGGCAGAGAAGTTGAGAGGTTTGAGCTCAGAAGACTCACTGGATTTTCAGCCCTGATGACTGGGGCTTTCTGCCAGGGAAGCAGAGCAGGGTTTCCTGGTGGTGAGCTGAGAGTCACTGGGTTAAAGCTGTTCCAGCTTCTCCCTGAACCACTTAGAAACTGCCCTGGAGATGGAGCAAAGCAGTTCATAAAGAAGAAACTTCTCACCCTGCTCCTTCCCACCAGTCCCAAGGTGCTCAACACACTTTAACAACAAAATCAGGCCACCACAGTCTTAGTAAGAACATGCACTGCTTCACCAAGAAGAAAGTCTAAATCCTAGCAAAAACGTGCTGGTTTGGTTCTTCAGTACCAAAAACACCTTTTCATTTTTAACTGACTGCCCAGGCCAGGCAGACTCCTTCCCCTTGTTACCTGTCCACTGCTAGAGTGGCGTCAGCCCCCACTGCCTCAGACACAGCCCTGGTACTAAAGCAGTCTCAGAACAGGTGCCTTGATCAGAGCCATTCTTTTCCTGGGAGCTGTAACTGCTGGGAATGAGAGAAAGCAGCAGAGAGCCTGGAACCAGAGGACAGAGCCCACAGCACTCGCTCCACCAACACATTTTCTAAAGAAAACACCTAAAAAGAGTTCACAAGGTAACCACAGCAGCCGAGCAAGCGCTGCTGCCCG
>VZRW01006861.1:1343-28416 GCA_013398125.1 Aegotheles bennettii | reverse complement strand
GAGGAGGGATGGAGAGGAGGGATGGAGAGGAGGGATGCAGGCGGCTTTGTGGGGAGAGCAGCGCCGGAGAGAGACGCCACCGAGAAGCTGAGCAGGCCCCTGATGCTGATGTTGTCATCTGTGTCTCTGTTATGTGTTATTTCCAGCTGATTGGTAAAGATGGAAAGAGGGAGAGGAGGAGGAGGAGGAGGAGGAGGAGGAGGAGGAAGGAACCTGGGAGGCTCTGGCCTGCACAGGAGCATTTATTCCCAGTCCCAGCAGCAGTACCATTACCCGGCCTCCTCCCAGGGGGGCTGCATGGAGATCCAGGAGCTGGCCTCCAAGAGGGTGGACATCCAGAAGAAGCGATTTTATCTGGATGTCAAGCAGAGCTCCCGAGGCCGCTTCCTGAAGATCGCAGAGGTCTGGATAGGAAGAGGCAGGCAGGACAACATCAGGAAGAGCAAGCTGACCCTCTCCTTGTCCGTGGCTGCTGAGCTGAAGGACTGCTTGGGGGACTTCATTGAGCACTACGCCCACCTGGGCCTGAAGAGCGGCCACGGCCACCGGCACGAGCACAGCAATGGCAAAGAGCAGCATCCCCGGCGGCGACAGCATCCCCCGCCGCCCTCGCCCCCGCTGTCTGTTGGCTCTGAGGAGCACCCCCACAGCGTCCTCAAGACGGAGTACATCGAGAGGGACAACCGCAAGTACTACCTGGACCTGAAGGAGAACCAGCGGGGCCGCTTCTTGCGGATCAGGCAAACCATGAGCAGGGGGCCTGGCATGATGGGGTACTTTGGCCACAGCCTGGGACAGGAGCAGACGGTGGTCCTTCCTGCGCAAGGGATGATTGAGTTCAGGGATGCTTTGGTGCAGCTGATTGAAGAATACGGCGAGGGGGACATAGAGGATCGCCGGGGGGGAGGTGACGAGCCCCTGGAGCTCCCTGAGGGCACCTCCTTCCGAGTGGACAACAAGCGCTTCTACTTCGACGTGGGATCCAACAGGTACGGCATCTTCCTGAAGGTAAGTGAGGTGAGGCCACCCTACCGTAACACCATCACGGTCCCCTACAAAGCATGGACACGATTCGGGGAAAATTTTATCAAGTACGAAGAAGAGATGAGGAGAATTTACAACAGCCATAAAGAAAAGAGAATGGATGCCAGAGGGGACAGTGGTGAAGAGCAAGAGGGTCTCGAATAGAGTGCATTGGACTGGCCGTCTGGCAAAATAAATGAGGCAAAACAAGCAGAAATTGGTGAGAGGGACTGACCCATAGTAATTTCAAGTCGCCCCATTTTTTTGTAAAGCCCTTGTCTGGTAGTTCTTGGGAACTCCAGTCCGTAACATTCTAGGAGTCTGGTTTTCACCTTAAAATTACGCCCAAAACGTCTCCGTGTGTCTTACGAAAGTCCCGACCTCCCGAGCCCGTATGAGTCAGCTGCTTCGCGGGTTGAAGACTGTGGAAGTATGCGTATCAGCACAAAAACAATCCGGCACTCTGACCTTTAAATAGTCTAGATAAGGCTTGTGTTGCACTGCAAAAAAAAACCCCAAACCCAAATGTATCAGTTTCTGCTTAGGGTGGGTTTTCCAGGGCTGAATTCTGCCCGGATGCGGTCAGAAGGTTCAGCGGCACAGCCGCAGGGCATTCGTGACCAAAATCGGCTTGGTGGGGATGGCTGGTGTGTGTATGAGGAGGTCCAGGTTCTAAAATTGGCACCTGCTGGTTATTGGGTTTGAAATGATGTTCTGTGTGGGTGAGACCTCAATAACTGGTCAGACCTTCCTAACGTGCTGAAGAGTGGAAAAATTGTTATTTATTTTGTAGTTTTGTGCTGACCGATTAACCCAAGCGTCCCAGCAGAGCGAAGCTCTGCCCGAGTGCTGAGCCTTCTCAATTAGTGGCAATGAATAACAAGCCAAGCCTCATCTAAGCATTCAGCCCATGCGAGGCTGGTGGTCTTTTTGATTTTTAATGCATCTGTCCAAAATTTCAAAAGGTATTTTTGTACGAGGGGTGTTATGGGTTCCAGCAGGCAGCTGTGGAGCGGGGAGGCAGAGGGAGTGGTCTCCCAAACATCAGATGAATACGGTCACCATGTGAGGAAAACACCTGGGTGTGTTTCTCCACCTGCTGCCAGAAAGACCTTTGGGGGGTTTGGTGCACCACTGGATTCGTGTCAAAAGGCATTTCTCTCACCCTTCCCCGCAGTGCGTTTTGGAAGCCGTGGTCAGCGCCGCGGTAGGTTTTCCGTTCTGTTGGTTTTCCAGGTGTTGTTTTTAGGAGGTAATATCATGCCCTGCCATCACCCCCTTCCACCCACCTGGAGCCACAGCAATCCGAGTCCTGGTCGCCTACCGCGGGGTTTCGGTCTCGTCCCGCTGAAGCCTCTGTAACGTAAATTTTACATCTCACAATACAAACCCTCTGCCTGGAGGGAAAATGTGTACAATTACCTCCTTACGAGGCTGATGAAAAATTCTTTGTTGTTTCTTAAAATGTGAATACTTACAACGTAAGGGGCTTTCCCCAGCCCTTGGGCGACCAGCTCCTTCCCCTCTGAAACCAGCGGGAGTTTGATTGAGCTCCAGGGACTTCCAGTAACACGTTGCCCACCTTTAAGTTTTTTTTTAAGTAGGCATTACTATGTCTAATCAGCTATTTATAATAATTTGAATTGTATTTTTACAGAGTGGCCTAGCGTGCATGTGGCCCAGCTGTTTTTCCATGCAACCATTACATGGGGTTTTTTTAAAACCTGTTGGGAAACGTTATTTATCTCCAACCAGACCAACCATCGCTCTTAGTCTGGACCCACCTGCACGCTGCACGGCCACGCTCAATCAAACCTGTTAACATCATTAACCAGAACGAGAAGAGTTGGGGGTGGGAACCAAGAGGATAATCTGGAATTTAGTTTGGGTACTAAAACTAGTTGATCTGTTTTAACTTTAAAAAAACAAAAAAAAAACCTAAAAAAAAAAAAATAAAAGCTTGCACCAAAGTCACCAAAGAACCTTTAGGAAAATGTTACGGTTGTGACAAGAAGTAAGAAAGTTAATTTCACTGTTTTAGGTGATTCCCCCTTTAGGTAAAAACCACACATAGCAGTTAGAGCAACCGAGCCTTTGGCTTCGAGTCAAAAACTCGTGTCCGTTTCTGCGTAGGTCGCTCTTTCAGGGCCTTTTTCAACTCTCGGAGAGACGCTGTCGCTCCACCACGTGAACAGTGAAGAGCCGCGATGAATCAGCTGAGGGTTGAGCAGGGTGCTGGTTCATCGTCGCTCTTAGGGCTTTGGTCCCGATGGTTTTAACAGGTCAATTAAAAAAAAAATAACCACACGACAAAACCGACGTTAAAATATCTCAACATCCTATCAGTGGTGTGAAACCAGAACTTAGTGAATGAGTCCTTGATGCGTATGTTAGCGTATCGCTGACTGCTGCTGCCCATCACAGTGCCTGGAGTAAAAAATTAACTTCTATTCCAACAAACCCGAGCTATGAATGTACAAACTTTTTACGCTCCCCTTCCCATTTCTACATGGTGTCCCTCCCCTGCGAGCTTGACATCTCCCCGTCCCAGCCTACCTTTGCCTCAAGGGATGGTAAAAGCTCCTACGTTGTTGCAATTAGCCCGAGTGACCGCGTGTGTTGTAAGTGCTCATGCCTTCCCTGTGTTCCCATGGCATTGGTGAGGAAAGTACTCGCAACGGGCAAAGCGATTGGAAAGGGATGTTTTCTTCACCGTTTAAAGAAAAAAAAGACATGAAATGGCTTTCCTTTTTTTAAAAAAAACCTTTCCTTTGTGTTTTGTTAATGAATTGGCCTTCCAATGGTGTTAGGTTGTTGTAGGTATCACCAAGGGATTCAGCGTCTGCTGGCTACCGGGTCGGGCTCAGTTCCAGCACACAGGTATCCCGTAGGATCCACCAATGCATTTACACCATGGTGTGGGCTGCACCTTAGTGTCCGAAACCGGATCTGGGATCTTCATGTTCTTAACCCATGGCTAAGCCCATGGTTTTGCCTGCAAAGAGAAGCCCCAGTGTTTGTGGGCCGTGGCATTGGAGGGTGGTTCAGACTCGCTCGACAGGTAGCAAGGCAAAACTCGGGCGGTGAGGTTTGGGAACGGGTCCCGTGTCGTTTCTGGCAGCGTGTCTTCAGCTCTCCAGCAGCTGCTGGTACATGGAAGGGCCCGTCCAGATGCTCGGGAGCGCCGAATCCCTGGTGCATTTTAAATGTTCATCCCTGATGCCCTGAAACTGCCATGTCCCTTAAACTTGAGAGAACACAAAGCTTATTTGCACTAGAAAGAACGGCCAAAAACAATCCTTAGGAGGACAGGGTGAAGAGCACCGGTCTGAACCTCTTTTTTCTCACGAGAGAATTTCCTCTTCGAGCCCTCGCCTCTGTTTCAAAATTGTTTGGTCCCGGCAGAAAGTCTGTCAGTTCAATAATTAAATCATAATGCACTTTATATTGTGTAGGTAATGCTAGGAGCACGTTCCTGCTCCCGCTCCAGTAAGGGGATGCTTCGGTAACGTGGTTTAATGCTGAAAGAAGCTGTCTCCTGCATGCACGTGTCTGTCAGAGACCTCTCGTACTTGCTTGGTCCAGCTCCGCTCGTATGCTAGAGGAGGACAGGCGCTATATTGAGGATCCTCTCAAACCACCCAAGAAGGGGATGGTTTTCTGTTTCGTTTTTTAAGTTGCGATTTGCAGAGCCGCTGAGCATCCTCAGCCCCGCCGTCGCTGCGGCTCCTCGCCCCTTCTGCAAATCGGGCCCCTGCCGTTGCTGCTGAGGCTTCAAACCCAGCTTCTCACCTATTATTGTCTCGACAAAGCTGAGTCCAGCAGCTCCCTTGTACTTGTCTTTCCCCGCTGCTGGCGCAGAAGCTTGGGTGGTCCCTAAAGACCTTAATCCCAAGTGGAGGAGGCTGTGGGGACTTCCCCTACCTGGCAGCCGGGGGGGTTGTGTTGAGTCCAGCCCATGGAGCCGGTTGTCTCGGTGAAGCACGGAGGCAGGAGCACGCTAACAAAGGGTTGGGAAGTGGGGTGGCAAAACCCACTGTGGTGGGTTCGTCGCATCTGGCTGATGGACTTTACCCAGCGAGAAGCTGCAGCGGTTATTGGTAATCTACTCGTCGTCGTTAAGTGTTTCTTAGCTGTATCCGATATATACAAATTCATATTCACATATAGGCATTACTATATTTATGTGAGTATATTGTAGCCTGTAGTAGCTCGTAGCGAAATAATCTTATTTATCTGAAGTGCACAGTCTGAAGAGGGGGTGGTTTTCTCCTGCTACTGGTCTGGACAAACGCGTTGTTTCACCGAGAGCTGGCTGCGTGCGGTTAAGCGCTCTCATCCTTTAGGTTTTCAGTGAGGCTGCAAGGGAAAACGTAGTCAAAAGAAGGCAAAACTCTTCCTCGGAGGTGAGAGCTGTAAGGAAGAGGCAGCTGCAGGTACTGCTGGCCACGTCGTGTTTCAGTGCCATCTTACAATCCCTGGCTCTGTAAGCCTCTACTACCACGTTCGTAAAATCCCAGACAGACGTATTAAAAACTCATTCTTTATCCTAAAATACTCCCGAGCAATTACCAAAATCCATGTCAGCACACCTTTGTTATGCTAAAGATGTCGTAGTCTAATGAGTGCATCTTTTTTTCCCCCTGTGGCCTACTGAAATGACCTAAACTCCCGGGGAAGGGAGGTGGTAGTGGTTAGGAAACCTACTGCTCACCTGACTCGCAGCCCTTTGTTCAAACATAGTCACTTTTATAGCAGGAAAAGGTTTATTAGTGTGTATTTTCATTGGGCAGATTTTGCACCAGGTCGAAAATTAATTAATAGGCGGTTTTAGTTCCATGGCATTCCCACTTTTGCTGTACATACAGTACATATATACAATTTATAAAGTAATTCCTAAAGAAAAGTGAACCTTCCACTTAATTTTCTACACTGCTTCCTCCAAAATTAAAACACCCTTTATTTTTAATTACTTAACATCTTGTGATGTCTAAAATTCACCTCTCCCCACCTGCCCCTCCGTTCCTTCCAAGTGAAGAGTGATTTGAAATAAAGAGTTTATCCAAGTGAGAGTGGAAATAAAGAGCAGATGAGCAGAGCTCATCCAGCCTATCCAAGATTTCCTGGTATGTCCCCATGGATGCCCAGCAGGCTGGGACCACGGACCTCATCCCCTTGGATGGGCATGTTGGCGGTGGCCTGAGGTAGCAGCAGGCTTAAGCATTCTCCTTGTACTTGTGGATGGTGCCATCTACGTGGGGTTCCTCCCAGCTGTAGGGCGTGTTCCCCATGGGGCAGTGGGTTTGTCATCTTTATGTTACTGCTGCTAGCACGGCGGTGTCTTCTGTTGACCCCTCCGTCCTTTTGCTTTTATCTGGAGTCATTAAAATGTCATTGTGTAGATGCAAAACCAAGCAGATTTGAGCATCTGGAGAAACAAGGTTCACCCGTAAGGCTGTTTTTGTTCTGAGTAGAAGTGAAACCTGTGCAGGACTGTGATTCGCGTGAGGGGTCTTGGTTGCCCTCCGTGTCCTAGACACTTGCAGTTCATTACCACTTAGCCCATTGGTGCTGGGGACATTTTGGGGTGATCTTGCTGAATTCTGCCCTGACCACAGGCAAAAAGCCCCAGCCAGGGGACAGTGTGTGTCTGGACTCGGGCATTTTTGGAAAAAGCTGAAGCCAGATATTTCACCACCCTGTTTCTCCAAAATTTTCGGAAGCTTTTGTGGGCTGACACTGATTTGTCTTCCCAGTGTTTTGTCATTCTCCTGTTCATTTCCCTGTGCCTCCAGAAAGGCGACAGTGTTTTAAAGCATGGAGGTAAAATAAAATATCAGGAGCTCCTGATAGATGACGTGGATTAGAAATTGCTTTTCCCGAAATGTCAAAGCATAAATGGAGGTTTCAGAAGCCGGGCGTCGTTTTGGTGTTGCTGTGATGGATGTAATTAGATCGCTCCTTCTGCACACTGAGGCATCATGTGAAACGTGAACCTGCAGCCTCGGGGTTCTCTCATACACGTTGAGTTCTAGAAGGGTGTAAGCTGGAGGTACCTCCTGGCCTTTCCCTGCTTGTTGGACGTGTTTTGTGTTCATATGGTACGCAGAGATGCTGGCTGAGCCTTGAGGTGCCTGGCTGCCACTCCAATAAAACCATCATTAATGATTTGCTAATTCATCTTCCTAATTGATAGGCTGCCTCGAAACACTTGGAGTGGCACATGGAAATTGCTAGCTTTTACAGAGCAGCCACCATACATAAAAAAAAATAGACATACCCCATCTTTTAGGTGTTTCAGACCCATCCTACGTGCTAATATTCATCAGGGCAGGATAGCAGCTCCTGCCTTGAAGGTGTTGGCTGGAGGTGTAGCTGGTTTCTTAGCCACAGTGGGGGAAATCCATCCCACGGGCAGAAGGTCACATCTGGCTGTTTCTTCAACTCAATCATTTGCCACGCAGAGGTTAATTGGAAGGGAAAGCTCACCCTTGGTGTCAGTTGCTGGAAGACAGCTCAAGCCAAGGCTCTCTGCCTGGCCCCACTCCACTCAGCACAGTGCTGGTGTGTCATCTGTGAATTTGTAACAAATTAGCATAGAGAGAAGGGGGAGAGGAATATTAAATATATATATGTGCAAATACAGATTAAAAATAATATTTCCCCCCCTGTTTCCAATAGGTCCTTCCCTTTTGAGACATTAAAATGTTGGCTGTTTTCAGGTGAGGTGAGGACAAGACCCATGCCCCAGGGAATGGTGTCAGTGCTTTTGCAGGTTGCTCTTTAAGACTCAAGTGGCTCGGCTCCCGCTGTGCTGGGAGGCTTGCCCTGAAATACCTACAGAGGCTTAGGAGAGCTTACAAGTGTTGGTGGCCTCTCAGGTTTGCTCCTGCCATCCCAATTTATGGATGCTCACCTGTGCTTTCCACCAGAGCTTCGCTCCGTGCGCTGCTCCGACTGCCTCCAGCTCCGGGCACTCGCCGGGGCTGTGTGATGGAGGAGTATGTTACTGATGGGGCAGCTGCTCTTCCATTGCAGAAGAAAGGTGTAGGTGAGGGCTTAAGGAGATCAGAGGGAGAGAAAACGGCTTTCATGAAACAAACTCCATGCCCATCTTTGCAGAGGGGGTTGTGTCATTTTTAACAAGATTCTTTGAGGTTGATCACCACCTGGCTCGCCTTTGTTTTCTTGGGCACCGGTGCTGGGCTCTGCGGTCTGATGTCCAGAAGCAGTTGGTGTTAACAGCTGTCAGAAGCTGTCTTTTGAACAAGCAAAGTGCCATAATAATTGCAAGGACTCTGGAAAAGCAGTCGGCATCTCAAGCTGGGCCTCCCGCTAATGGAGACTGGATGGGTTGGACTAGGTGACCTTTACAGGTCCCTTCCAACCCAAATCATTCCATGATTCCATCACTTTGGCTTTATGCTGCCTGTGCCTATATCCCCCACCGATAAAACGGGGTGAATGATACCTCCCTACCTCAAAGGGCTGTGGCAAAGACAAGTTCATGTGACATTTTTTGCCATGATCTGATACTGATGATCACCAAAAGCAAAACAAGAAGAAATTTGGTGTGGAACGTACCGAGTAGATATGTACACAGTGTTTGGAAGGTATGTGTAGGTAAGGCTTGGGTTGTGTGCAGAAGGATGAATGAAAAAGAAACCTATATATGCTAGAGGAGGAGGAAAAGTTGTCAGAGATGGCAGAGTTGTCAGAGTAATTAAGCTCTCTGTGCATATGTCCAAAGCAGTCGGAATCAAGGTTACTCAAATAATCCCTAGTTCTGCACTTCCTGAC
Organism: Aegotheles bennettii; assembly: GCA_013398125.1. NCBI lineage: Eukaryota > Metazoa > Chordata > Aves > Caprimulgiformes > Aegothelidae > Aegotheles > Aegotheles bennettii. The sequence continues at coordinate 19,593 of VZRW01006861.1, read as the reverse complement.
CTTCAATCGCTCATTTTTCCAACTTTCCTTTTCTCCCCTGTTCCATATGAAGCTCTGTTGGCTTACTGTTCAATAACACCACCTTGTTCAATAGATTTGGGGTTTGGATCCTGCATGGAGTCTCACAAGCTTTGCAAGAACTCCTGCATCTCCAGCTTCCCTTCCAAGAGGAAGGAAAACCACAGAAGTCTGAGAGTGAGGAGGACGAGAGGACATTGTGTAAGATGTATCACAGGAGGTCTGGCAGGGATCTCTGGAGAACATCAGACCTGCTCCCCGTTCAGAGGTGGGACTGGCTAAACCCGACCCGTTCCTCACGCTGGTTTTCAGCACTTAGGTGACTCCAAATTTGCAAGCAGGAGGGTGCCTCTAGTGGTACGTTTCAGGGTCCACAAAAAAACATCTAATTTTTTTCTCAAGTTGAACAAGCTGGTAAAACTCCACTCTTGTAAATCTCCAGGAATGGATGTTCCCCGCCTCCCTCCCAAGCTGTTTCAGTGGTTCACCCTGCTTACTCTCAGATGCTTCTCCTGCTGTCCAGTCCATGTGTCCCTTCCTTCCATCTAATTCTACCACTTTTTGCCTTGCAGGCCATGCTCTTGAGAGGAGTTATGGAAACAGTTTGTTCCCTTCCTTGCTGCAGCTCTTCTACATAATTAAAGACTGTCAGGTCTCTTCTGCATCCTTGTCTAAGCGAATACAGATCCTTCCACCAAGGGCAATTTTTAGCCCTCACCATGTTCTTGTTGCTTTCTGACAAGTCTGTCTTTCTCTTGAACCCTGAATTACAGAATCCAGAAGCAGGAGGGGTATTTTCCCTGCAATCTCACCACCTTCAAGCAGGAGGATCACAAACAATACAAGGTTTTGTACACCCAGTACACTGGGGTTTTTTTGCTTCTAATCCTGTGTTGTCCCAGGTCCTCTTTGGTGGAGCTACCACCAAGGCAGCCGTTTATCACTCTCTCTGTACTGCCCTTTTTTGCCCTTCTTTGGTAATTTTAGAAAATCCAGACTATTAAAATACCAGAGCACACATTTCCCACAAAGTCTTGTAATAGAAATCTTCCCTGTGTGCGGCGGCATGGCAGAACACCATCTATCACTTGTGCCTCAGCTTATTGCTGAAGAGGACGTAGGAAAAATAACCCATCAACAGGCATTCTCCTAAACATTAAGTATTCTGCAAAATACCAGGCACTAGGACACTCTCCCCACCTTCACGACAGGAGCAGTACCTCTAGCACTAACCTGCTTAAGCACAACCTAAAGAATGCATCTAGTGACAGTACAAGCTCCCTGTGCCAGTTTATTTGGGGCTACAGTCTTGCCCTCGTGTTCCCAAATCCCCAAGGATAGCTGCAGAAGAGTGTATTTTCCTCACGGATTGATGTGACTGCTCACCAAAATGTTTAGGTGAGCTTTGCTGGCTTTGACTCAGTTTTGGTCTGAAGCTGCTCTCCTCTCTGTTCATTCTGCTCCTCCTGGTTCCTCTTCTCCCACCGTCTTCGTGCTCCGTCTTTCCCTCCTCTAACACCTGCAGCCTTTCTGGTTTTCTGCAGCATTACATTGGCATTGCTCTCTCTTATAACTTGGGATCTCAAAACAGAACTGGCTTGAATTTCAGTTTTCCATGATTTTTCTGGCAGTAAAACACACTATGGAGAATGAGCTCCTTCAGCTTGGAACAGAGTCAGAGCATCAGGCCATTATCAGGACCTGGAAAAAAAAATCCCCAAGTGAGCAAGACACTCAGTGTTGGCACATCCCATCCCTGGAGGTGCTCAAGGCCAGGTTGGATGGGGCTTGGAGCAACCCAGCCTAGTGGGAGGTCTCCCTGACCATGGCAGGGGGTGGCACTGGATGATCTTTAAGGTCCCTTCCAACCCCAACCAGACAGGGACTCTATGACACAGTCCCAGGTGGCTCTGTCTTCCGCAGGGATGTCCAGGAGGGACATCTGGATAAGTTTCAAGCCCCTCTGTAGATTTCCTGGGTGGGGAAGCTACGCGTTGTGCCTCTCAGAAAGCCTTTCAGCTGCCTTGCCTTAATGGGGTTGTGTTGCCATCTCCTTCCCAGCGGTGCTGCAAGCAGTGCCCGCCCAGCCGTGCCGGATAACTGCCTGAAGAACCCTGAAGCTTCGGCTGCACCAGAAGTTAATTGGATTTTCCTTAGCAACGTTTTTATTGCGAGGAGACCTGACCGTTCCGTGTGGGTCTGACTGCAGAGAAGTTCCTCCTCTCCCGTGCAGGTTCTCACACTGCTCTATAATCACTTGACACGTACATCCCAGCACCTTCCAGAAGAGCATTTAAGCATAGGACTTAACATCTGTCGAGCAGCAGTTGCTCTTTTTTCCCCTCCTCTTCCTAGGGGAAAGGCTGAATGTGCCAATGCAGCCCTGGTATTTTTAACATAAATTAGTTATCCCTGCTGCTCCGCGTTAATGCTGTCAGGGTTGAGCCAGAGGGCCTGTGGGGGGCAAGGTCTGCCTTTTGCATCCCTCCCACCTCCATGTATTTCTCTCTGGGATGCAGGATTATACTGGTGTGCCTGTCGAGTGCTTAGTCCTCCGATCTGGGAGGGGTTTTGGGGCGGACTGCTGTGTTTCTCTGAGCTCAGATGCTTTTGCAGATTCACAGCAGTAAATACTAAACCCAAGGGCCAGCCCTAAAACTTCATTTGACTAAACCATTTATGTGTTTCTACCTTCTAAAAGCTCTCCAGCAAGGAGATTCTGTCAGCTGGTGTCTGTTTAACATGTCCATCTCCCGTTCCACCCCTGATCATCAAAAATGATTTCACTTTCAAGTCCTTTAAAGCTGTAGTGTGTCTCCTGTTGGTGCTATCATTTTCCTTTCTCAGCCATAAAAGGTTTTGTTGGACCCTTCCCGAAGGTTGCGTGCACATCGCTGTAGTTAGTGGTGAAGTTTTTTTAAATTGAGAATTTTTAATAATCCCAGTAAAATTAGGGAAAGAGGGTTTTGGCTCGAATGCTTGCTTGTAAAGCTGAGAATAGACACTGTGTTTCACGAGGTGAACCAAATCTCATGCCTCTCATCTCACAGCATGTCCTTTAAACTGGCATTTTATTTCTTGCTCCATCTGGCTGCAATATCAAGGTCACTAAAGCAGCATGGGTGGCAACCCCTGTAGATGTTTCTACGGCTCAATGTATAGGGACATCTTCCTCTTGCTTTGCTCACAAGGCCCGGTCCTGGTTGTGCTGTTCCTTTGCCCAGTTTGACAACATAGAGTATTTCTCAGTCCAGTGGGTGACTTGGCTCGAGAGCCCTAAATCAGGTTTTTCCTCAGAAGTTCACCACTTTTTTTTAAGCCCTGGCTTGTGAACCTCTCTAGGAATGTTGTGCAAAGCCCAAATGTGCCTCAGTGCCCTCCATCCCCACACATTTGCTAATGGCTGCAGCTGATGTAGGACAACAAGACATGTGGCTGGTTAGATTTTCCCAGGCAGTGATTTTCCTCCACATCTGACTTGGTGTGCTTTGACCTTCACCATTCCAGGGCCCACAGACATCCTGTTCTGCAGCTCTCACCTGCTCCTGCAGCTGTTGCATGGACGCTGGGGCTTTGGGAGATGTTAACACTAGGTTGAGGCAGGTTCTTGTGGGGCTTAAGGTGATGCTGCAGCAAAGGAGTAGTTCTTTAACCACAGAGCCAGTCATTCCCTCTGTGGCCATTCTCATGTCGGGTAAGGTTGTAGACAATGTAGGACAGCTTCCTCAGGGATGAGCTTTGCTGCGTCTGCTACAAGTATTGCTCTGGGCTTAGACATCTCACCACAACTCAGTGCTGTGTGTGGATCCTTTGTTATGTGTCACCTTACTTTTGTTTCTTTGCACGCAGAAGTAGGCTGCAGTCTGGAAGGACACGTCTGGAGCAAAACATTGCCAGGACTTCATCCTCTCTGGGACATTTAGATTGGTTGCAGAATAATTGGAGTCTCTTCTTTAGTGTGTGGGGAATAGCACAGTGCTTCCACATCAGTTTGGGAATCGACCCAAGGGTTTGATGTGGGTTAGTAAATACAGGTACGTGGGCTGAGCATAACCACAGCAAAGTAGGTACAAAGATGTGGAGATAAGAGCTGGGCCTCCACCAAGTCTCCCACCTGCTCTCTTGCAGCCCTGCACTGGCTCTGGTTGGTGCAGTGGGTGACGGTGCAGGGAGCCACCAGGAGCAGGGACCACCAGAGCCTGCATGTGGGTCACAGTGGCAACAGAGACCTGGGCTAGGCAAGGGACCACCGCCCACATATATTCCAGCATAACTACAGAGGGAAGGTGTAAGCAGCTTCATCTTGGATACTGCAGGTGCCCAGCTATTTCAGCCTTCCTTTCCTGCTTCCTGGGACTTCCAGCTCTTGCCTGGTGCTGGAGTAATGCTCTGGAGAGCATGAGGACATCCCTGTCCTGGGACCGGCGTGTGCCAGCACACAGCCTGCACGTCAGCTCGCTCCATAACAGCATTTTCTGCTCACGCCAGCACAGTCATCCCTCAACACTGCCAGGGGTGACCCTTCCAGTTAAGGAGTAATAAATTCCTCTAACTGTATTTTTAAAACAAAAAAAAGAAGAAGAAAAAAAAGAAGAGGGAGGTGCTGGAGTCACCCGATGAACATTTTCATGGATGCTGCCAGCTTTTAACTGTGGGTTATCTTGGTGTGGGCACGTTACAGAGACTTTTCCTTCAAAACCAGCTTAAAACTGTCAGTTCACTTGGCAGTGCATGTTCTGTGCTGATACGTGCACATCCCCAAGAAACCCCACAATCGTGGGACAGTGGTGGGTGCCCACATCCTCCTCCCTGCAGCAGCAAACTGCAGTTGAACCTGTTGCTTTTCTCACCTCTTTTCTGCTCTCAGGAGACACCCTCTAGAGCTGGGATAACCTCCCTAACCGTGCTTACCCCAGTTTAGACAACCCACAGCCTCACCAGGCTTTGACAGCAGCCCGTGGTTGCTGAACGCTTCTTGCCATGTCCGAAATGATCCAAGAACAGGAAGGGACTGCAACTCCAAACCTGCCAAAGATACAGATGCCTTGGCTGGCTGACCTGTAAAGGAGAAGATGTCACCCCACAGTATTTCTGCAAGCCCCTCGAAAGAGGAACAGAAAGTCAGAGGAGAAGCAAGCTCTTGAGACATGCACCAGGAGGTAAGAGTGAAGACTGAGCCACAGCTTGGACTTTGCAGGCTGTTTTGGAGAGCACGGCAGCTCTCTGGGGTGGCCTGGTCCACCCACCATGTTGTCTGCCTCCGAACCTCCTCCTGATGTGCTCTCCTGCAGAGATTCAGCCTTCTCAGCCCCTCTGTGCCACAAGAGGAGAAAGCACCATCTGAGAGATCCTTCTCAGGCTCCCCACAAAGTGAAGTCCATCCTCCTCCTCCACCCTGCAGCCCTTGAGCTGTTGCAATAAGCCCTGGAGCTGCTCTCTCTGGTTGTTCAAAACCTATGCTGACCTGTTCCTCTCAGCAAGGCTGAAGATGCTGTACAAAAGAGACCAAGCAAGAGGCTAAGACATGGGTATTTTTCACTTGCCTCAGCATAAACAGCAGCCTCCTCCAGGCTTTCAGTCTTCCAAGAGCTTCTCACCTTTCTAGCCAAGCAGTTTATTACCTGGAAGAAGAAAAACCTGTAGTTTGGTGCTAGCAATGGCTGGAGTCCTCTTCTACTGCTGAAGGCATTTTCTCCCTCTCCTCTGAATTTGGTATGGATGCAGAAATGCATGTGAAATCTGAGTTGTAATATCAGGAAAGGGGAGATCAGAACAGAGCGTTCCTCTGGATAGGGCTTGATGCAATTTGAAGCTGCTTGTAGAAGACTGGCTGGAAGGTAAACTGATTTGGGCTAAAAAAGCTGGCGCTGTTAAACTATGTTAGTGATTCTTTAGTTGATGGTCCAAAATAGCTTTCTCGTGACCTCTGACCTCTGGGAAAGATAACCATATTTTTGATCTTAGATTGAAGGTGCAATTTGTGCTGGAAGAAACTTCTGTTCTTCAGAAACCGTCTCAGGAGGGCATTTACTGTCAAAAACGTCGTGTGGCAACTTGAAGAAAACAAACCACAAATCACACATCTGAATCAACCCCAGGTGAGCGTTTGCAGAGCGTTGTCACCGACCCAGCCAACCACACTGAACTCGGGTGGTAGATGAGTTGTAACCCACCCTTCTGCCTTCATGGCAATGCAAAGGAGCTCCTGCATCTCCAGCATCCTGCTTTGCACCTAGGCTCAGTCCATTGACTGCAGGAATGTTGTCCCCCCTGGGCAAAAGCCCTTCCATGTTGTGTCGGTACCTGTACAGGGAGGTGGATGCTGAGGCAGGTGTTGAGTTGAAAGGCTGTGTTTTAAGGGCAGTACTCGGTCACCAGGTGTTGTCTAGGATGCTGTGGCTTTTTGTACAGCAGGAAAAAAAGGATTTCTGGCTGAATTTCAAGCTAGGGGGTTGTTTTCTGCCAAGCTACCACCGTTTCAACTGCACGTTATTCTCTTTTTCTTTCCACTGGTCCTGTTATGCACCGCTCAACAGCTGCTGCATTTAAGCTGTAGCTGGTAGCAAGCAAAGTGATCTCCATGTAACCTCTATCCTACTCGTAAGTGCGCGTTATGAAGCTTAACCGATGGTAATAAAATGTTTTTGCTTTCAACACACACTCCCTGTGGTCCAATGTTCCTGTCTTCAGGAACCGTTATTACAGCAGGGCGATGTATTGGAGTTATTCTGCCTCCCCCCCGGAATGTGTCTTGTCATGCTGGATGGAGGCATCATCGACGTCTAGCAACGTGCATGGACACCTAGCGAGAAGAGCAGAGCCCTTCCTGTGGTAGTGAGCTGGTGGTGGTGGCATTCCCAGGTAGAAGCATCAGTTGTGGTCGTGAGGTCCCTGTGAATAAATTTGTCATGTTAACATTTGCTCTTCAATGAAGGCTGTATCTTGATGGTCAAGGAAAAACTGCTGCACCGAGAGGACTTGCCAACGCGCTCGGTGTCTCGCTTGGCTGTGACCCAGAGGTGCAGGTTCACATCTCCATGAGACAGTCCCACAGGGCAATCTTGTGTTAGAGCCTCTTTGGGGACGATGGTGCTACATGGGGGAAGAGAAGCAGATCACAAGCCTGCTGCTTGCAGGGGGTTTCCATCCCTTTCACAACTACTCTGCAAGTTCATGGGTTTATACATTGTTTTTTTTCTTTCCTGCGTACAAAAAATGGCATTTTTTTGTCATCCTGCATGATGGGTATTTTTGTGCAGGGAGGGTAAAGACGTTTCTCATCCAGGTTTAAGTAACCATAGAAAACGTGGAAAGTCCGCATTTTGGTTTACACATCATCGATGCTTTTATTGAGAGCATCTTTTCACATATAAATCATTTAAAAGTCGTATGATTTTCCTTCTCTGAACCGAAAGCATCTGTTTTGAAGCAGGGACCTCTGTGTGTCATTTCTGTGGTCCAGTGGGTTACCCCTACAGCTGGCATGAGTTGAACCAGCCATGGTTTCCCATAGTTGAAGTTTATAGTGTTACGTTTCGAAGCGGAGTTTCCCAGGCAGAGCACCCCCAGCACGGCAGCAGTACAGCTCTGAATATATTGCTTTTTCAGGCAACCATAACAGCCTTTTTGCTGGAGATTGCCATTTTGTAAATAAGCTTCTTCTTGAGCAGCACAGCTAGGACTACAAAAGATGGATGATTATTCCTTCCCAGAATTGCTCTTCCGCTGCAGGATCTGGTTTTTGTTGCGCTAATTAGCATAGAATAAAAAATGGCCCTGCATCTCCACTTCTCATCGTGCCTCTGCTGCCGAGCAGTCTGGGATTGGCGTTTGACTCAGCTGCGCCTGGGAATCGCTTTATTCACCACTGAAAATCAGCATTTAATTGTGGCACACAGATATCTGCAGGCTCCGACGCAGCAGAAGCCGCTGCCGCCGCCGCCAAAAATAAAACATTGCTTCTAATAAACTTTCAAATGAGTAGTTTTTTGGGAGGCTGGAAGAGTCGCCAAGAATATTTAGATGAAAATCTAGCGCTGTGGCTTGGAGCAGGATTTTACTAATGCCTTTAAAATCCAGAGCTCAGGCTGAAGGTAAGGTCACGGGCTAGCACGCAGCCTTTTCTCCCAGAAAACCTTTAATAGCTTTTCTTTTTTAAAAATTTAACAGTCCAGGTGGAAGTGAAATTTCACGGAGTGTCAGACGTGGCCAACGGCGTGTCCTTAGGACAAACTGTAGCAGCAAAAATACAACGCGGCGTGAAAACTTCCTCGTGAGAGCGGTGCAGGAAATTACTGTGCAGTCTGACACAGTGTCCTAGTGTTAGATTTATTATCTGCTTCCAAATCATCTGCCAGAACTCCTTACAATTGGAAGACAGGCAAGAACGTGTTACAAAAAGCCCTGGAAAATGAGCAGATTTGGTATGGGAGTTTTCATGCTGGGAAGTTTTCCATCCATACGGTGTTTAGGTCTCAACATAGAGGTTAATGGTGCTTAAACCAAATGTTATATACATATAGGAAATGGTGGTAGATGCCAGTCAGGCCAGACCAGGCTTGAACACGGTCCTGCAGGACGCTGCTTTGCCCAAGGTAATGCTCAACAATTGCTTTTAATCCCGCAAGGCTCCACCATCATTGAGGATGCGAGCTGGCACACTCCTCCCCTGTAGCACCTGCTCTCCTTCACTGATGGGCTTCTTCCCTGCCGGGTCGTGGCCACGGATCACACTTATGTGCTCTCCCCAGACCTCACCGGCTTTGGCAGCAAGCCTGGATGTTGCATTTTAGCCGTTTTCTTACCCGACTTGTGGACTGAGATGGTTGTATTAGCTCCCATGTCTTTTCCAGGCTCCTTTCTTGCCAGTTGTGCATCTGCAAAAGTGGACCTACATCCGTATCCCCTGGATGCTCCACTTTGCTTTTGGGTCTTCGTGGTGGTAGTGGAAATAAGTGACCTGGGTTTGTAACTCTTTTTTTTCCCTGTGGGGTATTAGTGTTATCTGCTTCTGGAAAACCATCTCCCTAGTGCTTGCTGTCTGATGAGGAAAATGTCTGCATCCCTGCCCGAAGCGTACCCGACACACCCAGCCAACTCCAGCAAGCCAATACTTTAGTTTTAAAAAGAGCTTTCTCCATAAAAAAAAAGATTTGTGCCCACACCAGATGCTGGACAGCCAGATGTTGCCTTGTACAACACTTGGGAATGTTGACAGCGATGCACGTGGGACCTGGGGAGCCACCTATGGCTGGGTCCAACATGGTGAGAACCGAAGGACTGGTTTCCCCTTTTCATTTGCCCCTTTCATTTTGGGAAAAAAAGCCCCGTTATCACAAGTGCTGAGCTCCAGAGGTTAAGGGCGCTGCTGGAGCATCTCCCAGCTTGCAAGGAGGGTGAGGACTGGGACCAGTGCAGACCTTAGCCAGGAGATTTCCTGCACCCTGTTTCCAGTGAGCTTTCCCAGCAGGAGTATAAAGGTAGGAGGGGATGAAAAAGGCAGATGTCAGCAGCTGGAATAGGCAGTCAGTGGGAAGCACGTGTTTAAAGAGAGAAAGGGAAAGTGCCTGATGTCTGTTGGGATGAATCCTCCTTTTCCAGCCTCTTTCCAGGAGTGTGCTGATATGAAGTCCTTCTCCAGAGCGTTTTCCTTTATGAAAAGGGAGATGGGATGTTAGGAATGTTCAGTGTTTACCAGACTGCCTTCAGTGTCTTGTTCTTGCATTAATTGTCCTTTGACTGGTAGGGTGGTTAAGAGAAAAAAAAAAAAGCCAGCTTAATGCATAGTCAGAAAGCTAAAAAAAAAAGACAAAAAAGCAAACCACAAATAAATAGGTAAATAGGCTACGTGTAAGATAGCGTGTAAAAGGAGGCAGTCTGCGGCACGACTCCTCTGTAAAGTGCATGATAAGCGTCGGCGAAGCTTGTTGCAGACACTGGGCAGGCTTTCCAGGGTTGCTTTCGCTAGACTTTGAGTATCATAGTTGCAAAGACTCGTAAATGTTCGGAGAGGCTCTTGGTTTTGGGGTGGCTTTTGTTTGGTTTCGGTTTGGTTTTTTTTCCGTAAGCTGTGACCACTTGCTTTCTGAATGGGTTTGTGGTGCTGGAGTCGATGGAGCTGTTCTTTATCGTAACCTGAAAGGTGTCAGTCGTTTGCTCATGTGTGTTCACAAGCTGAGCCGTGGCGTTGCGCGTCTCTCCGCGATGGTGTGACTTGAAGCACTTTTTGGTGTGGCATGTGCAGTTGCAGTGCTGTCTGTTTTTGATTTCACCCCCGGCTGTCCCCCGTGTTTCTCCTCCCCGTGTTTCGGACACTGAACCAAACGGACTTTGAAGCTAGCACTTTAAGTACTAGTAGTCACTTTGCTTCTGACTATACTGAGCACTGCACTTTTGTAAGTACTATTAGCACTGAGTTTTGAACCCTTTCATTTTCCCCAGTCTATTTCGCCTCTTAGGCGCGGTGTTAATTATTTAGGGGCCATCAGAAGATAATTTCGAGGTGTCTGTGACCACTGTCTGGTGCCTGACTTCCATTACATACCCGTTTGTGATTTTATAGATTCGGGAACAAAACCCATCCAAGCTTACTTTACACAACAGAACAAACATCTAAATCCCTGACATCCAGGCAGACGTGGTTGTTGTAAACTTTGAGGTCACCCAGAGACCCAAGCGCATGGCTTTTATAAACACCAAAGATACAGGAGAAGTCTCGAAAGGGATTGAGATGGTGCAAGATCATCTAATTTACACTTGGAATTGAGTGGACAAGAGATTTTGGTACGAGACCCCCTGGTTCTGCGTTAGCAGGGTGAGTCTGTGGGACAGCGGAGTTAAAACCAGCCTGAGATGCTGGTACCAATAAAGACTGCGCTCAAGCCATTGCAATAAAAGCCATCATTGTGCCTGTACTGAAAGTGCTGTTGAGATTGATTGTGGGCTTAAACTGCAGAAGGTATTTTTAAGTCAAAAGACTTGCAGGTGATTTAGAAGATGGAGCATAATAACTGTGGGGTTTGCTGTTGAATTCGAAAAGCGGTGTTAGGAGCTGATGGGGTCTCGCGTTAGGAGGCAGTTCAGATGTGCCTCACTATTCTTGTTAAATTCCTGTGGTATTTCAGTGCGGATGGTTGGGGACCAGAGCTGCCTGGTCAACAAGAAAGCAGTAGGGTAGAGTTTGCAGTAAACATAATCATAAATCTCTCGCATTTGAAATGGGATGATGATCCTTGGGATGCAGAATAATCCGGGTTTAGATGTCCCAAACCATCTACTCTCAACCAACTGGTGGTGTTTTGCTTCTTTAAAAGCCCTTGTGGGTTTTCCTCAGCAGCAAATACATCATGATGATCGTGAGGGTGCTGTGTTTCCTTCCCACCAGGGAACCCAGGGACTCTGCTCATCCTTGTTGGTGAGCCAATAGTCGATCCAAGTCCTTCTCTGGCAATACTCTGTGGTGGGAGTTTCTCCCCGGTGACACTTGATGGGTAAACCATGCCATTACGATCACTTTGAATGGAGGGAAGTCAATTAGGTCTTCTCCTTCACTGCTAGCAAGAGGGGATGGTGGAAATGACCTCCAGCGGGCAAAAAAATAGGTGTGTTTGTTTTCTTGTTGCAGCAGATGAAGTATTTTTCCTAACCAGCTCCAGTTTGGCAGTTGGGTTCAAATCAAGTTTCCATCTTCAACAGACCTTCATGGGTTTGGGTATTCAGTGCGAATTGAAGTTGTTTAAAAAACACAGACCTTCAGCAGCCCGAAGTGCTCTGCTTTTGCATCCCCTGTCGTTGGATTTAAAAATGGAAATGTAAATAGAATCCAGATTTCTCTCTTTCTTTTTATTTTTCCCCATTTTTTTTCCAAATTAACCCTGCAGATCTAGCTTTAAAAAAACAGCACCTGGTGATGTTGCTGCTATACCTGAGGCCCCCCCAAAATGATAGTGACGGAGGGGACAGCCTCTTCAGAAAGTACCTTGGTGGCTCAGAGCCTGTATCACGCTCGCTGCCACGAGGATATAGGCGAACCCTTTGGAAAATTCACCCCCCCAGCGAGCTCACCGGTCTCCTTGAGTCCTTGGAAATTAAGCTGGTGAGGAAGGGGGATGTGAAACAGGTCTGGTTTTATATATTTCCCCCCGCAGGTGTAGTTTTTTGCCCCTCAGAGTTGGCATCTTGTCCCTGAGGATGGTAAAAGCGAGCGTTTTCTCCTGCACGGCGCATGCGAGGCCGGAACGCAAAGCCTAAGCACAGCACTTTGGAAGGACCTTTTTTAGGTGGAAAAAAGGCTCTTGTAGGGATTTTCAGTTGTTTGGGTTTTAAGGTAGCTCATGGGAAGCACGTTGGAATCACACGCAGGCGATGTTTTACCGGCTGTTTCTTTTCCTCGAGAGAGGGGTTTTAATTTGCTTCGGTAGCTTAGAGTTCGTTTCCTCGTGAGTCTTTTTGAACCCATGCAAAACGCCCTTGAAATGAGTCAAGTTTATCAAAACCAATTGTGCATTGCAGGAAGCAATCTCAAAATGCACACACACGCCCATGCACCTCCCCGTGTGTACGTGTGTGTATACATCTAGATAGAGATATTATTTCCCAAACTATTCTTTTTTGGGGTTCTTTCTTTTTTGGGGGGTTGGTTTGGGTTTTGGGTTTGTTTCTCCCCCACCCCCCAGGATATTAACCAAAAGGTGTTTTAAAGTCATGGCATGAAAACTCCTAAATGTAAATCTGAGTACCTTGTGATGCTAATTAACAGGTTTTTCTGAAACTTTTATGTGATGCTTAATATTTTTCTTGGGAAGTTTCGTTTAATGTTAGCTCATTGTTCTGGAGGATGTTGGTCCTACTGGCATTAAACTAATGGAAATAAAATGCATGTGTTACAAGTGTAGAAACGGTGAAGAATTAAGTGTGAACTTACTGTACGATACTGATTCTGTCTTCAAACAATCTGTTTTGCTGTTCAATAGTTGACATATGGAAATGCCAATGTACTGTAATTTAGCACTTTTCCAATGGACCCTGTTCTCACTATGCCGAGGGAAGAAGTGGGTTTGGCTTCGGGGCTGTCTGAACTCAACCTCTGAACCTTTGCTGCCAGAATTGGCCTGAGGGGTGGGTGGGGAAACTCTAATTTGAGGTTTACTCATCGGTTCGGCATCCCAGTCCCCCAGCACATTGTCCCGGGAGCCAGGCTGGGGATGGGCTGGGGTGGGATGGAGGTGTGTCCGAAAAGCAGCTGAAGCAATCTGCAAACGCTGAAATGAAAAGGCAGGAGGGTTAAACTCCCAGCAGAAGGGTTAGAGTCCCAGCAGAAGGGTTAAACTCCCAGCAGAAGGAAGGGTTAAACCAACTCCCAGCCGGCCCAAAGCCTCCTTTCCTAGTGCTAACAGGGTGCAAAGTGTTCCTTGTCATGTACTGTACTGAAAGGGTTAATTGCTCCGTGACTGTATTGTACTGTATGAAAACTCATGAATTGCCTTGTATTGTTTCTAATGGACTGTACCATCTCCCATTCCGGACCTGTTTTCCCAGGTTTTTTCCAAATGACAGCATGTTCTCAGTTAGGTCCTCCCAACTCTCTGGTGCTAACTCTTCCGTATCCGATGGTGCTTCTGTGGATGCTAACTGACCACATGCCGACCCAGAGCTTGAAGTTCACCACGTCTTTCTTGTCTGTTTGTATCCAGTCCACAAACACACCCACACCCCCCCACACACACGTGCTCACAAAATGATAAACTTGAATTTGTTTCAAAGCATCATTGACAATCTAATGTTTTTTATGTCTGCGTCCGTTTGAGATGGCTTTTCTAGAAAGCAGCACGCCAGCACCTTTGCACTGGGAGGAGACCTCGTCCCGTTCACGCCGCAGCAGCTCCTCCGGCATCCGAGGTGAGCCGCTCCCTTGCCTGGCCGTGGGAGGTCAATCCATCCGGAGCCAGCAAGGAAGAGGAGGTGCAGGTGCCTTCAAAGATGCCCAGCCCTAAAGAGCAGCCAATGTCCCCGTGATCCGTACGTAGGTGGGCACTGAGGGGATGAACCTGCCGCTTGTGTTGTGGCAAGAATTGGCTTTTTATGAGAACGGAGGCAGAAAATTTGAGTCAAGGGGAGCCGGAGCTCCCAAGGGCACCTCCATCTCCCAGCACTGCTCACCTCTGCTGGCAGAGGAGCCACTTAGGTTGTCAGGTGACACACACCTCGGATGGCGTGAACAGACCCATCCCCTCCCAGCACACCCCTCCAACCCCCTACGCGAGCTGCTTTTTGGACAAAATAAAATCTGTCTATATTTTATATCGATTTGAAAACAAAGTCTGATATTTACCCCTGTTCTCAACTGAATTTGCATATTGTTGTTTGCCACGATATTTGTTCTGTCTTAAAATAAATTTGCTTACTTGTGTAGTCTTAACTGTCTGCTCTGATCCTTGCCACCGCATTTATCGCCGCCCCGAGGTTTCTCCTTGGGGCACTTCCCATGGAGGCGAGAAGGAAATCTGTCTGCCCAGGAGGGGAAATAATTTCAACCGAGGCTCAGACTATAAATGTTTCTCTCTCTGTTATCTCTCATTCATCTCCCCAGGGCTTTTCAATGTGATGTCCTTTTTTTTTTCCCTCGTCTTTCATCATCAGACCCTTCGATGGGATAAATGCATGGTGGAGGAAAGCATGGTGCTTAATTTAAGGGATTAAATTGTTGCTAATGCATTTCTTGAGGGTAAGTATTTTGAGGATGAAGGGATTTATGGCCACGAGCTCGCTGAAAGCAAGGAGTGGCCAAGAGCTGTGGGCATGGGCATCTAACGCCGGCTTGGTCTTAGCAACTCGTTGTGTTGGCAGGAGGTTGGCACCAGCCGCTGGAGACGTCGCGGCGGAAGGCAGTGCCCTCGGAAGGCTGGAAAACCAATTTGCACATGCGTTTCCAGGGACATAATCAAATCAGCCAGCGGGCTCAATAAGAGGAGTAAGGAAAATGTTCCAGATTTGTGCGTGGCTGCGAACAAAGCCTCTTGCCAGAGTCTCGGGTTTTGAGGGGTTTTTCCCCCAAAAAAAGGCTATTTTTGGATTTAAAATGTTGCAGGCTGCTGTGGGAGGGTGTTTTATATTCCCTTAGAGATGTAGCTGTGCCTAACAGGGAACGTTTCAAGGAAGCCCATGTGAGGGCTTGGGCTGTCACCCACCCTTCCTGTCGGGAATTGTCCCTGTGCATACGTTATGGCCACAGAGTCCATTTTTAGTGATTCCTCCCCCTTTCCAGGCACCGGCCCCCTCTCTTTGCCTCTTCCCTGCCCTCTGACCTCTCTCTGGCTTTTTTTCTCAGCTTATCAAGGTTTTGTAGATGTTTCCTGCAACCTCAGACTCCTCTCTCACCCGTCGCAGAGCAGAGATGCCACCTGTGCACCCCGGCTCCCGTTTCTTAACCACGTCCTTCCTCTCAGTCCACCCTGGAACCTCAGAGGAGACAGCCAGCAGCAATGAGAACGTGGTCTGGAGGGGACCCCACAGGTAACGCTTCAAACCTACAACTTCCCCTCTGTTTTTGCCTGGTGGAGGAGGTGCTGCAGGGTGGGTTTGCTCCCTGCCAGGCTCGCAGCCAACATCCAGTGTAGCACTGTCAGCTCCTGCCTGCTTCATTTTCTCTCAGCGAAGCTTTTCTGTTTTCCCTGCCAGGGAGTCTGCTGAACATCCCCCCGTCGCTGCCATTTAGCAAGCTCTGTCCCCACCACTCCTTGCAGGGAAATCCACTCCTCTTCCCGAGAGCTCACTCTTCCAATAAACCACATCGGGTCGATCCGAGGGGAAGTCCTGGTTCTCGTAGGTGTGAGATTTTGCCGGTCCTTGGCTGACGCCCACCAGCTCGGACCAATGCCTAAGAAACCTCTTTAGCTCCTGGTAAGGAGCCAGGAGAAATACATCCATTCAAGCTTTCCAGTTAGGCTTTTCCTATCGAATATTTTAATGGTGGTGAGGAATCAGCAAACAGAAACATCACCAAAGTGTACATGGGCATATAAACCTGTGTCCCCAGGGTATAGAATCATAGAATCATTACAGTTGGAAGGGACCTCCAGGGTCATCAAGTCCAACCTTTATCCCATCATATTCCTAACCATCAGACCATCAGACCATGGCCTCAAGTGCCTCATCAACCTGTTCTTTGAACACCCCCAGGGACGGTGACTCCACCACCTCCCTGGGCAGCCCATTCCAGTGCCCAACCACCCTCTCAGGAAAGAACTTCTTCCTAATCTCCAACCTAAACTTCCCCTGATGGAACTTGAGGCCATTTCCTCTCGTCCTGTCATCAGCAATTCGGGAGAAAAGACCAACACCAGCCCCACTACATCCTCCCTTCAGGTAGTTGTAGAGGGCAATAAGGTCTCCTCTCAGTCTTCCTCAGTAGGAAGGGGTGGGCAAATTACCAGAGAGTTGTCTCCAATCTAAAATTTAAGATAACAGCTTATTAGTTAGCAAGGAAGTAACTAACTAGCTGAACTAGCTTGCTAACAGCAAGGTTTTGCCACGAGCCTCGGGATCCGTGGTGTTTCTCCCAGCAAGGAGTGACATGAGACTTCCACGTTACCACACGGCCTCCTGCCTGATTTTGTTTCCCTGTATTAAATCATGAGGAAAATGCAAAAAAAATTGAAAGACATCAATAAAAGCCACTCAGCATTTGTTTTAATGCTGCATCATAACCTCCTGAGACCCAGGTTGTGCTTTTTCTGGTCATTTTGGGCATGATTTTTAAGGTGGGCGTCCATCTCCGTGTGCTTTCGAGGGCTGTCCTTGGGAAGCTCTTGGGTGGAAAGATTTATTGCCCACCGCCACGCTGGAGGCTTTGCCTTATCACAGGGCTGTTAAGTTCTCTGCTGCAGAGCCACAAACACAGGCAATTCGGTTAAAAATCATCTGCTGGGAACAAATGAGCAAATAAAACATCCAGGCTATGCAAATGGTTCCTGCAGGTGTCCTTGAAGCCATGGTCTAATGGTCAGGAATATGATGGGATAAAAGTTGGACTTGATGACCCTGGAGGTCCCTTCCAACCATAATGGTTCTATGATTCTATTCTATGATTCTGGGTGTTGAACTGGCAAATGCTGGGCAAGCTTTCAGAGTGGCTACAAAGTTGTGGTTTATGTGTATATTGCTCCATTTTACGTTGATAAATGTGGTTTTGGTTCACTTCAGGAACGTGATGTTTTGAACTCCTAAATTTTCTCCACTTCAAGGTGAAGTCCCCAAGTCTGGCTGCTTTACCCAGCAGGGATTAAGGAAACTGTCTGGTTTTGGTGTTCCCAGTAGAAAAACACCCGCACAGCCCGAGTAGGTCCTCAGTGATTCTCAATTTTTCCACCTGACATGAAAAAAAAACCCACTGCCAGGACTTCACTTCTCTTATTCTGCTAAAAATCCAAAGAGTTTCCCATCACTGATCTCCTAAAATCCTGGTCCTCACTGCCTGGGGCAGGCACTCGAGCATAGCCAATGCGCCAGATCTTGGCAACCAGAGACCCACAGACTGCTTTGGGTGTGAAGGGACCTTAAAGCTCACCCAGTGCCACCCCCTGCCATGGGCAGGGACACCTCCCACCAGCCCAGGGTGCTCCAAACCCCATCCAACCTGGCCTTCAACACTGCCAGGGAGGGGCAGCCACAGCTTCTCTGGGCACCCTGGGCCAGGCTCTCACCACCCTCACACCAAACAGTTTCTCCCTCCCATCCCATCTCCATCTCCCCTCTGGCACTTGGAACCCGTTCCCCCCCATCCCATCACTCCCTGCCCTTGGCACCAGTCCCTCTCCAGCTCTCCTGGAGCCCCTTCAGGCACTGGAAAGTGCTCCAAGGTCTCCCTGGAGCCTTCTCCTGCGCAGGACGGTGGTGAAGTCCCCATGCCCGGAGGTGTCTGAGCCGGGCAGAGGTGGTGCTGAGGGACACGGCGGAGCGGTGGCCTTGGCCGTGTGCCAGGTTCGCAGCCTCACGGGAGGCACCGAGCGCCCCCCCGGAGCCACCGATCGCCCCATGAGAGGCACCGCTCGCCCCACGGGGATCACGGTCGCCCCCCACGAGGCACCGATCACCTCCTCGGGAGCCACCGATCGCCCCTCGGCGATCACGGTCGCCTTCCGCGAGGCACCGGGAGGCACCGCTCGCCCCCCGGGAGCCACCGATCGCCCCATGAGAGGCACTGCTCGCCCCTCGGGGATCACAGTAGCCCCCCGGG
>VZRW01006859.1:100054-117908 GCA_013398125.1 Aegotheles bennettii | reverse complement strand
GGACCTTCTGTTCCTTTCAGAAGGGAGACATCTACCACTATCACCCTTCTTTTCTTCCTAGCTGAGGTGGTCATACTACAGGGAGTAGACCCTACTGCGTGTGGTGACGCCTTTGATGCAGGTGGGCCATCATCCCCATCATCCCTTAACTGGGATTCCCCATTGAGAGCCTCATACCTGTTCTGCAGAGGCACTTGGGGACATGAGGTGGGCAAGGTGGAGGCTTGACTCAAGCAATGACTTGCCTCCATTTACTACTTGGATTTAAGTTGTTGCTACCTGATTGGTGGCGGGGAAGGTATAGGGACCCTGTGATTTTGGGGTGTTTTCATTGGCTGCTGGGTGTTCTGCCCCTAAGAGGGCAGAGCACAGCACTGCTGGTCTGTCTCTTTCTTGGACTTCCTAATGCTCCTTAACCTTCCTAGCTCCTCTCAGAGCCCTACCACCAGGCTGAGCAGGCCGTCCACCTGCTCACACCTCATGCAGGCGTTTACACTGTTGTCTTTTGCTGCCAGCGAAAGGCTGTGGCACTCCCTGCAGCCAGAGGCTTGGACAGCTGGGTTTTGCCCCAAAGTAAAAGCACATTGTGTTAATGATTCCAGCCAGTCCGTGGACCTTTCATTTGACCAGCTGCCCTAAACTGTGCTGGCTGAAGGTAGGAAGTCAGATGTAATGAAACCCAGGATTGCCTGTCAGTCAAAATGTGTTCAGCAATGTTACTCTATTAATATATGATACAAAGTCTTTTAAAATACTGACTCTGATTCCATTTAAAAAAAAGTCACCAAGAACCCCCCTACGCCAGCTGATTTGAGTAGAAGTAGGACAAAGCTCATTTACCTACACAGATTTCTCAATCAGCAATTCACTGTATGCGTGAGTAAAAGGCCACCCACCTCCAGGAAACTTCCACCACAGACAGCTGAAAGACAATCCCTTCTGAAGCTAAGCAGTTGCCTTGCCTCCTTCCTCTTCCCTCCAAATAAGAAAACCCCCACACCTAATGTGTTCCCAAAGCTGGAGAATCTCCTGTGTTTCTGAAACACCTTGTCCTGCATCTTGCATTTTCTTCCGTGATGCCTTAGTTAGTGCCTTAGTGCCTTTATATCCTGTGCAGCCTGAAGTACTGAATTAGAAGGAAAGCCCATGTTTTTGCGGTATCTAACTCTTAGTTCAAGGTAGATCTGCAGGGTTCTTTTCCAGGAGTATACAGCTTATTTATTTTTTTTTTCAGATTTTAAAATACTTTGTACTAGATGTCACTCCACTACTCAGCTGGCTTCCTCCTACATTTCAGACAGGATTTCATCAGTCTTCATTCTAGATGGAACAAGTTTATGGCTTTGTGGACTGCATGCCTCCCAGGTAATGCAAACCAGACTGAGGAGAGGCAGTATTTCTAAGAATGCAATGTGTATTATCCAAACAGTCATATCTGAAAGGCATTGTTGTCTCCACCTCCCCTGTACTGATAGACCACAGGTTAGTTTTCTGCTTTATTTGTCCATTAAGGAATTGCAGCTTCTTCCCTTCCCCACAAAATTCACTGGTAGTTTTGTTCTGTGGTCCAGATTTTTCCCTTCTCTGAGGAGAGTCTGAGAAGCTGGGGGGCAGGACAGCATTGCCAGGGCTCAATATGGGGCCACTCCTATTTTCAAAACGTGTGCGGTAGGTTTATTGTTATATATTAGTAATCTTCATTATTACCTTTACTGTTAACCATTTGCTATTATTGTCCTCAGTAAAAAAACATGCAGGTGAGCTTTAGGAAGCTTCCCTCTAGTGCAGACCCTTGCGAGAAACATTTTTGCCAGAACGGCACATACCTGCACTGCAAGCACACGGGACTGTGCTGCTGGTGTCAGCTAGCTGACAAGACTAGATGAACATGCTTGTGCTGCTTGAACCCAAGGACAATGCTGGACATTTAAATGACTTCACAACACTGACAAAAGTGCCTCTTGTAGAACTGGCTTGCTTTAAAGGTGGCAGAACATGACATCACGGTTAAGTTAAACAAGGTACATGAAAGAACAAGCAGACGTTTGGCAGGAGGAGCAATATGTGATGTATTTCAAGATTAAAGTAGGACCTACAAGCAAAATCTAGGGTTGATGCAAGACTGCTGTGATATTAATTGCAAAGCTCTTGGATAAAAGACTTGGAGGAGATAGGCATAGAAGCAATTTTTTAAGCTTTGCCTTGAAGGGTGCAATTTCTAGAGGTGATGAATGCTTACACCTTTGCCCACTGCGATCAGCAGCTGTAGTGGATCAAATGCAGTGGTCCAGCACTGTCCAGGACAATGTCTCTGGCTTCAGAGAAAACATCAATAAGCCCTGCAACAGGTAGCATCGGTCAAGTCTGCCGAAAGACTGGTATTTGCTTGTGACATTTATTAGCTAGAGTTTGGCTTTTGTCCTGCAATACAAATGGCTGCACTTGGGGAACACTCCCCGAAAATGAAATCCAAAGAAAATTTCAATGCATCCCAACACCACAGCTACAACCAGAGCAGCCAACACAAATTCCTGGGAATAGCAGACACTAAAATATTTGCCAAGTTCCACTGAAGTTCAGCTCTCCTTTTTCTCACCCTCAGTGCATGCACTTTGCAGGTTTCCCCATTGCTAGTTAAGGACACTTTTTATGAAGTGACACTATCGGAGTAAAATTTAACAAATGTAAGGGCCATGACAGCTGCAAGGCAAGCTGTTCTGCCCATGCAGGTTTCCCCTGTATTGAGTTAGTTGCCTTTATTAAAAGGACTTTTAAATGGAGAAGTATTTTCCCCAGCAATGGCAGTGCACCCTTAAACTGCACTGAAATTCTAGGTCTCTTTTTTGACTGACCTCAGGGCATCATCTGAAGTGTGACTCAGAGCACACAGAGGCTGAAATAAGCAGGAATTATTGGGTTTTTTTCACAGGGTTGCTCATTCTAATTCTATTCTGAGACACCAGGGATTACTCACACTCCTCAGAACATATTGCTGGCATCCTGCTATGCTGCTCATTAGACACAAGGGTCCCAGAATAAAACCTGGTAGCCAGGAAGGCAGGATGCAGTAGCTGTTGGCTATCAGAAGCAGCACACCGCCAAATCAGTACAAACTGCCTATACTTTACATGCTTGCTCCATTCACCCTGCAGTACCTTCTCACCTAAAATCCAAGCAAGCTGCTTCAGGAACAAATTGGTTTTTCTCCAAGAGTTGGAGTGGCTTATACGTTACTCTGAGGGAAAAAATCCAGCTGAACAGGAACAAACACATGTACAAACACAAGAAAAACCATCTTTGCAGAAGAAGTGAACAGAATCATAGAAAAAATTATTATTGGGCGAGGGGGGGTAAGAAACAAGGAAAATATCTACCTATCTACCGCACCCAAAAAAAGAAAAAGGAAACTGGAAAAACAGTTACTTAGATTGTCACCATTCTACATTTTAAATTAAAGACAGTATCATCTCCTGTGTTTGGGGATTTTTAAAGTGCCTTAACATTATTGTTTGGCTTTTCTGAAGCAGTCTCTAATTTTTCTGATTATATAAATAAATTGCTGGTATTTTCTGTAAAGTGTTTCTTTCAAAACCATTATTATCATCAGTTCTGGAATAGATTCATCTCACTCACTCTTACATTTTTAGAACTCTCATATTCTTATATTCTGGAGCTGGTCACCAACCGGTCAAATATCAATACCTGGGTAGTCAACAGAAAGGAATACACATTTACATGACACAATTCATTTGTCCTATTTTGGACATCTAAAATGCAGCTTACAAAATACCTACCTTAAAAAATACCTTGCAGTCAAAAATGTGAGCAATGTTCTTCATTGTTACTTGAGCATGTTAATTTCGGTAGAGGTTCTTTTATGTCCTCTGTTTTCCTATATATACACAAAAAATTCAATTAGGTACAAATATAAACATTTTCCTTTATGAAATGTTTCCCATTTAAAGTTGTAATCTTATCTCAAAATTCGATGCTTTCATACAAGATTTTAGTTCATTATGATTGCCAGAAAATCCTTTTTTTCTTTTTTTTCCCCTCTTTTTTTTTTTTTCTTTTAAGCTAAACCTGAAGATAAGCACATATCCTCTATACCTGGAACTTGTTCAGAAGACCATTTTAAGTCAACAGATGCTGGGAAGATCTTCCCCTCTTTCTTAGCGGTGAACCAAGTTCCGTGCAAGTTTTCATTCTATTTTACACATATAACTACTACACATTCAATTTACGCACATATTTGATTTAAATGTATGCTGAAAGTCCTTAGGACTTATGTATGTTGAAGATTTTCCAAAATCAACAGCAAGTCAACATAGTCTTAAGTGGAAAGTCACATACCTCTCACGTTGTTATGCTTTTCCTATGCCTCATTCCTCTAACGTTTGCACTAGGAGAGAAAATCCACTGAAGCCATTAGAAGTACAGGTGTAAAAAACAGATGCAAGGTTGAAAACAAGTATTTTGTGCCCAAAGGACAACTGCACTACTGAAAATCATCAGACTGAATGGGAGAGGCAGCAATTCATACTTACAAGTAGGACTTTTCTCACCGTCTACACTGCAGTGACCTTAGGCTTGAGAAGTGCTATGAGGTGCTTAACTGAAAAGTGCTATGGGATTATAAGGAGCAGTTTAGAAACACATCTAAAAGAAAAGTATTTTCTAGAGCTAATTAAATGCTAGGTTGTTTTTTTTCTCTTTCACCATCCCTCCTCAATTAGAAGGTGTGAATTCAGGGACTCTTCCTATTTGAAAGATGTCTAGGTGATATTACAGGAGAGGGAGCAGAGGTAATAAATCACACAGCAGCTGTTGAAATAATATTATCCAACCTGTAAAGACATTTTTCCAAATCACTTCACACATTCGTCACTCCACCAGTACTGCATCTGTATAATGAGTTAGTCCTTACCCTTCCCCTCTGGTGTGGCTCCCCATTCTTATGAACTGCCTAAGCTGGAGTTACAATTCTGGCTGCGCTATGAAGGAGAACATGACTCAGCTCCAGCAAAGACAATCTATAAACCATGTTGATAGCTGACTATGGAAAACCATGGCTTACATGGTGAAGCATATCTTGACTTAAGGAAGAGAAAAGGTTTGAGTTTACCACTATTTTAATCATGCTAAGAAAAATTAGCACAATTAAAATGGTTACCCAGTTTTAGTAATTTGCTAAGTCTTCCTTCAGCAATCTAGAAGGCAAAAAGGGATATTTATGTCACCTTTCTCCTGAACAGCATGTTAACAGCTTCTTACAGAGCCACAACAGCAGCTACAACACATTTTCTTGGTCATATTCTGGTATGGTTTCAGATTGGGTTTATAGAACATGAGCCATAATTCTATCTCTTCCTGGAGATGGGCTAGGATAACATATCCATATTGACTCTACAACATCTATCAAAGGCTGATGAGGAACGAATACCATTAAGCTGTCTGTCTGACTCTGCGCAGGAAGAAGAATGGTCATTTGCTATATATGAGTCATTGACAACAGAAAAAAAAATCAGAAATGCTTTCTGGAGGCTCCATGACTCCTCATTACTTTCTTGTAGTTACTATTTAAGTAAAAGCAATAGAAAATGCATATACGTAGAGAATGCGTATAACTCTGATGACTTTCAAACCTGTGCTAATTTCCTTTTCACTGGTTTCAAAATGAAATAGTGTTGCAAATGCATCCTGAAAGACATGTGTTTTTTCCCCAAAAAACCCCAAACAAACATTTAGCTAATGCTGAGAAGAAAGCTTTCTGTCAATGCAACTGCAAACTATCCTTTCCAATGACACAGAAAGGACTTCAAATCACTTTATAAATAACAACTGCTGGTACAGTGTCAATTTGAGTGAGAGAACTTCAAACTCAGGCTATTGAAAAACAAACTGATCTACTGACAGAGTGCCAACCTTTCAGTAAATCATGCCATACAGTTGAGCCAGCATTTGGCATAACCAGGGACAGTGAGATTTTCTTAGAAGAGATCAATCCCTGGAGGACCGAGAGGTTGCTATGTTTGTCAAGAGGTCCATTCACTGTGGTCTGTCTACAACAGTCCCTCTCTGCCTCTCCTTCTTTCTCACGCTGTTCCCCTGCTCCAGCACGGGGTCCTCCATGGGCTGCACTGTGGATATCTGCTCTGACACGGCCCTCCACTGGCTGCAGGGGAATGACCTGCTTCAGCGCTTGAAGCACCCCCTCCCTTTCCTTCTTCATTGACCTTGGTGTCTGTAGAGCTATTTTTTTTTCTCCTCCTTCCCCTCTCTCACAATTGCGACACAGCATGTTTTACCCTTTCTTAAATATGTTTCCACGGAGGTGCCACCAGCTTTGCTGATGGGATCAGCTTTGGACAGCAGTGGGTCTGTTCTGGAGCCAGCTGTGTCTGGCATGAGAGCAGCCCCACGTCTTTTCTCACAGAAGTCACCCCTGCAGCCCTCCTGCTACCAGAACCTGCACACATAAGTCCAATACCCTGAGGGCGTAGATATGATCATCCTCTGGGTGTTTGGACAATAAACCTTTCATCCCCACCCTTCCCAAATTACCACCAGCTTGTTTGCAAAGAAAAAATTAAACAGACCTAGTTCAAACCACAGTCTGCTACTGCACCACGTAACTGATGGAATTAAGGGAAAAAACCCCCAAACAAACCATCTGTGATTCATTCCAAGGAGAGGTAAACATGACCAGAAAGCACTTTAGGGAAGTGCATTTGAGCAGTGTATGCACAGCTTTGCATACACATTAACACAACTTCTACTGAAATGAGATTTGAGGCTTTACAGAGCTGAACCAGTAGCAATCCCTGCCAGTAGCACAAATCCCACATGAGGCTGGGGAACCACACCATCCCTTTCTCCAGAAAGTCTCAGTAATAACAACCAGTGCTTCTAGTCTTCTTCAGGTTAGCTGCTTCCCTGCAGAGCTCTTCCCTTTGAAAGCTAACCACGGGTTTCTTCTAGCATCGAAGGCAGAAAGTCCTCTTTAAGGCGTACAAGCCATTATGGTGAAGAGCATACACAGGTACACAAGTATGGGCAGCCACCACTGTGTTTCTGAGGGCAGCTGACCTCGTGGGCTTTGGACCTCAGTGGGGAGGGAATATACTGCAGCATACTTGGAGATCACCTTTTGTCTTCAAGTAGCAAGTGAGAGTAAAGCAACAGTGAAGACTTGTGACAGCCCTTCTTTTTACTGCAATTTCAGAGACAGTTAGAGAAGCTCCCTTAGAAGAGGGTCTCCCCTCCATTCCACAGGTGAGATTTCTCTAAAATACCCAAAACTTTGTTGCTTCAGTTTGATGTTACATTTGGTAATTTCAGACTTGACACAAGGTAGAGGGCTGAGGGAAGAAAGGGAAAACAGGTCGGTTTTTTAATAACTAAGTCCAGAGGCAGGCCCTGCCTTCAGCTTAATCTCTGCAGTTGTGCTTTTCATGACTTTGGAAAAAAATTTATGTTAATTCTTGTAACTACCTCTATCTGTCACAATGCTAGCAGTAGGTGCCAAATCTGTGTATACCAAAGCAAATATCAAGTAGCTTTGCATTTATAGAATCATTACGGCAGGAAAAAAAAATTAAAATGAAATTCTGTCTCCAGGGACCCAATCATCCTGCCAGTGTAAGTTGCAACACACACCTGATGAAATGATTATGCCTCAAATTAAGCTTTTTAATTTGTGTATAAAACTGGGTCACAAAGCTTATTTTTTCTTCCCCTTGCTCCCCTTCACAGCTCTTATAGATGTTAGTGTACTATATTACACACAGTCAAAAACACGCTGAAGGGCAGAGCTTTGTCGATGGCTCTTCAGCATATCTATGCTGTGTGTTACAAGTACAGTTTGCAGCCAACTTGAAATCTGAATCAAAACAAAGTGTATTTTACAAAGGTGCTCTTTAAACACATTGCTGTTATGCTGCTCACTAACCCTAATGCTATCAATGCAGTAATCTTAACTCCTTTCCACCCCCACCCCCAGTTTGTGTCACCAGCATCACAAAAATCTTGTGGGGTTTTTTTTCAAGTGTTTCACCGTCCCTGGAGTTATGCAGACAGTTTCCAGACTGGAGTTTGTAAGCTAACTTAATCATCCCTGTTATTAGTTTGCAAGATGTCCATTACAGTAGGCAGTAGTCACAAAATATTTCTGTTTTCTTCTCCAGGTGCAGATAAGAATAAAAAAAAATAAAATACATCTAAAGCAATCTGTATGTAGAGGAAATATCATTGTACTGTAAACTGGGAGATAAAACTTTTGTCACGCATACTGACAAAGCCCCCCAGCCAAAGTCTCTTATCACTCAACCAGCCAGGCAAACAACTGATCGTTTTAACCCCCCCAACAGATGTTCCAGCTGTTCAGGGTAGTGGAATACCCATGTCCATCTCTGCTCAACAGCAGAAGGCTCAAGCTCTTGAAAGTCATCAGCTGACACCAGGGACAAAAGGTCAAAGCATAGTCTAGACAGAAGCTGTAAACTGGGATGCTCAAAAGCCATCAGTCTGACAGAATGAAAGAGGAGCTCAGCAGGATTTTTGCAACAGATTATGTGCAAAATAGGCATTTTACCAAATATACCTCCTTCCTCCTAACAGACAACAAACACCAGTCAGATTTTTGGCCCACGCTGTATTCTGTATCATTTTGTAGTTGTTTATGCATTTTAATTTATTTTTTTTAAAAAACAAAACAACAAGCAGCAGCATTGACTCTTTCTTTCTCACTAAGGTACTCAGTTACCTTATGTTAGCAAACCAGATCCTTTAAGCATGAGTCCAGCACACTGAAGATGTACCTTGATGTAAGCAGGACAAATTCAGTGGAAGTGACCAGAGATTCATTTAACCCTAGGATTAAATTAAATCTTCTTTCTGGAGCCACCAAATTGAAAAGCCATGGCAAACAGAGAATTAAGCTATACAGCTGTTGCACTTCCATTCTTTTTCTTTCCAAACCCATCGCAACACTGCTAGTGTCATCCCAACATCAAGTAGTACAGGCACCCCAGTCAAGTCTCCGTCACTTGTTATTTGACCTCCTCAGGGCCCAGTTTTCACCCCCACCTGTATCATAGCTCACACCAGAATGGCAATCTGAAGGTGATGAAGGAAAAATGCAGCAAAACACTCAGGATTTATGCTCGTCTAGTGCCTCGTCATGTTCCCACTTGCTAAGCTCTGCTGAGGTGTCACAGAGCAGAGCTGAACACCTCCTGCATTTTGCTACATAGCTCTAATATGCATGCAGCTCCTATGCCCCCTGCCTACTTTGATTACTCCTGCTTTTGGCAATTAACACCAGAAGATTAACAATTGGCTCCAGGACAATTGACTCTGGAGGCAATTAGCCTCTTACAGGCACCTCACTAGTTGCCAATTTCGTAGAGGTGAGAGGTGCAGGGGCTATTAATGAAATGTATCAGGAAGAAATAACCGAGCTGTCAGTTAGTCTTTGGTCTCATCTATAATTCTGTTTAAGAATAAATGCTGTAATTCTACATCCCATGTGAATCTCAGAAGGCTAAGTAAAGTCACCTTAAAAGGACTGCTTTGCCACAAATAAGGGATTCATTTGATGTTCCCGTTATGGTAACACCCATTTAAAATTCTCCCTGTTTTATACAAATTAGGTGGTAGTGAAGTCAAATGACAAGGACACGGCTGTGCCGATTCCTGCCTGACTTCTAAAACACCAAGTAGACACAGCTCTCTCACCAGTCTCATGCTATGTATAAACACAGATATCTTTGCCAATGAGCACTGTTTGCAATGCTGTGGTCAGTTCATAACCAGATCCAAAAATACACGAGCAGTTTCAGAAGCAGATGGTCTACTTGAGCCATTTAAACAGAAAAAAAAATTGTAAGCAATTTTTTACTATTTGTAGTACACCATGAGCTCAGTTCAGCAATCCTTAACTATTTCAAACCTTATTTATGTTGGCAAGAGTTGTGTGGGCATATATCCTTTGAGAATAAAGAAGATGGCTTCCAGGTTTTTACTGCTCAAGGGGCAGAGAAATACACTCCATTCATCAAATCCTCGTGTTGGAAAACCAGGTAATGCACAAATAACAGAATGCCACCACAGCTGTATACCAGGAGCATGGGGAGCAAATCTGTGAATGGAATTAGGCGTTTTACCCCCATAGATGGATCCTCATGCACCCAGGGAGAGAGAGTTGCTCAAGACAGACAAGGAATAGAGTGCTGAGCTGTCCTTGGAGGGTGCGGAGGAAGAGGCTGCATCTTACATCCTGTCCCTTTCCATGACTTCATTTTGCAGCTATGTCCACCTGGGATTCACAGCCCGCGGTCAAGTGAATTATCCAATAGTAGTGTTAACAACCCCTGCAGCCAGGACTGGAGTTCAGGACACCAGAGCTGGAAGTCTTGGTCTTTCATCAGTTTGTCTGTGAGAACAGACGGTGGGAGTCAGTGTCATAAACCTTATTAAAGTTGAGATAAACAGCATCCACTGCTCTCAGCTTGCCCACCATGCCAGTCATCTCACTGTAGAAGGCTACCATGTCAGTTAGTTAGCTTCATAAATCCATGCTGATCCAATCACCTTCTTAACCATGTTTGCAATGGTTTCCTGGATTAGCTGCTCCAATACTGTCCCAGGTATTGAGGTAAGCCTGACCAGTCTGTAGTTCCCTGGATCCTTTTTCTTGTTCTGCTTGCAGATAGTGACATTTGCTTTCTTCCAGTCTTTAGGAACCTCTGCTGATCAGTACAAGCTTCCAAAGATAACCAAGAGTGGCTTTGGAGAGACATCAGTCAGCTCCCTCACCACTCACATATGCATCCCATCGGGTTCCATGGACTTGTGCATGTCCAGTTTGTGTACACCTTCCCTAACCTGATCCTCCTCTACTGAGTGTAAATCTTCATTACTCCAGACTCTCCCTCTAGTTTCAGGGGCCTGAAGGCCATTCCTACCAGTAGAGACTAGGGCAAAAAAACATTAAGTATAATGGGACAAAGGACCATTGAACAGCAGGCCCACGCTTTGCCTACTCTTCCTTTTGCTACAGATGTACTAGGAAAATCCCTTCTTGTTACTCTTCATAGCCCTCACCAGATTAAATTCCAGGTGACCTCTGGCATACTCAGTGTCTCTACATTCCTCCTGGGTCACCTGTCCCAACTCCCACCTCTTGTATTCTTCATTTTTATATCTGGGTTTTGTCTGAAGCTTCTCATTCATACATGTAGGCCTCCTGCCACTTCTGCTTGACTTCATGCATGGTACAGATGTGGGCACCAACAGTAGGGGAGTGCTCCAGGAGCAGCAGAGTGGTTCCCCTTTGCTGGGCTCACAGAGCATCTCCAATGTCTGCACATCCAGATATATGTATTTAGACTCCTTTCTGCACAGCATCCTGGACATGCTGATGAACTATCTGGGGGAGGAAGGTGACCCTGGACTGAATGAAGAGCAAAGTAACACAGTTTGCTGGAGAGATTCCTTTGAGCAGGACCAAGTGGTGCTGCTCAAAGCTGAGACACCTTTTTAAAGAGCAGTAACAATTCTGCTTTTCATGCTAGCTGCAACACAAGGGACAGCAAGATGATCTGGCTGGAGGACAGAGGACCTCTCCTGTGCAGTCACAAAAGGTGCAGAATTCAAACACACATTGCAGAAGAGGATGCACAGTTAAGGTGGCACCCGTTTGTCCTACGCTTGAGCCTGTTTCCTGGAGTTCATTGCCTGACATTTCACTTTCTCTCTTCCATTCTAAAAACGTCTCTTAGCTTGTATAATCCTCCTTCAATAGATTTGTTCCTGTTACCAAATTAAAACTAGTGCTCTAGAGGCCAACAAAAAGCAATCTCTTAGTGCAGGTGGGCTTTTTAAAAGGTGTTGAGCATTTTATTTGAGAATTGGAGAGGGAAAAACAGTCACATACAAATTAATTACATCTATTTGATACCAGGCATCATTTTATTGCACATAAAACCTGAAAAGCAAAACATTTAAACTCTTCTACATTTTCAAGTCAGTTATCTTGTAAAATATTATATTTAGCTTATAGTATATTCTCAACCAAAATATTGATCCACCAGTTACCCTAGACAGAAGGCAAGTAAGTGTCAGTTTAATAGTGTGTGGCATTTCAGTTTAAAACCTAAGACAAAAAGAAGATGGTGAATTCAGAATCCGTATATTCATGCTGGGCTGGATCTTCTCCAGGCCACAGCAAGGAGTGTACCTGGGTCTGGTACCTGATCTGCACAGAGGCCAAGAAATGCAACCACACTGCTGGTGTCCTAGGGTGAAACTGGCTTGCCTGCACCACAGAGGGAATATAGCAGCTCTTCATCGTTTGATTTCTCATCAGTGGTATTGTCTGTGAAGTGGTCATTGAGGGGCACAGTATAAGATGGGGTTGCACACAGCTATAACATGAATGGAAGCGAGGGACTGTGTGGCTGTTGCTGCAAATCACCTTGCTGAGCACTTGAGATGGTTTTAATCTACATAAAAAAGTCAGACATTACAAATGTTTAATCCCTACCAGAATTCGTCCCCTCAAGGAAGGTGTTTGGGATGCCTCCCCCATTTATAACAGGTAGTTCACCTAGGTATATTTGACATTCAGACTCCTCAGTGACCAGTATTAAACAGCCTTTGACTATACAGCCTACAAGGTCTGAATTTCAAGGCAAGACACGGAGCTGGAAGGACCCATGGCAGCACAGAGAATGGCAAGCATTCCCCTGAAAAGTACATAGGCTCCTAACCCGGCAGTGTCTTGACGGAGGGTTCATAAAGACCTGAGAGCAAACTCAGAGCAAAGTCCACTGAAAACCTGTATTCCTACAGAAACAGATACAGGTACCCATGATCAGATATACCACACTAATTCCAACCAATCCAAGCTGGCTTCCTCTGTCGAAGATGGAGATGGAATGGGCATGTCCTTTCCTGGCATGCAGAGCCCCAAGGCAGGAGTGCTACAACAGAATGACAGCTACACTTCAGTGTGTGCTGGTATTCCAGCACATCCGACACGATGTTTCTGAACAGGAGCAAAAAAAAAAAACAAACAGTGACTGAGAAACGGAACAAAAAATAATAAAACCTTTTGGCTAGTTTCAAAGCTTTTCAGTCCAACTGAAAGTAGAAATCTTTCTACAGAGTGGTCAGTGTGTGTGAATGGAGCAGGATGCCTCTCATCAGAAAATGAAGGTGTGCACTTTTATATCCAGGAACCAGTGCAATGCCTGACTGCCTCACAATAGAAGTCATATCAGAAGCTTAAGGGGATGGGACAGGGAAAAGCCTTTGAATTTGACCTAGTCAGAACAGAATTAAGACTTTAAGGCTACGTGTGTGGCTGGAAAGCACAATACTCACACATAAAGCACTGGTAAAACAAATAAAAGAGATCTGAAGAGCTACTGCTGCCAGTAGAGACCAACTTCTGTCTTGTGACAAGCGTATTAACCTTTTGAAGCTCTGATCCAGGTGCCTCATTAGTTCTGTGATAATTCTCTCCATCAGCATGCACATTACACTCCTGCTATTCCATTTGCCAGCCAGGTCACAGGGGGCCGCTGCTCCAAGCTTATTTATGGTTTGATTCAACACACCCCTCCTCCTCTTTTTCAGTCTTAAGAAACCCCAGCTCCTGTAGAGAGGCCAGATTTTTTTAAAAAGTGTTTAAGCTCCCAGAGTCTCTTCTTGTTCTCAATTGGAGATGAACCCTTTAGAAAATGCCAGATCTCTATCTCGAGTGTGCAGCACTGTTGGAAATCTGATCCTTAGCATTTGGGACAGCATTACATACCCACATGCTACCCCCGTATCAATGCATTTTGCAGCTAAAAAGAAGCTCAATGATATATGACTGCGTTCTGGGTGAGTGGTCTGAATCTGGACAAAGCACGTTCCCTTTTATCAGCAAAAAGAATGCAAACCAGCGACCTCTCAAGAGTGCAATTGGTATTAGCGCCTGCTTAAGCTTCATATTGAGATATGAAATCTTAGGTATTTTGTGGTTGTTAGTACAATAACACCTGCACAATCTCTTGATTGCAATTATTCCCACGTCACCCCCACGGGGTAGTGTTATCACCTCCATCTCACTGATAAGGAGTTGAGACGGGCGATGGATTAAGTTAAGTCACTCCAGACGTGGAGGAAGTCTGCACTAAAACTGGCAGCTGACCCAGGATGCTGCTCAGCACTTGCCAACAGATGCGGACTCTTTACACAGAGGAACTACAAAATTCTGAAACTACAAATTTATATTCCAGAATTTAAAAACCAACACATTGACCTCATTTGATTATTTTAAGGAATATATCGATTGCTAGTGCCAAGAATGACTAGAGAGAGTCCTAATACCAGATATAAATACAGAAACCAGCAGGCACATGGAGAACTGCAATATGGGTCTCTAAGAAACCAGCAACAACCTTTAGTTTAATACCACAAAGCTGCTGCATTTCTTTATACAGCATATAGGTAGGAAACTCCATGGGAAAAATGGGGTTTTTTTGTAGATTTGGGAGGAGGATTGTTGTTTATCCTTTAATGACTTTTAGGTGCTAGTCCCGTGAACCCTCACACCCCTTTACACCCTGACAAGCAAAGGTCTCACAAGTATTTCTCAAAGACATCCTTCTTCCATGTAAAATACTTAACAATTGGATTCTTTAAGACTAGAAACTATCATTTGTGAGTTGGGTAATAGTAACGGATATTAGGAGGACATTGATAAGCCTTATGATCTTCTCCAGAAAGCCTTTCAGACTTAGATAAGTGTTCAGCCCCTTTCAAAACTTTCTACACCTACCTTCACCTTTTCCTTATTCACCCCCCTGGAACCAGAACCTACCACCCTCTAAGGGCATAGCTGTTACCATTCCTACAGGGCTCCCTGATCTACCCAGAGTGCTTTCTTTCAAGAGTTTTCATAACTGAGGCCTGACCCTGGAAATGCTCTTGCACACATGAAATCACTCAAAAGCATTTGCCTGTTCCGCTCTCACTACTCT
This sequence comes from Aegotheles bennettii, assembly GCA_013398125.1. Classification (NCBI taxonomy): domain Eukaryota; kingdom Metazoa; phylum Chordata; class Aves; order Caprimulgiformes; family Aegothelidae; genus Aegotheles; species Aegotheles bennettii. The sequence goes on along the minus strand of VZRW01006859.1, from coordinate 102,873 downwards.
GTTTCAAAGAGCATTTCCTTCCTCCTCCCTCATGAGCTGGGAAGATACCACACATGGTTGTGAGTATGGCTGTAGCTCTCCAGGGCTGCAGTTTGTTCACAGCACATTACTTGTCTACAAAGCATTTTCTCACCTGGGTCACCACTTTAAAGGGAATTTCTCCAGCCTGGATTTGTAACATTGCTGTAGAACATTGCTATTCACCAGCATGAAATCCATGCTCCATATGAGTTCAGCAGCTATAGCACAGCAACTTCCTAGACATCCTGCTATGCCCAAGGTCCAATATTTAAATCCAATTTTCTCCACTTTAAGGCTGGCTGTCACAGTTTCCATTTGAGACTATTTCAGTAGCTCAGTTTTAGAATCTGTTACTCCCAGAAACTTTAGCAAGACTGGTCTAATAAAGGCAATTTTTCAAAGGCAAGTTTGTGCAATTCTTTGTTTCTCCATCAGTTTTGCAGGCAAATTACTTATGTTCAGTATGCACTAAGAGGATCTCCAATTCTGGACTAGCACTATCCTTCACACAGAGTGAGATGTTACCATCATGTCCTCCAGGCACTGTCTTTTCTTCCCTACAGATGTACCATTAGTAGGCTAATATTGCTAATACTGTCATCAGCAGACTTTTATTCTGCTTCTACCTCTATTACTAAGATGCTATGTAAGGGCAGTGCTTCACCTGTGCCTCAACTCTTTACCTCCAAAGTAGAGAAAACATGGGGATTGTCATATGTGGCCACTGTTGCTTCAGGAAAGAGTGAAGACTTCTGGACTAACCAGAGGTGGGAGACTAAGCCAGAATAAAGCATTTAAATGTTTCCACCCCAATGAACTTGTTCGTGTTAACCTTCGCTATTTCTCCTACAGCAGCAGCCTCCTTGCACTATTTCAGTATCACCTGCTGTCAGTAACAGCTTAAAAGTGCTTTATGGTCTGTCTTATCTACTTTCCAATACTGAACAGAACAAGTTTCCTGGCTGTTTTCTGCACTTTTGCTTTTGCAATCGATGTTTATCATTGTTAATTACCCATGGTATCATTACAGATCTCTAATGAGTGAAAAAGGCCACCACAGTATCTTGTACTGGATCTATCTTGAACAAAAAGACAGCTCCTCTCCCAGCGGGTTTACAATCAGTGTGTGACCATGGGCCAATGTGTGGATGCACAGAGTTCCAGGTAAAAGATATTACTTTGGTAAATGGCTTTCCCCTTCCTCTTCCATACCTCGTGTGAATTGTGAAACCCCTTTCTCCTCCTGAATACCAGCCCTAGATTGATGCATACACCACAACAGACAGTTTTAGTCCTGGCTTCTTCATAAGGGACCATCTCAGTGCGTTCCTGACACCAACTCACCTTGCTTAGCTCAGGGCAGACAAGCCATGGCAGCTCCAGGACCAGCAGCTGCTGGAGCCATCACATCACCTAGGAATAAAGCAGACTAAGACAGAAGGGACAGAAAGGAGAGCTGCAGGGCAGTAATACCCATGCAGCCTGAGGGCACGCTCTGTTAGATCTAGATCAGGTAAGGAGAGCTGTGCTGCCCCTTCATTTAACTCTTGATGACCAAATGAACATCTTCTATCTTCTGCTCCCAAGGAGATTCAAGTTTACAAATTGGGGGTGTGGAGTTCTGGGTGCTGCTTCTATGCTGAACGTCAGCTGTAAAATCTGGCTTACTAAAGAGATCCCCACGAAGGGAGAAGAGCCTGGTGTTTCTGTACTCTTAAGGCACTTGGGATTTTTCTCGTTTCCCAGGGCCTACGTATAATGAAAATCATAATGAAAAACAGAGACCCTTAGGGTGAAAGAAAACAAAATGAGGACTCAGGCTTGAAAATGGAGCTTCTTTTTGCCCTCTTGTCAGATTTGCTGAGACAGGGACAGGAATTCCCCTCCACTGAGCTGCTCCCAGAAGGGAGGCCCAAGGATCACAGCCAACTGGGTGGCCTTTTGCTAACCTTCAATTTCCTCCTACTTTGCAACTACAGTGCAGCAGGGTCAGAGCAAGGCTCCTCACTGCCATGGACCAAGCTGAATTTTGCGGCCCCAAGAAGAGGAGCGGGAGGCAGTGGGGACAGCGGGGCTTCCTGCCATGGGGCACAGAGGAGGTGACATCCATCCTGCAGGGAGGGGGAGACCCGTGTCCCCCATGCCCCATGCCCCCTCAGCACCGCGGGGCCCATTTGGCTCCCCGGGACTCGGCACACGCCGAGGGGCACAGAAGCACGGCCGCCTCGCTGCCTCCTGCCCAGCGCTGGTCCGGCCGCCCTCGGCAGCTGTCCACATCGCAGTTAACAATAACCTGAGAAGAACCCGGCCCTTTTTTGGCTCCATTTCCCAGTTTATGGCCTGCTTTTGGCCAGGAGTTGCCTGCAGGGGCAGCACGAACACCTCAGCCGGAGCAGGGTCGGTAGCCCAGGAGGAACTCCCAAGCTGCTGCTTTATGTTTTTTTCCTTTATCCCAAGCTCAGCCCGAGGGAGAAGCAGCCGGGCAGCCCTGTGGCAGGGCGCTTCCACCCCCTTGCCCCGCTGCTGCTCTCCCCGCCGTGCAGCGCCAGCGAGGGAGCCTCCGGGCGTCCCCTTCCCGGGGATACGCGCGGTTCGGGAGGAGCCCGCCGAGCCACGCCGCTCCCCGCGGGAGTTACAGCAGCTTCGGTACCAGCTTGAAATCATACACAGACCCTGTCCGCCGGTGCCCGCCGCTGGGAACCCCCGGGCCGGGGCCGGGGCCGCGCTGTTACGGCGCCCCCTGGCGGCGCGCAGGGGCAGCGCTGGCGCTTCCCGGTGCCGCTCCCGCCGCGGTCCCG
>VZRW01006859.1:34517-99387 GCA_013398125.1 Aegotheles bennettii | reverse complement strand
AGGTGGGGTCTCATGAGAGTGGAGTAGAGGGGGAGAATCCCCTCCCTTGCCCTGCTGGTCATGCTGCTTTTGATGCAGCCGAGGAGAGTCCAGGCAGAGGCAACCAAGACAGGCCTCTGGCCAGTCTAAGCAGGAATGGGGTTAATTATGCAACAAGGGCAGTTTCAGGTAGGGACACCACACAGCTGCAGGAGAAAGGCCTGCAGCAAGGAAGTGCTGGACATCCTCCACTCTCAAATGTTCATCAGCCACCTGCGAGGGGAAGCCAGCGGCTGAGTGTGACCACGGCTTTGTTCTGCAATAAACTCATGTCAGTCCCATCAAGAAAGAGAGAGAAGAGCCAGTAATTCAGTGTCATTCACTTGAAGGTTTCTCCTGAAATCTGAGCTCTTGTGCAAAAAGAAGGAAAGAAAAAAAGAGAGGGGGAAGCAATATGAATCTCAGCTGCTTTCACCTCCCTCCTTTCCAAAATAATTATACACAAACTGAAGCTTATTTCAGAGATACGGGAGTTTGGTCTGCTTGTTTTACCTAAGTGGTATGTTATGGTGGGGAAAATCGGAGGGCTTTTTTCCACTTGGACAAAGCTGAAGCTGCTACAGCAGCAGTACAACAATGCTGCATTGAAGGTGACCGTGTCTATAAACAAAACTCTACAGTAGAAGCTTCCTTCAGCCCATCTCTTCTTTTAGTCATTTTCCTTTGATAAATACACACAATAGTCCTTGCTGTCACATCAGAGCATCTCAGAGTCAGCACAGCACCAATGCCCTTGTGCTCACTTGAACCTTAAATCCCGGCCTTGATCTGAGCAGATGACAACCACCACATTTCAGCTCCTCCACACCAAAGGCACAGGGGCTCTTACCAAACCTCACAACGGGTACTGTGGCATTGCTTTAGAAGTAAGGAGCTTCCTACCACGTGCACAGCTCAAAAAAGGAATTAGCAGGTATTCTCCATAATTTCTGAGTAAATGTTCTCTTGTATTGCTAACTTAAATGTGATCACCTCTGTGGCCTTGGTTTGGGAATTTTGACAGTGGTGGGATGTAGAGGTTGGAAATACTTTTTCTTGCCCCAGGCATTACAAATCTTTTGAAAAATGTTTTCTTTTTTGCATTTTCCTCAGTGGATCACTGCAGAGCTCAGGAAAGGATGCATGAGATAAGGAATATCTCCAGTTTTTGCTGGGGCTGTATGCTCTGCTACAGCCAGCTTGACCTCAGAGCAGATGAGCAAGCATTGTCCTTAAGCCACAACCAGAGCAGCGTAGCACGAGGAAATGGACAGCACTGAGAACTGATATGTAATGGCTTCAGGATGCTGAGAACTGGTATGTAATGGCTTCAGGGTACCGAAAGGGGTGAGGGAGAAGCCCAGAAGCCCACACCAGAGTATTTTAGTCCCCTGGCAGATGGTCCCCTTTGAGAGAAAGCGCTCTTCATAAACAGAATATGCTCCAAACCATGTTGTCATACAGAAGAACACACTTTTAACAAAACACCATTCTTAACCAGTTTCCCACCTTTACCTCTTGGCAGGAAGGGAAGGCAGTATCTATAATGTACACTTCTTTTACTGAGAATTACGGATGAGCTCTTGTCTCAGCAGAAACAAAGAAATGTCACTGAGAGGGATGCGTGACAAGTTACAAAGAGGGTTATTCTGAAGAGCAGGAGGTTTTTCCAAGGTTGCCATTTCTTGTCAGGGAAGATTTGATTTGCAGGGAGGCTGCCAGGCAAATGTCCACGCTACAGTGGGCATCCCCACGTTTCTCAGAATTTTTTGTACATAGAGTTCATGAATGCAGAGCTGGAAAGGACCTGATCCTTGCAGGGATGAACTAGGTATATGCCATGATTGACAGACAGTTTTCTAGCTGTTTCTTAAAGACCTTCTCCAGCACTGAAGATAATACAATCTTCCTGGATAACCTATCCCAGTGCCTCACTATCCTTTCACAGACAAGTATTTCCAGATGCCTAAGCACAATTCCTGGGACAGAAATAAGTGCACATATGTGGTGTGACCAGTAGTGATGCATGTTCTTGCATCCAGTGAGGCTGCTGGCCATCTCAAAACTCCAAACAAATCTTCAAAATTCTCAAATTCCACTTGGCAAAATCTCTGGGCACAAAACCTGTAAGGATGTCGAACACATGCCTGCACTTTTCCATTGGCACTGCAGAAAATCATAATGCCAAGCCAAAAAATAAAACAAAAACAAACAAACAAAAAAATCAAGACCATTTTACCCAGTATTATCCACTTTAAGGAAGAGATTATACACTTTTCACCAGACTGTGCATTTGCAGTATGGGCTGAGTGCCTGCGGACTGCACGCACAATAGCACATCTTACCTGTACAGCACAGCTCCCATGCAGAGGACTCCTCAGGGCTGTGTGGTCTGAAGCCTCAGCAGCAGGAGGAAGCGAGCAAGTAGCAGGTCTTGCTGCCAGTGTCACTGGGTTACTCCGGCCCCCAGCTTCTCACTCTGCCTTGTTGAAACACTGTGTTAGAGCCGTAGCAGTGGTCTTCTGCCAGTGACCTGTGCCCAAAGTGCCTTCTTCCCTCAGTACCTGGAGCTACTTGGCTTTGCCATCCTATTGCCAAGACACTTGGAGTGGGTGTAGGTCCTGAACATACATCAAAAACATACATTAAAAACAAATGATGCTGCGTAAAATATCTACCACATCAAAATTTCTGTCATATCACCAACAATCAAAGTAGCTGTTTAAAATACCTCACCCGTCCAAAAGCTGTATGTTCCTCTGTGTTTATGCAGACATCTATTTTCCCTTGGTTAAGAAATAGGTGTGGGAGTGAATCCAGTTATAATGTGTGAAATTCTCTACAGCTTCTCAGTTTAAACTCTAAACTGATTATTCTCTGAGGCCACATTGTTAACTGGCACAGCAGCCATGCAGGAAAAGTAAACTGTTTGGCTGGCCAATGCTTGCATGATCAAATAATTAATCAGCCTCAAAGGCAAAATTAGATTTCCAGGAACCCTGCTTCTTTGGGATTAGATTTTGGAGTGGAAAAGGTCAGACTGAGCTACTAGTTCTAATAAGTCACTATACTATCTTCTGTCATTTTTATTTAATTTGTAACAAGAAAAATAAGCTTCCATCTAGAGCAAAGTAAAGGAGTTTTCTCTTTCTTGTTAAGGGTCCGTAGGGCAAAATCCTGACATACTTTCTTTAACCCCCAGTAATTATTTTTGGCTCAGTCCCAGTTTGGTTTTGAGCAGACATTTGCCTGCAATACAGAAGCCCCCCTTGCCAACAACAAATGTATTCACTTAATGGAGAAAATCACCAGGCTCAACAGCCAGTTATCACTGACCAAGATAGGACTTTTACCAAGATAAATGTGGATTAAATAAATGGGATTGTGGAGTTTGTATTGCTGCTGGAAGAGAGCAAGGTGTCTCTAACATGAAAGAGGAATTAATCATTTTGTGATATTTAGGATCTGGACAGTGGGTGCAGTGGGGAACAGCAAGCCTGAAAGCACTTGACTCATCCCGATGAAGATGACAAGCTGTGCTGGCCATATATCTTCTGCCCCTAGTCCACAGTACGTACTCACATGATTAGTACCTCTAAATTTCCTTGGGATGCCAGTTTCTGATAACGACTTACACAGATGTAGAGTGCAAAGCCTGTTAAAGGCAAAAGTTCAGCCCAGCTTCAGATATCCTCAGCTACTTTGAAAGCAGAGATGGATGGGAGAAGTCCCACAGCATGCCAACTCCTTAGAGCTTTTCCTTCTGTTCAGGTGACACCTTCCATCTCTTCCCAGCACAGCTTTGACACTATCACCTGCAACTGACTGAGTCCATTTCTGATGCTTATATACAACTGTAGTAAGTTGCTCCAAGGGGGAAATCCCCCATGATCTCCATTACTAACAACTTGAAAATTATTTTTCTTTTCCATAATTACTTCATTAAAAATATTTATTATTCATTGCAGCACTCAAAAGCTATATAGACAAGACAGACCAAGACAAGGCAAGGTGTGGGGGCAGGATGAGATGACTCTCCACAGTCACCCAGCAGGTCAGCGGCCAGGCTGAGAGGAAAGTCTGAGTCACCCACTACGGTTCGTATTATCGTAGCACACACAGCCTGCAGCCACTCAGCAGGGCTCCAGAACATTCCCAACAAGCACACACTGGGAACAGGCACTTCAGCCCTAGCAGAGGATGTCCATGTCACCTTTAGAGCACCTCCAAAGAAGTTGCTTGTGTGCAGCAAGCAAGACAATGAGTTACACTGCACAGCACATTAACTTCCAACATGGTTGTGCTTGAGCTGCATGAGGAGCGAAGTGACCTAGCTCCCCCACACACAGAGTGCACATGGTACCTGCACAGGAAGCGAATGCAGAGCAAAGTGGATGCTCCAAGTTCACAGCTTAGACTTCCTGCACAGGTCCAGCAAAACCCTGAATGCAACACTCAGAGCTTGAGAGGACCCATGGCCCAAAATGTCTTCCCTTCTGTTTATGGACAGGCACAGCCTCGTAGGAGTCTTTTTTTAATATGTAAGTACTTTAAGATGCATATGTCAGTAGTTAAAGCAGGCAAGCTGGGGGCATAAGGAAAATACTTTTATCCTACAGCTTAGGAGTGGTCCAGCTGAACAGCAGGCTTCTGTACACCAGGTACACAGGGCATCAGTAGAACTGAAGGTAATTCACATGTTTCCTACCAGCACTAAGCTCAGCTCTCACTAGCACTTTCAGTCCTCTCCTTCCCTGAGCAAAGAAATCTTTCCAGTTTGTTTGTTTGCTAAACAAAAAATTAAAACTAGGAAGAGGGATATTTCTAAGCTCTCTATTCACTCCCATTTGTTTACAGGTATGCTGCTGGGACAGCAAAGTCTGGTTTAGTGACTGGTTGCACTATGAAACTTCCCAAAGACAGATCTCTGTTTTGCCAAGAATAACTTTTCTGTACCAAATTAATTTCCATAGTGAATGTACAAGGGGGAACGGAAATTCTATGAGTATGCTTGAGAAATAAGACTTTCAATTACAGACTGTCAACAGTTCCTGGAAAATTTTTTTTATCCATTCATCTAGGTGTTTTAAAAGCATATAAGGCCACAGCATAACCACAGTACTGTGTCCATTGTTTTTTAACTTTGAGAACGGCAAGCAGATTGCTTCTTATCAGCAAATACCTCTGAGGTTATATGTAAGTTGCACATGTACACAACTCGACAAGATGTTTGTTGACAGTAAGCTCTCAGCTACTGCTTTTCACTCTTTACAGTTCCAGCTCATGTCACTATCTTTGACAAATAGGCAAAAGAAGATCAAGGGTAAGGCTTAAGTTACCCAGCTGCAGTAAAACTGGGAGGTTTTCTCTCATCTGCCACCAATCAGTATCTCTTCCGTTTCTTCCTCTAGTTTGCAAATTCCTCTTTAGCAACCCTAACTCTGTCGTATTTAGAAACAACCAAGAACCAGGTTGGTAGCTGTGACCTTCTAGTATCTTTCTAAGATATCTGCAGTTGGCAATTTTACGAAAGGGAAGGAAATATAGGGGCATCTTGGACAGAATTCATGGCTGGACAAATTTAGGTGCATTTCTGCAACTGCAGTGCCAAAATGGGTTGAACACACCTGAGAAATAGGAAGCTGTGAAATGGTGATTTATTTATTTTTTTTAATTGATGTCTTCATCCTGAAAAATACAGAAGAATGCTTGTTTATCTATAACTCAAAAAAAAACCCAAAACCAAAATGCCTTGCAGACAAGGTTACCAGTTCTTACCAAACAGCAAGTCTTGATCACTGGCAAGGGCAAATTTGTCTAAATTCCCTTATTTATTATCAGCTTAAGGTGTAGTTTACATAATGCAATAAATGATTATAAAATTTGATCAATCTAAATAAAACTATGGACAATGGAAGAACTATTGCACTCTTCACAGGTAGAGAAATAGAGCGCCAAGACAGCGATAACAGTGTGTTCATGGGGAAACAGGTCTGTCCTGAGCTAGGAAATCCACATGGACCAGCTCTTCCTGACTTGGATAGAACACCTGGTGCTCTGGACATACATGTGTGGGCTTGCTGCCATGAGTGAAGATATTAAACCACTGTTTACAGTAAATGCGGTGCAGGGAGAACATTCCCAGTGTTGTATTGGATGTCTCCCACCTTCTGTTCCCATGCGGAATGATGTGACCTCCTGTGAGGCTCAGGGCACACCTGCTGTTTCAGGTCACATCATGGGTATGACTCACAATGTGAGTTATTTGGCTGAGACAGTCTGTGAAGGCTGAGAGGGTCAGACAGGATATGCCATGGCCCAGTTGAAAATCTAGGGCAAAAGAGCATCTCAGAAACTTGTGACGATGAAAAGCAATATTTTCCAGAGTGTCCAGGTCCAGCCAAGACATCTGGTGACCAAAGCTTGACAGGCTGGGCAGGTCATGCCTAGGATCCCAGCTGTTCATGCCGCTGAGCCTGACAGATTGGTTGCACCCTCCTCTGGGCTACTGTGCAAGGTGATAGTCAGGTAGATGTCCACATAATGTCTGGCATCACGCGAGATCCCGAAGTCACCCAACTGCCCAAGAAAGTGTAAAAATGTCTCTTCTGACGTAGTCCACTGACACGGCCACAGAGAAGCATCCATCCTCTGAAAGGAGCTACAGAAGCAGAGGTCTGGCACAGAGGTATGTTAAAGGCAGTGTTTTCCCTGTGATTTTTACGAGTCTCTGCAAGGAGGAAATTAGAAACTGAAGTCTACACGCTCTCCCATTTATAAATGTGTCCATAATGTGTATGTTGTGCTGTAGGTTAATGATGCAGTTCTCAAGCAAGATTAACTGCTGCTTCAGACAGCCATCAATTTTTATGATTGCAAGACCATTTCCCTACTAAAAATGAATGTTATATTCCCCAAGGGATGGGCTGTGTTCAGCATCAGTCAGGTGTGTAGGGTGGGAAGATGAGAATAAAATAAAATTTAAAAAAATATCAAGCTAGTTCCCCAGCTACTGTACCAGGGAACAGGTGTGTGACTTTCCCCACTGTCACTTCTGACCATCCCAAATAAGGTTAAATATGCAAGCATGTGGATGTGCTACTGAGCCTCACTGATGGGGCCAGTTCCCTCTAAAGTGGTGCTGTAAGCATTCAGTGCCCAATACCAGGCAACAGTGACTTTGTACAAGATCAGCACAAGTGTCATCCTCCCTCAAGAGCCTGTAACATTGTTCGTGCCTCAGAAAGACAGTCTGGAGATTGCTTAATGCTATAGTTCAGCTTTTTATCAAACATAGCCTATATCTGGGGCAGATTCCAAGAGGATGCCTATAGCTGCATCAGCAGAAAGAGAGGAGTCACATCATCCACCAGTCCGTCTTAAGACATCTGACTAAGAAAAGTGGGAAATGTTGTCCATTGTCAGTGCCCCTCTCTCTCGTGCTTTCTCTCATCAGTTGTGGAAGGGAGCCTGATGGCTAACCTAGATTAGAAGCACATTTTTAGATGTCTGAAGCAAGGGGAGATGAATCCTAATCTGATGTACAAGTCTTTGACCCAGTAACTCTGACCAGGTAAATCTGGTGGGGCTGAAAGGATCCCAGCTACTTGCATTAACAATAATCCATATTTTAACCTGATTGGTAAACCCATTACCATTCAGTTTGAACCTTTTCAGAAGACTAAGCCAAAAGACCAGTGTCTTTGTAACCATATCCTCTGAGTCAGCTTTGGGCTGTCTTGTCACATACCTTATTTTGACTGTATATGGCGAAATAAGAAGTTCCATCTATGCAAAGAACCTTGTATCCTAATAACCACATCTCTGTTTTATCTTTGACTAATGAAATGAGGCAAATTGAAAACAAAATAAATAAAAATCAGGCCTCATATCACTAACCAACAACATGTCATATTGCCATTACCATAAGCACAGCTGAGATCTTTATTAAAAATGGGACTGGACAAGGTTCATTGTGAACATTGCAACACTAAATAGGCTCCTAATTAAACACAATCCAACTACTTTAAAAACTGTTCTGGTGTTGGTTCACTGACAACAGCTGAATGGCTGTTTGAGAAAGCCCATGTTAGGCTCATCATTAACTGCATTTCTTTCACCCAACTCCTACCCATGCTTGGAATTCACAGTGGAAATCTCTGGGTCTTGACAACATCAACATTTTCTAGGCATCTCCCATTATTCCACAGTCACAAGTGCAGCTACGTCTGGGTTTGGCCATTCACAGCTCCAGAAAGCATTTCTGGAGTTGCTCTATTGCAGGGACTTAGGATGGGAGGGTCTAGATGTGAACCCTTCAGCATATAGCTGACTTTTGCTACAAACCACAACAACCACTATGGAGTTTATCTTTCTGTTTCAATATCTGCATGGTGAGATACAGCTGGATTATCTTTCAGCCCCTTAAAGCAATTTGAGCTTTTTTTCTTGATAAAGCAAGGATGGACATTGAATTACTTTGCATACAAAATGTTGTTTTCCAGACAGAAGTCAATGAAGATGTTTTCTGTTATGCCTGAATTTACAGAATATAGATAAAAGTAAGCTGATGCATCTACTAGTACTGCATCCATTAAGCAAAGAATTTAAATATTTATGAGGAAGGAAAATATTACAGCCTTCACTATGAATATGCTAGGTCTCCTAACCTTTTATAGCAAAATACTGTAAATCTTTAGAGCATATATATGAAACTACTCCGAGTTGTTACAGAACAATTATTTATGGGGCAGAATATCGCTCAAATATGCCGTATTTGGCACATCAGAAGTATTTCTGGTGCAGACCAACTGTATACATTATTTCCCTTTCAATAAAACCCACAGACCAAATATTATCAATTTACTATGGGTAACAATATTGATAATGCCTGTACCTTCAGTTTTTTGAAGGAGCCGGCTTGCATACAGGATGGTTGGTACAAGTCATTCACAGGAGATGTGATGGTTTTCAGGGCTGGCGAGCATCCACCGCATCACTGGCCTGCTGAATCCTCATAACACAAAGGTAGCCAGGCCAGATCATAACCACGAAGGACAGAGACCACCATGGAGGAGAGGGGTGATTTACTGACTCCTTCTTAAACACTCCAGCAAGGAGGAGGGCAAGTCCATAACCAGCCAGACCACTTCTGAAACAGTAAATATTTATCAGTGCTTATGCCAGTACAGCCTCAAAATACTGACACAAGAACTGGGTGAAAGAGGCTTCTCTTCCCCTGTTTCCTTACCCATTTGGAGAACAGCAATCGCTATATTTTAAAAAGCTGAAAGGCTTGACAAAGTAATATTTAGATGCAGAAAGGATGCCAAAATGATAAGTGCAGGGACACAAGCTTTCTGTTCTTATGCAGAACAGGCACAGTACAAGCTGTGGCAATGCAAACTTCACAGAATCACAGAATCACAGAATCCTAGGGGTTGGAAGGGACCTCGAAAGATCATCTAGTCCAACCTCCCTGCCAGAGCAGGGTCACCTAGAGTACATCACACAGGAACGCATCCAGGCGGGTTTTGAATGTCTCCAGCGAATTTATCTATTTCTCTGGTCTCACCATCTCCAGAGTATGGCAGCTCCTCCCAAGTGCTCTGACACAACAGTAATATTTTCTTCTCTTACAGCACATTGGAGATAAAAATTGATTAATTTCAAGCTTGTTTGTCTGCTCTGACTCTGTGTGTGTATGTGTGCATAGAAAATTTGGTGCCTTTGCCTGTCTGTTTCTGTGCACAGTGCTGCTCAGAAGAACATTGGATGTTCACAAGCATATAAGAATAAGCAAACCTAATGTAAAATAGAGAAATACAAAAGTCCACTACTCCAGAACTGGCTCCCCTCCACCAACCTGGAAGGAAGAGAAAACATTATTCTTCTGTACAAATGACAAGAGTTACTTTCTTCTTTGTCTAATAAATAGAGGCAAATGTGCAATACAGGGAACTAAGACTATAAAACTGTTTTGAACAAACTAAAGATGTTAAACTGCACATGCCACATGAGAGCCACGGTAATTGCACTGGTAATTATTTTCATGTTTCCTAATTCTACCACAAGATACTCATTTCACTAGCTATTATACTCAAAAATTGTCACTGTGCAGGGGGGATCAGGGGATAGCTTGTGTATCCATAATGTGATCACTGCCAATGCATCAGTGTATGAAAACAAATGAATGCATTCCCCCTCAAGTATCAGAGTAAGAGCCTACATATCAAAACCATTTGACATAGTCCTATGAGGGGAAAAGCTATTTTTAAAGAAATGGCATTAGGAGGCAGAAAGCAGAACAGAGTAACTTTATGGTCATTTCAAAAGAAAAGCAGAAGGCTCAGATGAGGATTTCTCTCATACCACAGTGGCTGGTCCTTGCACCAGCAAAGAAAGAAACAGGAAAAAGATGTCCAATTTCTTCTTTGTTGTGTTTTTAATGAATTATCTCCCCAGTATTTTTATTTAGGCTATAAATATGAAATCTTGGCTGCATACTCTTTGCTGGAGGATCCTGGCAAGCTCATTGTGATGTTGCATAAGCTTGTAACTTGAATGGCAGATCCTTTCCTCCCCTTCAAGTAGCAGATCGTTTCTTCCCTCAGCTCAAGTTACAGGGAAGGCATAATGTAATTTAGGCCCAAATTTTGTCCCTTTCAAATGAGCCCCTGCTTTGCTTTCCAGCTTGATTGGTGCGTGAGAGGTTTAGCCAAGGAAAGGCAGAGAACTATAAGGTTAGGGGAAGAGGGAGAACAGAACATCTTGATTGACAGCTCCATGAAACACTTTGGCTGTTCTGAATTCTAAATATAGTGAGAATTAATGAGGCAGAACTGTCCTTCAACATTAAAATTGCCCTAAAATTGTTAATGTTCTATCACTGAACACCACAGAGGAAACACAAGGCAAGCTCCTGCACCCACCTTCATACAGCCATACCTAACCCATCTCCCATTCAAACAGGGATGTTTAAATTTACTTGTGATGGAGCATGTTGATGTACCACCACAAGCAACAGACAGGGTGAACCCAGAGAGCAACTACCGGGAAGGAGAACAAAAGGAATTTTTTTGAGTCATAACAATGTACCAGGTTCTTCCAGATCAAGTAGGAAAGACAACAACAATGCTTTTACCACCAGCTCATCATTTCTCCCTGTTACTTAGGTTGTCAACAAGCATGCATCACTTTTCAAGGGACATCTATGCTTCTGATCTGGACAGTTTCTGAAAGGACAAAACCAAGCCAGGCTGCAGAGCGGTAGCTTTGGTGCTGGTCTCATGTGCCTATGAGTCGGAATACTTCTGGGTCTGGAGGGATGGCTTAGGGGCTCTGCAACAAACAAAAAATTAACCTAATTTACACTTAAATTATTTTCTAACTGAGGAAAGAGATTTATGTGTCTGTCTTTAAAGCAATCCATATAATGCATTTTGGAAAAAACAACTGTCACAATTATAATTTCTGTACAATTGCAGGTAATGAATTCTGGTTGATGCCAACCTAATGCACATGTGCACCCAAAGGCTGCCTTCTTCTGCTTGATTTGGATAAGCAACTGAAGAATACCCTTGCAAAGGAAGAAGGGTAAGTAATCTTGATTTTTTTTCCTTCTGAACCTCTCTCTGGTTAGCAGATTTATTCAAAGCTCTCCTTGCTAAGATTCAACATAGCAGCTTTCAGCACCAGCGAAAACTGGAGTTACTGTGAATGATTTTCACATTGAGTTCAGTCTTCTGTCAGTTGCCTCATTACTGTGCTTTACAATACTGGGCAGGTCCATAAGAGGCAGGACCAGAAGGCAGTTCCTGAGCCACTGAGTTCAGGCCCGTACAGCTGCAGAGCAGCAGCTCGTACCATTCAGAAAACATCTATCCTGATCTCCCACTGGGGACAAGATTCAGTATCTAAGCATGGATGTGCATTTTGTACCTGCAGAGTCCATAGCTGTGGTATTTAGATCCAGACCCCCAGGTCAGGGAAAGAGACAGCCCAACTGTATTTCTAGTTATATCTGCCCAACACATTTGCTTTCAGCTGGACCAGAGCAATTGTAGCACTTGGCTTGTTTCACCACTGAACACCATAAAGCTGACACTGATGAGATGAGCAAACACAGCCACAAATAAATAAGCAAGGAAGACAAAAGATAAAATCTGGAGCAGTACAAATTATGAAGTCTGTTCCCAGATACATATCAGTTGACTTTTAATGTCTAATTAATTTGGAAAATTTTCTTTTCACTCTAGACCTGTGAAGGGAAGTGAGGCAGAGAGAAATTGAGAAGGAAGAGAGGGTCTCACCATGGGTGCTTCATGACCTTGATTTGCAAAATCAGCCAGAACACTCCACCTTTGCAATCCAGTTGAGGCAGCATTCAGCATTAAAGATGGGTTTTTGTATTTGTCACTGTTCTGTATTTATCACTGCAGAGGAAATGAAAATACAATAATGAGCAGCATACCCTGTAGCCTTGGAGCTAATTATGCACCTTTCTTCACAAAGTAAGCTGAAAACACATTAGCTTGGAAGATATCCACGGAGCAATTAAACACGCACTTGTCAACATGTGACAAATACCGTTTTTTTACAGTTGAAATGAAAACACAAAATGCCATCTGATTGAACTTCGGAATAATTAGCATATCACAGCACACAACCACGACTAGTACCTGCCAACAGCTATCAGCACAGGAATGACATTTTCCTCTGTGAATAATAATGTCATTTTACACTTTTGAATAGTAGCGCTATTTTTTGTCTTTTGAAAGAGAGACATTGGTTAAAACAGATACAAATATATCCTCCGTAAAACAAGATTTCATTCTGCTAAGTTAACACTCAAACAGAATTATTTCATAGATTTGGTAACCAAACCTCTCATTTCACATGCAAAACCAAACAAAGCTCTAATTCCACGTAGCTTCTGGAGGGAGAGGAGTATGCTGCCTGTGGGACGCTGCCTGTCTTAGCCAATGCCTGTGTACTCCCAGAACACTTTGTGTGCCAAGCTGCATAACCAGGGACATTCTGGACTTGTATTGAACTGGAGATTTTTTGTAGGAAACACACCAATGTAAAAATATACCAGAGAGTCAGGTACTGTGGGTGATTTTCAGCAATTTTCAGGCAAGTTAATACTGACAGCTCTGCTCTGCTCCTTGAGTAGCTTAAGAGAAAGGTAAGAAAAAGCCAAAAAACGTTTCTGTGAAGTTTTATTAAAGTCATAAACTGCTCTACTGGTCTGTTTTCTGTGAACAAGTTGGTTATTAACAGATGTGATTTAGAATGCATGTTGAACTGAATGGGTTGGCAAGTACAGTCTCACCCTTTTTGGGTAGCTGTGTACAATTTTACGCTCCTTGACTATGACTTTAATTAACAGGCCTTATGAGCTTAGACCGTTTGGTCTTTAGAGTCCATTAAAAGAAAAGATCGTCTTCTAGTAGCAACAACAAACTAACAATCCTACAAAAACAAGTTTTGAAAGAAAGGCTAGAGGAAATCAGCTTAGGGTCAGCCTTGGGTACTGACGATAGGGCAGGACTGGGCAGGAGTCACATGCCTCATCTGGTGTAGCTGAGACGGAAATCACGGTGCTGGTTTGCCTGATTTGGGATGTGTTTTTCCTGTCTGAAGCACACCACAGGCACCCTCTCTTCCAGCTCTATCTATGACCCGAAACACAGAGCATAGTGAAGCACCAAGCAGAGATACTGAAGGCAGCTTTGAGAGCCTCAGACTGGAGCAGTAGCAGGGGTATGACCACAATGGCTGACCACACTGCCCAGCCTGAGGAGCAGGGGCCATTTAGAAGGAGCTGGGTATTGTTTCGGCATGATGCTCTGTTGCAACATATCGTTTCACCTTACATGAGAGGTAAATCAATTCCTGTAGCCGTTCCTAACTTCGTTTATCTGCCCACCAGAGTGACAGCTTTTAATGCCAGCTGGAATGAGGTTGGTGCCATCACAACAAAAATTCTCTATTTATATTAACAGCATTAAGTAACTGAACCATGGAGATGTCTCATCTCCACTCAGAGCATAGAAGCCTGCCTCCACTGAAATATGTATCCTTATATCACAGTCCAGAGCAGTCAGTTCTGCCAAAGCTTCACATCTCCTGGAGTGGGGTTTGTTTTCTCTTGTCTTTAGCCATTTGAAGGGTAGGTGTTTATCTTAAGTGTTAGTGGTGGCTTCTGCTATAACCTGTGGAAAGATACCGGTACCTACAGGCAAGCAGATATCTCACTTGTCTTAGACACTTGAATCTGCAGTTTCCAAATTGTGCAGAGAGCACAGGATGACCTAGAAATTCGGACTGCTACTGGTATTGTCATATGCCAAGCCAGCTTGGGTCTTGGCTGACACTGGAATCATAATAAAAATAATACAAAAATCTGTATTGTGTTTAAATAGCTTCCACTTCTGACTCACCTCAGTGTGAGAGAAGCCCTCTCCTGACTGTGTAAGTGTATAATTGTAGAAGTGTATCATTGTGTATAAATACTACTGGTGCCATGAAAGGAAAAAGCAGTTTTGCAGCAGAAAACTTGAGACTCTTGGTACAACGTTCTACTAAATGACATTGTCCCCTGAGCATTTGATGTCAAGTTTGGTGATTAGGAATCGGAATGAATCAGGTGGATAAAGCTGGTTCTCTGTGCCAAACTCGCACATAAAGTAAAATTCAGATAAAACTTGATTTTAAACATATCAACAAATTTCTTCAAGGACAAGATGTGTCTACCTCTGTCTCTATCCCCTAGAGCACTAATCCACAAATCTCTACACTTCCACCCACCACAAAGAAAGGGCTCAATGGTGAGTCTGAGAAGAAATTATGAGGAAACAAGCTGCTGAAATTTCCAAAAAACTCTCCACAAATTTGCAACATCCACAGAACTTCAACAGTGATTGAGCTGCTATTGTGGTTGCCTGCCCTGCAGCCTGATGACCCAGGCCAGAGATGGCCAACCCCACCTGTGAACACCGCCAGCGTCTCTTTGAAGCTGTGGGGCAGGGCCACCATCTCCTTAACTCCAAGTCAGCAAGAAAACTACCACCTTAGTTGAGTGATAGGAAACTAACACTCAAGAATGAGAACCTCTGCTCTATAGTAAATGTGCTGATTACAGATAGGGCCATAATTGCAAGCAGTAGAGATTTCCTATTTGGTTTGTATTTGAAAGACAGATCTAGAGACTCATGACTTATGTGGAAGAGCTTTCAGACAAATCAACTACTGAGCCACTGGGCCATGGAGACACAGCCATTCTGGCCCTAGAAAGCTCACCCACATGATCCTGGAGCTGCAGAGAGTAATAGTGTTCAAGTTAAATAGTTTGCTTCCAAACCACTACGAACTGACAGAGTAAATCTTCCTTAAAACTAAACTTACATGGAAATGTACTAGAATTCCACCAGCCAAGGTAAAGAAGAAAGTTCACACTCTGCAGGTAGTAGGCATTGAATTTTGTCCTCTCTGAGGTGAAATGGGCTGAGCTGATCTGTTAGATAAGTTCTGTCACCAACAGGGTTGACCCTATTCTCCTGTCCTTCTACTCCATCACTTCCTTTACTGCTTATCTGGCTGCTTGAGGAGCCATTTCAGTCCTCAGACAATTATCCTGGGGGAAAAGAGGACAGAACACAGCTCCCCATTAACAATTTGTATTTTTCATGGTTTTGTTTCTTAACCTGTTTCACTTTTTTGTTTTGGTGGTTTTTCCTCTTTCAGGAAAAAAGGGGAGAAGAACCAAAAATAAACCCCACCAGACTGAGCAACAGATGAATGCAGGGACCGCCAGAGAGAGCCCCTTTCTCCACAAAAGCCTCCTGGCAGTAAGCTCAGTACATAACTGAGCTTGTGGTTCCCAGTACAAATCACTCTCCAGAGACAAATATTATAATCCTTCTGTGTCCACGGTGGTTGATGTTGGCACTCCCCAGCAGCAACGCACAAGAGTATCTGCGTGTAGAGGCAGCTTTACAACTGTCTTGGCTGAAAGATCTTAGGCTGGATAATGCCATGTTTGTAGGCCAGAGCTGTCGATCCAGCTCATGGTGCTGCTGGAGGAGACCTGAATACTCTCTAGCAACAGTACAAATGCACCTTGCAACATCTGCACCACACTAGAATGACTCCAAAATGGTAAACAGAACACCTTGCATATAAGCTGCAGGGCTAATGATAACCCTCCTAGGAAGCAAATCTTTTGTAAACTCAAACACTTCACTCAAAAATGCTTCAATTTCAATACTTAAAAGAAAAAGCCTTGTCAGTACTGCATGTTGCAGAGATTTAATTGAAGTTGCCATTTAAACCAATTTAGTTCAACTATTCAAACAATCCTAGAAGGATATTTAATTAAATGTCAAGTTCATCCCTTACTTACTTTGGGCTGCTTATTGAGAATCTAAAAAGCATGCTCTTGTCTCAGTTGAGAGAGGATAAAAGGTGGGCTCTCCTGTGGCAGTGCCTCAGCTCAGGAAGTTCAATGCTGACCCTAGGAAGAGGCAAGTGAAGATGCCATCTAAGGAACAGGAAGGCCTGAGTGGACTAAAGGTGTCTCTGGGGAACAGGCCCAAGTAGAAACCTTTGTGGTTCAGCCATCACATTGTCCTCCCTTGCAACTCACCTCCAGGGCAGAGAGCATGGCAGAACTTGGGAGTGGAAAGCTTTGAGACATGAAAATTTTAAGCCTTGAAAAGACCAAGGGATTATAAATCCATTTTGTGAAGCTTGAACAAACCAGACCCCAAGGAGGGGAATACTAAGTATGAAGAGCCTATGCCATAGGTCCTTTTAACATGATATCCTGTCTCCCAGGACAAAATTATTAGTTAGAGGTTATATAAAAAAACACATTGAATATACAGAGTGATGCTTCCCGTGGGTTTTCCTCACAAACTTTCAGCCCTTAGTGGCTTAAGGGCATCCTGCACCATAAGCTACAGCCACATCATTATTTTACAAACCTCCCACCCTATGTGCATACAATTAAGCCTTTTTTTCAGCACAGGTATATTTTTAGACTATTAACATCCTGTGGCAGTGACTTCCATCTAGTTATGTACAATGGAGAAAAAACCCCAGCCTTCCTTAACTACTTTAGCCGTAGCTGTCGTATGGTGAGAAATGGTGAATCAATGCTCCTTGTTTGCCTTTCCCACAAGTTTTCTGATTTTAGGACTGCTAAACACATGTGCTAGGAGAACTCCCCAAGACAAGTCTAAAACAGCAAAAACTTGGTAAAGAAACAAAGGAAGAAGAGAAAGAAGCAGATTAAAGCAAAAGTAAATACATATCAACACAGAGATTTAAAACTTTGCAAGATTTAAATACGAGTCAGTACCATTCCTCTTGTTCTAAGAAAATCAGTAGCATCTCACATTTCCTGAGTGCGTTGCTTTTCTCCTGTCTAATTTGTAGGAGGCAGCATGTCTAAAACAGAGATGCTACTTTAAGGTGCTTTATGGCAACCTCCCCACCAGTTTTATTTTCATGTTGCTTTGATTTCCACCATGACTTTACCTTCAAAGGTACTTCAGAGCATACCCTGCTGATGGTTCGTGTACACGTCCCCAGCCTAGTCAAGATTCTAACTTTGACACTCAATTTTCATTTTTATCTTCCTAAATTGAAAGGCACATGCACACCATGTGCACACCCCGACATATTTCCCATCTAGCGCCCCAGCCTAACGACTGTGCTTTAATTGGCCCAAGGCATCAAACCAAGCCCCATAGCTGTCTGAGCACAGAGCCTGTCTTGCATACATTTTCCATTGTTTTCTTTTAACATTGTACCTCAAATAGCAGAGGAATAAACATAGGCTGGTACCTATCTGTCAGACTCATTAAAATAACACATTTAATGGGTTTAGCAGCATCTCTGTTTCATTTCCTCCTCTACCCCTGCAGCAAGAGCTGCTCAGCGTGGTCCTGAGGTGGAGTTACCTGCAGAGGTAGCCTTGACTGGCTGCCTTGACCCATGCCAGCCCTGGGGCAGGTTCTGCTCATCAAATGTCCTCCAGGAGTAACCTACAAGTCCAGCGCTGAAGCCTGCAGGGAGCCCTGCTCATCTCAAACATGGGCACCTTTCTACCCTTCCTGGGTTGTAGCTGACCCTGCTCCAACACAACCCTTCAAGGGGAGATTCCCACCATGCACAGGAGACATAGAACAGCCTGCAGACCAGGGGAGGGAGAAGTGAAGGCAGGAGAGAGCAGCACATTGGCCATGGGCACCACAGATTCTTGGCCCAGCCTCCAGAAATGCTCCACCACATTGGGTCAATCAGAGGGAACATGGCATGTACTTGGGCTAGAACTACAATGGCCATTACCCAGCCTGTCTAAATGAGAAGGTAATGATGAAGTAGGAGGAATGACAGGCCCATGGCAGGAAGGAATTAAAGCCTGCTGCTGGAAGGCAACATTTGGAACCAAACACCACATTTCTACCCTCAGTTAAGTGCACTTAACAGGGCACCCCTTGGGAGCACAGGAACAAGGTGTAAAAATAGGGACTTTTAGCCTATGTGATCAACAGCCATCTCTTGCCCCTTCAAAGCACTGAGCCCCTCCATGCAGTATCAAGGGGCCAGGCCAGAAGTAGCCCTTGAGGAGCAGGTGCCAGCCTAACTTTAGGGCATCGAGATCCATGACTGCTGCCAGAGCTCTGGGAGACACACGATGCTCATGATTCACCGTCTGTGAAATCCAGCTCAGCTAAGCTGAGGTTCATTTTAATTAGAGAAAATGCTGCCCTAAGAAAAAGCAAACACTTGTGCCATCAGTATCACCTGTCTGACTTCAGCCACTGAAAAGAAATCTCGAGGGATCTCACCTAAGCTATAAATATGCAATAAGCAGCAGTTCCGTTGGGCAGTGCTAGAGTGACCAATGCAAGTTTAACAGTTTGATGCAAACATAAGCCATCAATTTAAGGCAGTTATTTTTAGCTGCTGTAGAGCTAAGGAAGAAACTGCTTGAGAAGCCATGAAAAATACAAACAAGGACAGTGTGAGTTTCTCTGCATCCCCCCTTGCCGCTGCCACCGCAGCGCTGACCTGCCATGGCCTCTGCCACACACGGCTCCATCACAGCCCCTCTGCACCCCGGCAGGAGTTACAAGTCATGAGCTTTTATTTTCAGATACACTGGTAGTGTTGGGATGACCAGGCTCCTCACACGAGGTGGTTACACTACAACACTAAACACTGGTCACTTATGTCATGCAGTTTCTCTCTTTGGGATCTTCCTTCCTTCCACAATGTAGCAACCCTAAGGCATCACCCAAGGGAAAATTTGCCTGGAGAGACCTTGAGTCACCCCCTCCCACAGCCTACATTTATATATGTACACACATATATATGTAAGTATGTATGTGCCCCATACATACTTACGCCCCATACTTAGCCCCAGAATGGGAAGATAGCTTTAGGTCCAGCCCAAATGAAAGTCACTGCTTTTGTTTGCCTCACATCACACCACGTGGCACACGTGCACTTCTCATCACGGTGATATTGCCTGCCAAATTACATTGACATTAAAAGACAGATCAGACCTTTAGGCTAAATGTGTTAAATGTGTAAAATTTGTTTTTGAAAGCAAGCAATATGCAGAGCTCAATTTACTCTGTGCCTAACCTAGAGTAAAACCTGTTTTCAAGAAAAGAAGTGCTCACTGAGACAAGTATATACAGAAAAAAAGAAGAAGCCAGGTTTTATGAGGGCATGTAGTGATAGAACAAGGGGGAATGGTTTCAAACTGAAAGAGAGTAGAGTTAGATTGGATACTAGGAAGAAATGCTTTCCTGTGAGGGTGGTGAGACACTGGCACAGGGTGCCCAGAGAAGCTGTGGGTGCCCCCTCCCTGGCAGTGTTCAAGGCCAGGTTGGATGGGGCTTGGAGCAACCTGGTCTGGTGGGAGGTGTCCCTGCCCATGGCAGGGGGTTGGGACTGGATGATCTTTAAGGTCCCTTCCAACCCAAACCATTCTGTGATTCTATGATTTAGCAGCAGATTTGTCACTGCATGCCCAGGTCAGCTCTTGTTAAGGTCTAAAGATGGGGATGGACATTTGCCTGTGTCCATGGTGGCTGGCTGCAGCAGGGGATGGGGGCTGCAGCAGAGGATGCTCTGTGGAGGGGTCTGGCCACAGCATGGCCTCCCTGGCAGAAAGCAATCACTTGCAGGCACCTGATGGTTAGCCAAGGTGGTGGGGGAGGTCAGGAGTCATGGGTGGTCCTGAGCTAGGCCAGTCACACAGCTGTGCTAGGGGAAGGAAAGCTCTCTGTCCTGGTATATAATCCCTGTGTCTCAGCTTGGTTTGTAATTTTTGAGATAAAAATGCTGTGGGAGAACTCCCTCAGGCAAGCCTGTAACTGGAAAGATTTAAGAGGAAAACAGAGAAAAAAAGGGCAATTGCATGAAAAAGAAATCATGTATGTAAAGTCAAATTCTGCCCAACAGAATCGGGGTCAGGGGCATTTGGCAAATAAAAGGAAAACAAACATACAATTTTCCCAAACAATCCAGCAGAGCTCTGGCTGGAGCACAGGAGCAGAGTGAGGGATGGAAACAGGGACCGTGTTGGGAGGAAGTGAGTCCCCATGGCCTGGTGACTCCCCGGGTCCCGGCAGCAGCAGCAGCTGCTCCCCTGCCAAGGTGCAACTTGCCCATCGGCAGTGTCCAGTGTTCCCCAGCATGTGGTTTCTGCAGCAAGGTGACCCTTACGGGCATGCTGGACCTCGCCACATGGGGCTGAGCAAGTTCCAGGAGCCCACGGACCATGTCTTTCACCAGAATGACATGGTGGATCAGCAGGTCACAGGCATCTCGCCTCAACAGACATGGCCGCTGTCCTGGACACCAGCAGCAAGTCCTTGGGACCAGCCATCTGCCTCTGCTGCTTCCGAGAGGCCTGGCCCGAGGCCTTGCAGATCCTCAGAATAAAGCCATCCCCTCGACCCTGAAAGGGCAGCTCACAGCCAGGGCAGGGAGGGAACGGAGTGTCCCACTGAGGACACGCAACAGCGTCCCCCACCCTCAGCAACCAGCACTTTCTGGAGCCACTTTTTGGTTCAGTCACATCCCAACCTGGCAGAACGCACGGTTCAGATCCACAGGCTTCTGCCAGCTCCACAGGATGGGCTCAGCCGAAAGGCAGCCCCTCACTGCAGGGCTCTCCTACATTTCCCAATTTCTCAAGCTCGGAGGTCTCTGGGGAGGGCTCTCCCTCACCTCCACCCCCTCCAAGCACTCTGCTGCCCCTCACGGACAACATCACCACTGCTGCCCTGCGCTGAGTCTTCACCTTTCCCTACCTACAGCCCTTCCCACCTCACACCACGGCCCCACACCAACACCTTCCCACTCTCTCTGATAAATGCCCAAGCCCCTGCTCCACTCCTGCCTCCCCCAGACCAAAACCCCATGCTGACACAAACGGGGCCTCCAGGACAGAAATCTCTCGGGACCCTCTTGCTGTTTGTGCATGCAGACAGGAGGATAGCGGTGTGGCAGATCCCTCGGCACCATCTGGGGCTTTTTTTCGGTTTAATTTATCTCCGGAGGCCAAACAGGCCTTGGCAAGAAAGCAGTCTCACACCATCCCCTGCAGGGGACAAGTGAGCAATCAGGAAAGCCAGTCATCAAATAGAAAGGGCTGCAGAGACTTCAATCTCTGCAGAGCTGCCATTTTACCACAAACATTTACACCGTATTTTGACCTGAAGGGAGTCTGTCAAGTCTTGTGTAAAAGATTCAGCCATCTGGGCCTTTCTTCACACTCTCGCATTGGCACGGCATGCACCAGCAGCACACAGCCATGGCTTTTCTCTGACAGTCATCCACCAGCTGCCACGTGGCATCAGAGTGAGGGGCACGCCGTGGTGGCACAGCCAGAGACATGGTCATTAGCAGGCTTGACAGGTGCAAGGCCTTCCCATGAGGCGCTGCAAAACCTCCAGCACCCACGACATCTTCAGGAGAACCACTTCATCTGAAACTGGTCCTGCCCCATCGTATGGCTCTACAACGGCAGAGCCTCCTGCACTGGGACTCCCGGCAGGCAGCAGGTCTTGAAGCAGGGAGGGCAGGGTGCAATTTGGAATACAAGACTTGCAGGAAAGTTAGGATTGCTCCAACAACTCACAGCAAGGGGAGATGGGTGAAAGGGGAATGATCAGCTGGGGTGGGGGAGCTTAAAAAAAAATTAAAAAATAATAATAAAAATAATTATTGGAGCTGACAGTGAGACTCTACTAATTCCCTGCTAACATTTGTAAAATTTACTGTCTGCATTTGTATCTGTAATATCTAAGGATGATTCTCACACTCTGGTAGGAGTTAAAAAAAATACATTAATAACTAATGAATATGAGCTGAATATAAATACTGTTTAACTTATCACATTTTCTAGTATATGCTTCCAAAACAGGCATTACTCAATGTACACTTAGCCCGATAAAAACATTAAATACTTTGCTCTGGTATTTAATACATCCTTACATGATGTTATAATATATTATATATCTCTATCATCATGCACAGATGGCACAGAAATATACACTGGAATATGTTTTCCTTCCAGAGAAATAAAAGCCCTACAAAAAAAAAAGCCTCACAATTTTAAATTTAAAATAAAAATAAGAGTAATGAAAACCACAACTACTGAATTGTAAGCCACTAGTGTGAAAGCACCCATTATTAATGATGACTCATAGGAACAGATACATGTAGGTCCAACCTTGCAAAGCCAAGCTCATGTCTTTATTCCCTGTGCCTCAGGATCTGACTTTTCTACAGACTTGCTTCAAAATGCTGCTCTTCACATGCTTAAATATGAACGGCTACACTGTCGAACAGCCCAGGAACCTGTGCTCCTCAGCTTTCAGAAGTTATAGAGACAGCAGCAAGTGCAAATAGTGGAAGATTAGTTTCCTAATTAATTTCTTACAGAATCACAGAATTGTTTTTGTTGGGAAAGACCCTTAAGATCATCGAGTCCAACCATGAACCCAGCACTGCCAAGTTCACCACTAAACCATGTCTCTAAGCACCACATCTACATGGGTTTTAAATACCCCCAGGGATCATTATTCTACCACCTCCCTGGACAGCCTGTGCCAGTGTTTGATAACTCTTTCAGTAAAAGAAAATTTCCTGATATCCAATCTAAACCTCCCCTGGCACAACTTGAGGCCATTTCCTCTTGTCCTGTCACTTGTTACTTGGGAGAAGAGATTGATACCCACCTCACTCCAACTTCCTTTCAGGGAGCTTTAGAAAGTGGTAAGGTCTCCCCTGAGCCTCCTCTTCTCCAGACTAATCAATACCAGCTCCCTCAGCTGCTCCTTGTAAGACCTGTGTCCAGACCCTTCATAAGCTTTGTTGCCCTTCTTTAGACTCGCTTCAGTACGTCAATGTCCTTCTTGAAGTGGGGTACTCAAAACTGAACACAGTATTCCAGGTGCAGCCTCACCAGTGCCGAGTACAGGGGGACAATCACTTCCCTAGTTCTGTTGGCCACCTTGTTTCTGATACAAGCCAGGATGCTGTTGGCCTTCTTGGCCACCTGGGCACACTGCTGGCTCATATTCAGCCACTGTCAACCAGCCCCCCCAGGTCCTTCTCTGCCAGACAGCTCTCCAGCCACTCTTCCCCAGGCCTGTACCTTTGCATAGGGTTGTTGTGACCTAAGTGCAGGACCTGGCACTTGGCCTTGTTGAACTTCATACAATTGTCCACAAGCCCATTGATCCAGCCTGTCCAGACCTCTCTGCAGAGCCTTTCTACCCCCTGGATTTAGCTCCATTCACCATAACTCTGGGCCCAACCAGTCAGCCAGTGTTTGATCCAGTGAAGTGAACACCAGTCCATGAGCAGCCAGTTTCTCCAGGAAAATGCTGTGGGAAGCTGTCGAAGGCTTTATTGAAGCCCAGGTAATCAACAGCCATTCCCTCATCCACTAAGCGGGTCAGCTTGTTGCAGAAGGAGATCAGGTTCATCAAGCAGGACCTGCCTTTCATGAACCCATGCTGCCTGGGCCTGATCATCTTGTCCTGCATGTGCCACGTGATTTCACTCAAGATTATCTGTTCCATAACCTTTCCCAGCACCAAGGTCAGACTGACAGGTCTGTAGTTCCCCAGATCCTCCTTCCAGTGCTTCTTGTAGATGGGCGCTGCATTTGCCAACCTCCAGTCAACTGGGACCTCCCCAGTTAGCCAAGACTGCTGATAAATGATGGAAAGTGGCTTACTGAGCAGTTCTGCCAGTTCCTTCAGTACCCTTGGATGGATCCCATCTGGCCCCATAGACTTGTGTGTGTCTAAATGGTGTAACAAGTCACTAACCATTCCCCCTTAGATTATGGGGCTCCATTCTGCTCCCTGTCTTCCAGCTCAGGGGGCTGGGTACCCAGAGAACAACTGGTCTTACTACTAAAGATCGAGGCAAAGAAGGCATTAAGTACCTCAGCCTTTTCCTCATCCTTTGTCACCGTGTTTCCCCCTGCATCTAATGAAGGATGGAGATTCTCCTTAGCCCTCCTTTTGTTGCTTACATATTTATAGAAACATTTTTTATTGGCTTTTATGTCAGCAGTCAGGTTAAATTCTAGTTGGGCTTTGGCTCTTCTAATTTTCTGTGTAGACAGAAAATCTTTGACATCTTTGTAGACCTCCTGAGTTGCCAGCCCCTTCCTCCAAAGGCCATAAACTCTCCTTTTTTCCCTGAGTTCCATTCAAAGCTCTCTGTTCAGCCACCGCAGTGGTCTTCCCTGCCGGCTCATCTTTCACCATGTGGGGACAGTCTGCTCCTGCACCTTTAAGATTCCTTCTTGAAGAGTGTTCAGCCTTCCTGGACTCCTTTGCCCTTCAGGACTGCCTCCCAAGTAACTCTGTCAACCAGTCTCCTCAACAGAACAAAGTCTGCCCACCAGAAGTCAAAGGTGGCAGTTCTGCTGACCTCCCTCCTTACTTCTCCAAGAATCAAAAACTCCATCGTTTCATGATTGCTGTGCCCAAGACAGCCTCCAACCATCACATCACCCATACTGTTAACAAGCAGCAGGTCCAGTGAAGTACCTTCCCTAGCTGGCTCCCTCACCAGCTTATTTTTAGGCACATCATTCTCATATGTTTAACATGCAAAAAAAATGCACATAAAATAGCCCCAAACCCTGTTTCTCAGATAAATACTTGCCTTCAAAATTCAAGATGGAAGCAAATCATAGCTGTGTTTATCAAAGTGCCCTCTTCTGGCCTTTCAAAAAAAAAACCCACTGGCTTGCTGTCATCTGGTTTCTCTGCTTGGAAGAGGCATCAAAATGAGGATCTGTTTGTGCAAATATTCAATTTATTTAACAAACTGGTCAGAAAAATACCACCACAGACCATTCTTGATACCATACAAAACATGTTTAAAAATCCTTCAGTTATGTATGAGTTTATAAAAATAACTTACAACACTCTTCTAGAAATCTCAGTAGAAATATGTGAATATGTTACCAGGTAGAAATTGAGGGCATTCTGCCCAGAGGGCTGGAGAATTTACCCCTACTCACAGTGCACTACTGAACTCCTGAGACCATTTAATAAAAGTAATCCGAACTTTTCTGCTAAAACAGAGGGAAATGAAAAAACAGATCAAAAAGCACATTCATTTCCATTACAAAGAGGCATTTTTACCATTTCTTGGTAAATAAGTATGCAGTTTATCTAACACAGGAGGAATATTTCAGAATTTGTTTTCTCACAAGGAAACCTCTGTTTTAAAAATATTGTTTTCTTAATTAAATATAAAACAAAGCACATGTGGAACTAAGTACAGCTTTTAGGCCATATCCACATAGAAGACTTTTCACTGTTGGTTTTTGGAGGTTGGGTGGCGTTTTGTTTGCTTGTTTGTTTTGGGGGGGCTTTATTCTACAGGCTCACTAATCAGAAGGAAAGTCTCAGTACTGCTGTGTTCAAAGCGGCCAGTTCAGACCTGAAACAGTGCAGCATAGAATAGCTCACCCGGAAAGGAAGATTTACTCAAATTGAATAAAGTTGCACAGAGCTCTTGGAAGTATAATTCGTTCCAAAGTGGAATTCTGTCTGTTCCAAATTGGATTAATTATAATCACATAAGCTGCAAAATAAAGCTAAGAAGATCACATCTGTGTTATATGCACAGTTGTTACTGTCAGGGAAGCAACCAACCAACCTGTTTGTATATAAATAAAAAGTATTTTCCTTTCTCACTAAGGAGAATGTTTTCACAAATAGGTTTGTCTAAAATAAAGAGTCACAATGGAGTCAGTTTGGAGGAAGCCAAGAAATACGTTATTCTAGATAGTACTAAACCTTTTTCCGAGGATTTTTTCCTCATGATGAAGCATGTAGATATAATTTCCCCCCCATAAGCATGTCAGCTAGTAAAACACATACATAACCTAGTACACAGGGGCACTGTACAGTATCTGAACTTGTGGTAATATTCTTCAGTCCGAAAGGTCTTTGTTCAGGTAAGAAACTAGAAAGGAATAAAACCAAAATGAAACAGCTGCTGTCTGGCTGTGCTAGCAGTTCTTCCATCACCGCCTACCAGACAATGCAGGCTTCAGGCTATGACTTCATGAATGCATTCGTTAAATGCTCTGCTAAGCAACAGCTCAATAGTCAATATTCCCATTGCAATGCTAATTGCCAGCCAATCACCGCAAGTGACCAACTCCCACAGCACTCTTCTTGGGATGATGGAATGCCCTGGTTAAGATCTGCACATTTCTGCAGATGTCCAAGGAGACTTCTCTCACAACCTCTCTTCTGGATTGCACAAGTCAGCCACTGTGATGAAAGTCAGTCTCTGGCAATAACAAGAATGGGGGTCTTTAACCTCAGCATCCAGTCAGAAGAATGTTTCCACCAGAACGCTTAGTCACGGACAGAGTGGTGAATATCTTAAGAGAAAGGAAAAAAAGATGACTTTTAGTATGGCCAGAATAAATTTTCTCTTCTAGATCATCATCTTGGGCATAATGCTCAAAACCACAGCCACTTCTTTAAGTAATAAAATAATAATGAAAAACATACATTTTAAATCCTTGCTACTAAATAGCATCCACGCATACAAATACTGTTTATTCTCCTCATTTACCTTACGGTCTTCCTTTTAGAGTGGAAAAGAAAGAATTAACGAAATCTCATGGCTTTCTACCACCTGTTGTCTTAATGCTCCTAAGTTTTTACAGTGGGAACGAGCTCAGCAATAGCAAACCCTGGTCTGTACATCTAATCAATAAGCATCTATGGCTCAAAGATCTCTGTTGGGCAAGTGAAGTTAACTCAATACTATGGCACTTGGAGAGAACATAAATTTCACCTCTGTACCTTTCTAGATATTACAGAAATGTGGAACTGATGGCTGATGTAGGTATTATGTCTGAGATTTGTATCCTCTGGACAATAGCTAAGAAACACTCAGTAAATCTAGTTTGAAAAAGTCCAATCTTTACTGCTTTCAAGTCACAGTAATGAAAAAAGTATTTTAAAAAATAATTACCGTAAAATTAAAAGGTATCAAAATTCAAGAAGAAAAATTCTACAAAACCTTGTTTGATATTAGAACTTCACAATACAAACAATTGCATAGTTTTGCATAGGCAAAATATAGAAAGGAAAAAAGGAAATCACCCCCACTTCTATCTAAATAGTTCAAAGTTGCAATAATTAGCTATCATCAAAGCCACCTAGCAGGAAGAATAAACTTAGCACAGAATAAAGCACCTACACACTTCAGTTATGCAAATAACATGGAAGTGTCTCAAGATAATGGGTATCTGAAAGCCCTACAGTTCTTTGAGTAGAAGCTTCGCTGCATTAAGGCTGTTAGCAGCTCTTCAGAGAACAGCATCAATAAATGATATAACTCTTCCGCTTCCTATAAGCATGTAAAGCATTATGCACAAATCAGGAAGACAAATGCTTGCCTAATACATATGGCAGAAGAACAGCAATATATTTAAACTGTAGTGCGTGGCTTGGGACAGGGTTTCTAACTCTTCAGTTTGGATCCACAGACTGACAACATTTGTTACTATTTCACTTTGAAAGACAAAGATTTAGAAGAGCAAAATTTATCCACTTTCTTTTCACCCTGATTGCAAGCTCTGGGCGTGTCACCCAGTTCCAACAGCTGCAGGTACCACACAGCTCCCTAACTCCAGTAAGCCAGCTGGGAGTCTTTTGATAATTATTGGAAACATTTGGTTTTTGACAGAATTTGTTTGTTACTGGAGCGAAGCCAAAAACCTTAGATCCCATGACTGGAAAGCCGTCATTAGCTAACTCAAAGAATCATTCCAGCTTTCAGAAGACACTTTCTCTTCATCACAGGTGCTTGACTGTATTTCAAGCAGTGCAGTGCAGTACAGTCCAGGCTGAGAGGTAATTCTCTGTAAGGCTGAGGTCCTACCGATCTGCGCTCACACTTATTTGTACTTTGGCTTGCAAGAAATTCCATTCAGAGTTCAGGCTTTCTGCAGAAGAGAATGCTGCTCAAATAAAAGAACTGAAATCTGGCTCCAATTTATAAGCAGTGAGAAACGGACCTTCAGTCTCACAATCATCTTCAAGTTGAGTAATACCATGTTTCACAGGAGACTCTTTGAGCAATGAATTAGCACTAATGCCAGTGAAGATGTCACCATTTGACCATGCAACACTGTCCCTTTCCTGCTCAGATCAGACTTCATTTTCCTTAGTTTTTATATGGATGTAAGAAAAAAATAACATCAATATTATCTATCATTCTATTTATTCACGTATGCACAGTCCTCACAAATTCCAAACAATTTTAAAGCATTTTTTTAATCAAAGAGTACCATCTTGCACTTTGATTTTATTTACCACTGAAGAGATTACATTAAGTAAAAGGCATAAAAAAAACCTTTTGAAGACTGGCACTAAAAATTATTGCTGTTCCCTGGAGCTTTTCAATAGTGTATTTCTCCTGAGCCAATTTCTTCCTCCCCCACTCAAACAAATATGGTTATCTGAAATTACCTTCCTAAATTACGTCTAATCATCATTCTATTCAGTATCAATTTTAGCAGCTCAGATGTCCAGAATAAATTATGACTATCATTCTCTCTTCACACTGCATATGCTAATATCCTGCTTGAGTTCACAGGTTTGAATGTGTCACTCAGAGTTCCCCGTCCACAGGGCCCCTGGTAAGATAAGGATCTGCTACCCCTCTTCAAGGGCTTCCAAGAACATCATTAGATGATACTACAGAAAAAAACCCCAAAAAACTAGAATATGCATTGCAGATGCTTTGAAGATGATTCAGATTGCTAGCAGTCCATTCCATTAATGGAGCTTGTATTTTATTGCTTATACTGTATCACTTTGGAAACAAAAAAGACAACGGACTTCACTTCTGCAGACAACCATCCTGGTGCTCTCTATAAAATTCTGCAGCTAATACATGCAGGTAAGAACACAGATTCTATACAAAGACCTACTAAGGTGATACACAGTTTTTGCAGGGATCCTCAGCTCATATAACTGGTCCTAACACTACCAAAATCAGTGCAGCATCTCTGATTCAATCCTGGGAGGAGCCATCCCCAACCCACTAGAGAAAATTAAGATCTTCTTTAAAGAGGAACAGCATGACAAACACAAGAAAAAAATTGTTGTGTGGCCTCATGTACTTCAAAAGTGAAGTCCTAGAGAGTAAAGGAGAGATCTTTAAAAGGATAGAATTTAATAGAAAAAATTGTCATATAGCTGCCTCCCTTCCACAGCACCAATCTATAAGCCTATCTGGAGCACACACATCTTAAAAAAAACCCTAGCTTTGACAACTACTTTAGCAGAAATAGTATTTGAAGCCTTCATAAATGGACCTTTGAATGAGAGGAAAATTCTATACTTCCCAGCAGAGGGAGCACTGGATTAGAGAAGACCAGAAACCATTCACAAAAGAACACATTAAAAAAAATAATCCCAGATTAAACCTAAATGTTAGATTTCTAAATATTAAAACCAGATCATTTCCTGACCTTCCCGTCCCTCCTATTTTCCCCAAATTCAGACTTCTTTATAGAGCTCTGCTATTCAGATTTCCAGCACTTCACCCCACAGAATGCTACGAAAGCCAAGATATGAGGTGACTTCATATACGAACCTCTGCACAGACAGGATGAATTCCTATGGTGCTGTCCAGCTGTTCTTTTGTCATCCCACATTTAATAGCAGCTGCAAACCCTTGGGTGACTTCTCCAGCATTTGGACCAAGGACGTGGAAACCAATGACTCTCTCCTAAATAAGGAAGATAAGCAAATGCAAGCATTCAGTTCTCTTCAGATGACATGTAAGGCTTTCTTACTCAGAGTATATAATTCCAGTAGTTCTATACTACTGTTCAACTGCAAAGTATGTCAAACTGCTCATTTATCCTCAGCAAACGCTCCACAGAAGTACTGACTTGACTTGCTTTTTTTAAAGAAAAGCTTGTTTCTCTAGGCAAAGCAAGTCTCCTTTAGCAAATGCCAACTGCTGTGGGCTTCAGTGGCTTTCAGGGCATCAATCAGGTCTTGCTGAGCATAGACACAGTCCAGTTGGGTAGCAAAAGTTATCTGCTCCTCCCGCTAAATGTCACATGTAAGAGAATGTGGATACTCAATACACTGAAAGGTGGTTTTTCTTTCAGTAAGCCCGAGGGCTGAGATTTACCACAGGGTTTACTTAATTAAGAAAAGCTATAATTAGGTATTACCTAATTATAACTAAAATGGAATTATCCTTATTTTCCTTTAAAAATATGTACATACATAGAAATAAAACAGGGTAACTATAATTCTAGATAGTTACTGAACCAATTTTTCAGCCAGGCTAACTTTCAGCTCTACCTCTGGATGCTTAAACACATTCCCACTATTCAGTACAAGAAATGGAAAGAAATTAACAAAACACTTTAAATTACCATTAAGACTTTCCATTTTCTTAAATTACTTTGGATTAGGAACATAACCATGGGTTCCAAAATAGCTTCCACACTAGTGCAAAGTCCTCCAGAAAGAGGACATGGGCAAAACAGGTTTTCAAATTTTACAAAATGGTGAGGTCATGCTTAGAAAGGCTGCAGTAAGAAAAATCTCTGTCTCATGGTAAAAGAAAATAGATAAAGTAGATCCAAAGTTTTTGTAGGACTGATAAATCCATGCCACTATCTTAACCAACAGGAACACATCTTTACACCCTATTGTCTTTCATAATAATTCGTATTATTAAAATTGAGCAAATTTTTATTAAACAGATGATGATCATTCAGAGAGGGGCATAACCAATTAGTAATTTTGCTCGTGCTTCAGTAGGTACTATACATTTCCGCAGCCAGGAAGTTTTAACTGAGTCCAAGGATAATCCTGGCATTATCACCCTAAATGAGATTTGTGCAGGCAAGATACGTTAATCTTGTTAGAATGAGCTCAGGAGTTTTACAGACACACGGGGATTTGCAGAGGTGACAAATTGTGATGGTTTCTGACTGATCTCAGTTTCAAAGAGAAGAATCTCCAAAGAAAAGAATGTCCCAGTTTGGCGAGGGGAGAATAAGATAAACACGTGACTTTTAACCATTTTTACATGCATTGATTCATTCACTTTTCAAAGTTAATGAACAGTCTTAGAGATCTCCACTTCTTACCTTACGTCTATGAAGAAGTACCATATATTGATGCTAATGACAGGATTTTGTATTTTACCGAGGGCTATTTTTTTAATAAATAAAAGTATTGCATCACTATTAATATTTATTAAATTTCCAAAGGTAGAAAAATTTAAGTTTATTTTTAATTTGTTAAAAATAACTTATTTATAGCTGTGGTATCAACGGTTCCTATAATGAACATATGGCTGCTGTTTTCCCTGGAAGGAAAGATGCACTTACATTATCCAGAATATTGCAAATTATCTTCGCATAGCATTTGTTATTGTCTCTGGATGGCACAGTCCATTCCAGTGGCCAGAAATGACTATGGTACACCTAGAAATACAAAACAGGTTAAAAAAAAAAAGTTGTGTAATTTCACAGAAGAGAGCATGATCTTCCAAAAACTGCCAGATTATCTTAAATTTGCTTTGTTTACCTCCAAAGGTGGAGCTTTACTACTGACTGCAATTGCTTTTGGAAATCACACACGTAAAACTTACAAGAATTGTGACGCAGCACAAGGATGAACCATTAACTAGTAACTCTTCATTAGCAATCAGCCATGCACGTAGAATTTGGAATACTTGAAATCAGGGTGAGACTCCTTCTCCTTAATGAATGCCAAAGAAGGAAACCTCTACAAAACAAGCACTAGTCTCATCCAATAATTAAGAATAGAAGAAGCCATCAGTGTATTACACTTCCAAAATGCAGTTCACCATGCTCTCATTGAACTAGGCAAATACAAGCTTCCTTCACAGAAGGCTCTATCGTCTCTGGGTCTACCCAGGATGAAGGCAAAAATATTTCTCAGAGCAGAAAATGGGAAGAAATAGTCTCAGAGCCTGGGGTTAGGAGAGATAAGGGCATGCTTTTTGCATGCTGTCTTAGATATGTGTCACTGCAAAATGGAGAGTACATTTAAAAACCAAAAACCAAACCCACATTCTTCTGTCTGCCCCAGCCAACATCACTGGACAGGCTCCTAACTGCAGGCAAGGTACAGCACGTACTTCAGAAAACGACCCAGTGTTTTGAGGCACAGTTCCACCCAGAACTCTCAACTGCTCCCATTACAAGCAAACCTCAAACTGATCACTATTTGAAAGAAGTTTTTAATTGATCACAACTCCAATAAAAGCATGTCCCTTCAGAAACCAGGAGAGACAGCTCGATGTTTTTTGATATTAACGGGGTTACACAGCATTCACAGGCATCGCTGTCTGAAACTGAAATGTAGCAGGTCTGAGTGGCAGATGAAACTCAATAATCCTACTGAAGCTTGAAAAAGCCAATACGGTGACATGATAGAGCTTAGCCACAGTACAAATGCTTCTGGATGCATATTTTCTAAAGCTGCTTTGAAAATGGAAAGTGCCTTTTTGCATAAAGAAGGGTCCAGTGTTACACAAGTAACAGCAAGAATTTGACTCAATAACAAAAATTAGACTGTAGATATACAGACTTTGAGGGGACAATGGAATCTAAACCCCTGCCGTGTAATCAGGTTAACAGTACTTGACCCACCGTTGTTTTAATTCATATTTACTTCTTTTCTCCACAGTCCAAGTCAAAACATGTAACTGACAGAGCTAAGGGGGAGACAGGCTCTCAAATTTATGAGCCACCACTTATCTGCTTATATCCCCGAATAATGCTCCTCAGTTGATCTCCATGGGACATAAAAGTTCAGTTTATCATCAGACTCCCTCCCCTCATGATTTCTGTAATGTGGATTATACAGTATTTTGTAAGAACAGCCTTAGGCACTAAGTGCTTACATATGTCTAATTTCACTCTTGACCAGCAACCCCAGTGAATGAAAAGGAAACACTCACGTGAATAAAATTAAGCACGTACCTTCTTGCATAGTCAGAATAAACAGGAAAAATGAGCGTAATAACATTTGGCTTCATAAAGTAAAAATCCCCACGGCAAGGAATTTGTCCCACTGTAGCTACAAAAAGTTCCACTTTGACATTAAAATCTATGTATTGCTTCCAACACATAACCAGCTTTAATTTCTCCTGCAGTATTTGAAGACACAAAGAAACCTTTTCTTTTTTTTTTTTAACCAAATATTCTACCTTCAAGCCCTGTTGCCAAAAATAGAACATATTTGCAACTAGGGCTGTAAGAATTGGGGACTATTTTAATACCATGTCTAGGAACTGCCAAGGAAGACAAAAATGTACCTAGACATCTCCCGCCCTCACATCAGAACACAGAACGCTGTTTTAATCACTCTTAATATTATTTTCAATTACAAATTGCAAACTTAAAATCCAGATGAACCTAAGGTATTTACCTCAATGTTTTCCTCCCCAAACTTC
The DNA here is from genome assembly GCA_013398125.1 of Aegotheles bennettii. Classification (NCBI taxonomy): domain Eukaryota; kingdom Metazoa; phylum Chordata; class Aves; order Caprimulgiformes; family Aegothelidae; genus Aegotheles; species Aegotheles bennettii. The sequence goes on along the minus strand of VZRW01006859.1, from coordinate 65,304 downwards.
TCCACCGCAGTCTCTTCAGAATAGCCACAGGCTCCATACTCCAAAGGAGTGAATACGGTGGTTGGAACATTCACATAGTCACACTGTGTGGTATTCAAAACAAATAAAAAACCCACAAAAGATCAGTAGTAAAATCAGCACAATAGGCAAAAATTCAGCAGTCTGAAAATCAGACAGGAAGAAAAATAGGATTATTCAGAATTCTGACCGCTACTTTTTTTTTCTTTAAATAAAAAAATTTGTTTTAAATTAAAACTACAGGCTTGATGTCGTCCCTCTCAGAGGCATTAACTAGCACAAGAACTGAAAGATAATTTAAAGCCACACTGACATTAACATGGATAGATTAAAAAGAGCAGGAAATTCAATGCCCTGTTTTAAAAATGTACCAGATCAAAGCTCTGGTATATTTTTAAAACAGACAAAAAGTAGACTGTTCAACTGCCTATATAAAACATGCTATTTTTAGCTGGGAATGCTGCAAAGACAACACCACCATCAAAAGCCATCATTTTTTTATAAACTGTGGCCTAGACGATGCTAAAGAACCAAAGCCATGAACTACAGCCATCTGGGGAACAGACAGAACTAGAGCTCATACTGTGCACCTAATCACATACCATGAGAGATGACCACTAACTCGACTTCGCTGGACCTTTACAGTGTCCTAGAGGTTCCCTCTCTGGGCAACCTCTGGGTCTGACCATCCCCACTGTAAAGAATATTTTTCTTATACTTAAATGGAGTTCTCTCGTGTTTCAAGTTTGAATCCACTGCCTCTTGTCCTTGCACTTTTCAGTGATATAAAGAGTCAGGCTCCATCTTCTTTAGTCTCTACCATCATGTATAAATATACATTGATATAGGAGCCACCCAAGTCATCTCTTCTGCAGAGTATAAAAATTCCCAGCTGTCTCAGCCTCTCTTCATGTGACAGATGCTCCAGTTCCTTACTCAGTCATGGCCCTTTGCTGGACTTGCCCTGTCCTTCTTGTACTGAGGAGCCCAAAACTGGACTCAAAATCTGAACCTGTCTCACCAGTGCCGAGTGGAGGGGAAAAGGTCACTTCCCTCCACCTGCTGCCAATGGTCTGTCAGGATGCATCTGCAGGATGTAGCCCAGGATGTCATTGGCCTTCTTTGTCATGAGGCTACATTACTGGCTCACTTGTCAACTTGTCCTCCAGAACCCCCGCAGCTTTGTCTGCACAGCTGCTTTCCAGCTGGTGGGTCCCCAGCCTGTGGTGGTGCATGGGGTTACACCTCCCCAGCCATAGGACTTCGCACTTCTCTTTGCTGAACTCCATGAGATTCCTGTCAGCTCATTTCCCCAGCCCAATAAGGTCCCTCTGAGTGACAGCACAACCACTGGGTGCCATCAGTCACTTCCCCCCAGTTTTGTATCATCTGCAAACTTGCTGAGAGTGCACTGTATCTCATCCAGATCATTAATGAAGATGTTAAACAGTACTGGACCGAGTATGCAACCCTGTGGCACACCACTAGTGACTGGCCTGCAGCTGGTCTTTGCAATGCTGGTCACAGCCCTATACTCCTGGCAGTTCAGCCACTTTTAAATCCACTTCACTGCCCACTTATCTAGACTGCACTTCACTGGTTTATCTATGAGAATGTTGTGGGAGACAGTGTCAAAAACCTTTACTAGAGTTAAAATAAACAACATCTAGTGTTCTCCCCATATCCGCCAAACTAGTCAGTCTGCCACAGCAGACCAGCAGGTTGGTCAGCTTTGTTTAATTTATAGTAATTTTAATTTCTACGGATTTAAACTCTAATTAATTTATTTTGTGAGTGGGGATCGACTAAGATGATCCTTACCATTCTTTCCCCAACTATCCATAACACTTCTTCATGTTTCATCCAATCACCCTTTCTGGATTTGTTACAACAGCAATATAAGCCAGGATTTCATCTAAATAGTTACTAATTTCTTGGATTCACTGGAAGAGATGATGCTTTCTTTGGCAGCCTAAGGATTTTCATACCTAGAGAGACAGTTATCTGGCATAAAATGTAAATTAAGACATAGCCATAGTATTGCAGCAAGAAAATATTTCTGGCTCCAGCTACGGTCTTCTTAAACTGTGCCTGGCTGGTGTAATGACATTATGCACACTGATTCGGGATTCTGTCACTGCAATACCTGCCAACCAAAAATAAACAGCTCAATCAAGCCTTAAGTCTGACCGACAGCTGAACTCGATATGAATACAGCAGGTCCTGAAAGAGAAAAAACCTCTATGCTTGTGCCCTATGGTTATGAGGGCGAGACAAGCACTCACATCAGTGGTGCTTGGATAACAGTTCTTTAAAGGCGCTCCACTTCCTTCTGGCTTAAAGATAAGGTGTTAATGAGTACCCAGTTGCAACAGTATGAAACACAAACACTGAATTAATGAACTCAACATCTCAGGTATAAGTATGTGCTGACTTATTGGTACATTTGATCTTCCTTTGTGTCTATATTCAATTATAAGCAGAACTATGTATTCCAGTGAAAATACATGGATGAGAAATGAAAAAATTAGTGCAAACAATGTTGAAAATTAAGAGCATCACAAACCCCTCTTACACTCTATTTAGAGAATGTAGGTAGGTTTAGTAAACTGCCTTGGAATTAGAGTTAAAGCATTTAGTAAGACGGGAATGATTGCTGACTTTTAGGGAATGAGGTAGAGTTAAAAACAAGTTAAATTATCTCAGTTAATTTTATTATCATTATACTCTGAGAGAAAAATAAAACCTCTAATAGGAAAAGAAGACACTACTGCTTAATCCATAAGGTATTAATTTCATCCTACACAATTAGCAGAACATATCTGCAGTAATAACTTGGAAAGGGAAAATTAAAGTGATCATCAAAGCTAATCCTTAAAAGCCTACTGAGTTTTCCATGAACAAGCAGACTTGCACTCTGCACTTACAAGTAGAGCAATAACAGTGTTTTGTGGCAACTGCTTCCTTACCTTTCTGGTTGTGCCAGCATAAAGCCTTTGAACTAACAATCTTCCTGCCTGGATTGCCACTGGTGTGAGTTCCAGCTTGTCCTGCAGTATATCACCAACCGCATAGATATACGGCACGTTTGTTTGCTCCTCATCATTGACAGGAATTTTTCCTGTTCTGCAATTTGAATTAACAAAAAAAAAACAGATGTAAGTGTTCTGCTGTGAAGATTGGGAGGTGTAAATAACCTTGAAGGAGTTAGGCCCTGTAGCTTTAAGAGAAAGACATATTTGAAGTATGAGGGAAAGAGGTTATAATCACAATCACACAGTCTTGGGCAAGAATGCAAATTTCACCCAAACTACAGGAATTTACATACTGCATAGGGAGGTAGCCCATGAAGTTGTCATTCATCTCCTGAATCAATTCTTTGGTGAGGCATGAATCCATTCCTCAAACACCCTCTACTACCAGCTGAGCTGTGTACTGGCAACCTTGAGAAATGACAGAAAGAAACATTCTCCCACTCAAGCTGTAGGACAAAAGAATTTATCCACTACTGAAATTCCAGTCCAGTGGCTGAAGCAGCTTCTATACACTTATCCTTCAGGCTTCTACACAGAGACAGGTCAAGCTGTTACACGCTCTACTTAAGCGACAGCCAGTGAGCTTTTTAGGTATGTGTACTGAGCTAATGGAAGGTTTTAATTATTAATATTTCCCACTTCATTAATAAATAAGATAGTGCAGTAATCACTGCAGGAAACATACGTAACAGGGAAACCTGATCAGACAGGCACAGAAAGTCTCACAGTTACTCAGAAAGTCTCACAGTTACAGAGGAACCAGTGGTGATTCCCATATTAAAACGCAATGTCCTCAATTTTGCTCCTGCTAACAAATATGCAGTTCATGCTAATAATTTTATAGCTCATTCTATTAAGCTAATAATAGCTGTCCTGATGTCAGAAAGATGTGTACTGTTCTACAAGACAACATGGGTCTGACAATTTTGCATGGACCAAAATTTCCACTCATTTAGAACACCGTAACAGTTCCCTTCAGCAACATCAGCCACTGCGTTCATATATAGAAGCTGCCCTCTGCACTGTTTTTCCAGACTGCCAAGTCAAGTTCACGGTCCTGTGACTTTTCTTCAAACAGAACATCTTCCAGGCTCCACATGCCTAGAAGATGTTTTAGTTACCAATATTGAAAATGTTACCGATAGCTCCACTCCCTGGTGCAATGACCTCACTACATTAAACATGAAACACTCCTCTACAGGAGACAGATTGTTCCCCAGGGTTGCTCCAAGGCAAGAAATACACTCCTCCAAAACCTAAAACATACCAATTCCAACTGCCAGTTTAAGGAATGCTACTTTGACCTTGTATGTCAAAATAAACATATAATAGCACTTATATTAAAAATTTAATCAAAACCCACCACACTAAAAGCCTGTATGAACAAATAGATCTCTGTTCCAAGAGGTGGTAGAGAGCAAAAAAAAAAGGAGATGGGAGTAACAGTACAAGGAACAACTGACAGATACTGGAAAGCCCACTCACTGGAAGAAGCTGAGGCTGCCTGCAAACAAAAGCCCAGACACAATGGGACAGACACTTCTGACTCCTGGCATTTAGAAACTGACATTTCAGTATCAAAAAAGCAAATGTAGCAGTACTATGGGAGAAAATGCAGCTATCTGCTGCACAGTCTCCCATCCAAGTATATGCAACCAGGAAACAAATTTTTCCTCAAAACATTTGAATGTCTATGCACCACTGCCATTGAAGTAGTAAATTACACAAGTCAATAGTGTACAGATATCTGTCCTTACTTTTGGTTGATCATCACTCCAACTTTGTCCAAACCAATGTTTCTTGTGCACGCATCTCTTCCAATTGCAAGCAATACCTGCAAAACAGTAATGTGCATGTTACTGATTTTTTAAAACCTCAAAAAGTGCATCTGCATGTGGCTATCTATTATTTTCATTATATACTAAGGATTAGCAGCTAAGGCTTGGTCACATTAAGATGAATACATTTGCTACCCATTGTATGTTCATAGAGTTTAAGACAAGTCATACTATGCCATCACCGTGACCTAACAATACCAGGTTTTAATGGTAAGATTAAATACAGCCAAACAGCTTTTGCTGAAAAAATACCCCAATAGTATTTTAAACAAATCAGTTAGGGCCAGATTCTTTACTTTATTTCCTCATACTTTCATACCAAAGTGTTATACCATATCCGTACCAGAGCAGATGACCCCGAAATGGTACACAAGGGAAGGGCTCTTCTGAAAGGAAACTCAGATGCTTAGGCTAATAAATATACCGTAAAATAACTACTGTTTTGATCAGAAAACATAATTTACTTATGCAGGCTTTCAGCCAAATCACTGCCAAAGAGTATTATTTGTTGAATATTATTTGTTTGAACATTTGTTCGGAACAATGGACAGAGGAGGACAAATTTTTACCCATTCTATAAACTTGGCTACCTTAACAAGCAAACCTAGTTCCAGCCTATACTATCACAAGGAAAAGTGCTATGTGCTTTGCAGTCTTCGACAACTGCCCAGATAACTATACAAAGCTTCTCATACAACAACTAAGAACTGTGCTGAAGGAATCCAAGGTCTGCTTCAATTCTTTTAGATGATGAAGCATGCCAGGCCTTCAGATCATCATGCACAGCCTGTACCTTCTATGAGGAGTGACAGCATTGCAGTGGAAGATGTAGTAGCAATAAGAAATCAGAAGTTTCCTTAATGAAAATATGGTACTGATTTGCTAGCTAAAAAGCTTTCACTACTATGGACCAGGAAAAGTAGTATTACAACACTGTGCAACAGCAGTGTTGTTATTGTTAACCTTTCTTGTAATACCAGCCCTCAGATGCACTGGGGAATGTCCTTGTTATGGGATGACTGATGCTCTATACAAGTAAATGAGATCACTGGCACACAGTGTTTGCAGTCTAAAATGCCAGGCTGGCAAATGCTTGTCTTTATACACTCTGTGTAGTTCCGAATACTTTATTCACAACTTCTTTTTTTTTCGTTTCAGCATCAAGGCCTAAGAAAATCAGTGGGGTGAGGAGTGATGGAAACAGTCAATCAAACATATAATGGTACACCTGCACACTGCAATTTTACTCTTTTAAGTGTGTAATGAAGTTCTGTGACTGACTTGCCACGGGGTGTTAGTTGTTTTTGTGAGATGCTGTGTCAAAAACAGGTCTTGAGAAGACATGACACCTGTTTGTTCAGCTCTTGCACAGACCATTGATTTGTGCTGACTCCATAACATGCTTTATTTACTATGAAAGTTATTATAAACCATTACTTATAGCTTACGACAAATATCCCACTGGGGAAAAATCCTGCAACTGATTGCACATGACCAAGTTCATGTACATCCCTAAGCTAAAAAACAGGCTTCAAAAGTATGCAAGTGATCTGGTAAGGCACAAGACATTCATGTCCAGGATTCTGGGACTTCTGTCACATTAACTATGTGTTGATTGTGTGCAATTAGCATATTGTAATTAATAAAAACATGGATAAAAACACCTCACAAAATCCTAACATTAAATGGAAGGCTATTTCATTTTCTTTATGTATATAGACAGGACTTACAGTATTGTATTCCCCTTCAATTATTTCGTTTCCCTTTGTGGACTTGGCTGTAACTTTCAATCTTCCAGGAGTTCCTTTCTCAATCTGCTCAACCTACAACATTAGGGGAAAAAAACCCACAAAACCCAGAAAAAAGATTTTAATTTCAAATAAAGATACGCAAAAGGATCTTTGTCCCGCTACGCATCTAATCATTGAAAATGAGTGTTTAACCATGACCTAAAGTTCAAGTATTCATTCTAAGGATATTTTCACCTCTCTCTAGAATTATAATTACTGCTTACATGTTTAAGCATTTTGGCTTATCTCCATGCACTTATGACCAACACAGTAAGACCTTGTTTCTGTACATAAAAGTTGATTGATAGCTAAATTCTTGTCCAAGCCCACCAATATGAACTGCTAGTATCAACAGGGGACAGAGGAGGTGAGGAGGAAGGGAACCCTTGCAAAACCTAGAAACAGCATCAGACGTTTTCTTCAACTGCACCTTGAGGACCATTGTACCTTCCACCCACGAGAAGCCACAGTCACAGCCCAGCCCTTAGCATTTACAGGCCTTTGCCCTGTTTGAATGATATTAGACGTGTAAAGCTGCCATGGCCTTGCAGGAGAGGGCAGCAGCTGGCTCCAAATGGCTGAAAGAACACCAGCAGCTTAAGAAAAAAAACCTCCTCAGAGTTTCCCACAGTCAGCTTAAATAAATATTCTTAGTTTTAGCTACGGGTCCAGCTGCACGCTCTCTCAAGTAATGCAGCAGTTTACTGCCTATTCCAGCAAAAGAAAAAAAAATAAGGTGAATCTTTTTGCAACTGTACTTTTTGTTTAGAGTAATAAAAAACAAAGGTTTGTTCAAAACAAACTCCCAAATACTCCCCCTTCCACACCCCATACCTCCATATACTGGAAAAATGAAGCAGAAAGAGCAATACCACTGGCTTTTTTCCCAAGCACTCTTTTTTGCTCTGATAAATAAATCAACTAAACAAGCAAATGGACTTTGAAGCTACAAAGGTGGATTCTCTTCTGTCCTCACTAATATCCACTGGGCTGCAAGGAAAGGACTGGATATCCTCAGTTTCCCTCCAAGGAAAGGCAAGGCGCCCAGCTGCTTTCCAAGGCTGTACATCCAAGAGATATGTGCAACACCTAACTTCATTCTGGGAAATTGTTAGTGCTTGTTCTACAGAAGAAAAAGTACTTTCCAACAGCTGCCCTAGTTCCTACCTTCATATGCAGTATCTGACGACAGAAAAAGCAAAATTTCTGACGAAGTTCTCTTCCCCTTTTTTAATCTTAAAAAAACTAAACCTTCTTTGCCATCCTACTGGCTTTAAAGGAACACTGCGTTAGACCGCTCCTATTCAAAGGCAGCATTATTTATAACAACTCATCTTCTGTCTTCAAAAGTCCCAATGAAAGGTTTTAATAAGCACAACATGCATAACTTCAAAAACAATGTTTGAAAGAGATGAAAAGACCTGCTAACAAGATATCCAGCAATTTAATTTTAACGATATGCTCAACTAAAAAAAGAGACAGCGGCAGTGTGCTGGTTAACAGTTGGACTTGAACTTATAGGTCTTTTCCAACCAAAATAATTCTATGATTCTGTGAAATATTTTATTTCCATTGAAATCAAAGACACGTAGTGAAGGGCAGGGTAAAATACACAAAAGTGCATTTTGTGACTAGGGCGATGGACTCCTCTTTGCAGGGTGCATTTGGAGGAGATCACTCACTACTTAGTTGAAATAAACTGTTTCTTCTAAGATCAACTCCCTTCATTCATAGCCCCCAGAAGGGCCTACAAAAAGCGACATTTGAAACAAAAGCCCGCTTTTCATACAAGAAGCATAAAAAACAAAGCTCCTTGAACATCCCACCTTGAATTCTCACAGCAAATCTCTTACACTCTGTGAGAGGGTCAGATCCACAGCGTGGTAACTGGCAAGAGCGTTTTTTAAGCTACTCTTGATATTGCTAAAGGTGAAAATGAAGAGTCTTCACTCAGTTTAATGTTTTAATCCCCCTAAAGTGTTAAACTCAATAACGTGCTGGCTTAATGCCAAATTGAAACTGTTTAAAACATTATCTCCTATTTTGTAATAATTAAGCACTAATTATTGTGAAAAAAACCATTAAGAAAAATACTTTCAGCACCCTCTGAAGTCTTTGATAAGGCAATTTTACATTAGAAAAGCTCCAGAACTTATCTAATCTGCTTTTCAGCCTGAATTTGCCTAGACGTGTACATATCTAGCTGCTCCAGTACTCCTGCTGAATTCAAAAGAAATTGAGCAAGTAATTAAGGACTCTGCCTAGTAAGGGATAGAGATGGATACTTAAAATCCCCATTCCGGATAGTCCACTGGCCCTGGGCACCTAAGCAGTATTTGCTGGCTGGCAATTTGAGAACTGGCAATGAAAAATACGACCATTTGTGAGGCACTGGCCCTGATTTTACACTAAATTATATATCTGTTTAATTATGAGCCTGCAAGAAGTTTTACAGATTTCAGGGCAACCGCTGAATTTAAATATATTCAACATTTGCAGGACCAGGATAAGCACAACTAACAATGTTTTTAATGCAACATACACTAATCCATCTAATTCTGATAAAAACAATGAATTCTGGAATCTCACAAAATTTTAATACTAAGACTAAATTGTACCTTTCAATTATGTAAGATTAACGGACTTATTCACTCTACAACAAAAATTAACCCATACTGTATTGTAGCAGATCCTGTATTGCAAATTCAACTTCTGTATTCAGTAAAATAATTTACATCTTAAAACATTATGACAGGTATACTGCAATCAATTGTAGCCATATACCACTTTGAGCCTACCTTGATCGGCACAAACTCCCTAATAAAGTTGATTCCGTGTCCTTCCATATATTCACCAATTTTGTTTGCCATATCCTGGTCAAATCCTCTTAAGAGGATGGATCTCACCATTACAGTGACATCTAATCCAAGACCTGCAAGAAATCCTGCACATTCCAAGGCAACATAGGAAGCTCCAACCACCAGGGTTTTACCTGGACAGTAAGGCAGAGAGAAAATATCATCACTGGTAAAAAAAAGAGGGGAAAAAAGAAAAGAAAGTTAGAGACAACCAGAAGAATGTATTGTGCTGCATATTTGTCTAACTTCATCTCTAAGAACAGGATTGCATTCTTCTTCCTGCTCACTAAAAATACCAAACAACTAACTTATTTTTTTGGAAATTGAGCTGCAATACAAGATCAGTACATAACAGATTAAAAAGGTCTAATTAGGAATAAATAAAAAAAAAGAGTATGAAAATTCTGGATCATCACAAAAACTTGAGGTTTTTTTAACATAAATGTATGACAAATTGTTAAAATAACAATTTCTCTGAATCTTGCTAGAAATATTTTGCTGCAAACTTTAGCTCCTGTGAGCTAAAAGGAAGAGGAAGGTGTTAATCTTTAAGATAAAAATACCACTTTCACTTCTTTGAAGACGTACCCTTTTGCTAAAGCATTATACACAGTCCCAAGTATACACAGACAATAAAACAAATTAATGCAAACCACAGAGACAGAAATATGAATTATGGAAAACATGTTTATTTGCCTGCTTTCCATTTCTTTCAACTGCTTCATCAAGCTACATCATTTCTACCATACTTTGGACCCAATACTATAAAATCAGGGCTTCTCAAGGAAGCAGGGACTCATGGAGGCATCACGCTTGCTGAGCAGAGACTTAGGCGGAGCTTGGCAATGTAATTCTCCAAAGATTTAAATCTAAAATAAAAGTCTCATTCTAAGCCAACAGCTGCAAACGCTAAGCAAAGATGCACTCTGCAAATGTTGTGGAAGAATAAAATACGATTGTGAAATTAAAGGATACTTCATGGTTCCTATCCCCCAGGGAACCCAGTGAAGATTACACAAACAGCCTCAATCTGATAGTCTTTAACTCTGGCATTCCTGACTCTTCCACCTTAATGTCATTTTAAAGCATCACTTCACAGCCTATATTACCTGTTACCTTCACTTAACTACTACTTATTAGAAGAGAAATACACAACATGGTGTTCTGGTTTCACAGGGATTATGCCAGTTATTTATTTCATTGCTATAGGTTTGCAAGCCTGTAATCCTAATATCTGTTTCTACATTAAGTAATTTAAAAGTAATTCTGATGTGAAAACACATTTCATCTGATTATCACCTTTTTTGTCACAACTGCACTAGAATTGCTTGGTATTATCAATTAACTGGACATTTGAAATGGGTTTTCTCAAAAGCTGAAATAACTTCACTAAATAGGTGAAAAAAACTTTGAGTTGAGTTTCAAGACTGCCCCAATGCACGAAGACAGATACACTTCTACCAGCTTCACAACATCAGCTGCTTTGCAGCTCCCACTTTCCCTGACATTTGAGCAGGGAGGTTTCTTCCAAGCAGACTGTGCTCTTCATTGCCAAAAAAACTTCAGTATGTGAACTGAAAGACCATAAGGAATAGAGAGGAAGAGGGTGTACTGGTAACTGGGGCAGAGCTGATGAATTAATTTTCTGATGGACATGCGCATAATTTATAGTATTCTCAGTTACTGCTGTTATCAGTCAGAAACAGAACCATCCCAGTCAGTCAACCACAGTCATGTGGTGTCTACTAGACACCCATGTGTTCAGCATCTTAAAACCTGTCTATAGCTATTCTCCTGTGCTTACTTTCCCCTAACAAAAAGTTACATAGGAAAAAAAACCCATCAACTAAGCAGTCCTGCTGATGCTTCACCACTTTCTCTTACAGGTGAAGCATTTACACATAGTGAATGACTCCTGCCTGTTTTTACCTGCTAATGCAGTATTCCTTGTCTCCAGGTACACCCAGGTAGCGTGGCCGTTCACCAGTGGCAATGAGAAATCTCTCAGCGGTGTACAGCTTCTCAACTCCTCTTTTATTTGTTGCCTGTGAATAAATAGTCCAAAGTGAGTATTTTGCAGCCCTACCAAGGCAAAACTCTATTTACAAAGCATCTCTATTCAGAAAGTCCTACAGGAAGATCCAGCAATCATGGCTAGGGATTACCTTAACTGTGTGTGGCCCAACAAATTCTCCATATGCATTTTCATATGTGACCTTCTTGTCTCTCAGTACAACCCGATAGCCCCAGTTCAGTGAACCAATGTAATTCTGAACAGCTTCTGTCATAGTCATCCAGTTGTGTTCAACTGTTAGAAACAAGAGAAAGCTTCATCTTTCAGTCTGCAAGCTCTTCTTTTTCCATAACCAACCTTTTATTCTCAGACAGATTTTTTTCATGACCCAGTTACCTTAGACTTATTCCTTTTTTATTCCAGGGTAACTACTGAAATTTAAATAATTACATCAGTGTAGGCAACACAAGAGATCACAATGGAACAGATATGACTTAAAACATGGAAAATTTAGGCTTAGTGCATTATCAATAGTTTTCTACATCCACATGCTGGGAGCAGTGACATTACTCAACAAATAAAGACTATGCATCTCTGAGAGGTGCCTCTGCATATTCTCCACTACAGGATTACACCCTAAGTAAACCCCAAGCCTATAACCATGCACACTAGAGCTAATATAAAGCAAAATTCATCTTCCTATGTAGTAGTGACACAGACTGAGAGAAAGGAAATCCTTGCCTGCAATTATGAGTAAATTTCTAATAGGGGACATTCTGGGGTATTCCCTTAGATGTTGTGTTATACTCAGAAATGGAGTAGTACCTTATTGCTTTTATTCACATGGCAATCTTATCAAATACTAACATGAACAGAAGCTATTAATAAACACGTCAAATACTGCAAGGCAGTAAGCCCCATGGCTCTAGACTTGAAAAGCGCTTAAGAATAATCTCTGAAGTTGCCTCACATTGTTAAAGCCAACACATGCTTAAGTGCAACAAGCACTTGACTGTGAAAAGAACCTCTGGATTTGCAGCACAAATAAGAAAACTGCAAAAAATCTTCTCTTTTTTTACCTTGTTCTGTAAACTGCCATCCAAATTTGCGTGAATCTTGCAAGGCTTGTCCCAGTAAAGCTGCCTGGTGCATCAATTTTTTAGGTATACAGCCCACATTTACACATGTTCCTCCAAGACCTGAGAGAAAGGAACAGAATGTGTTTTCCACATCAGTGTGTCTGATCTCAAAGGAGGATCAGAGTCTCTGAGTAAAGCTCCTTTGTAATAGGTTTGCAATGAAGAGAAATTTACCCCATGAGTTTCCCAGAGGTGTAGGCGTGACAAAGTCCAGCACCATCACTTTCTTTCCATATTTGGCAGCTTCCTGCAAAATAAAGTAAATAAGACACATGTATAAATATTAGAGGTTAAATTTAGAGTAGATGATAACATCATGCATTGCTGGAAAGCTTTGTGACTTTTAATTAAGTAATAATGAATGATTTGCAAGGGAAGAGTCAGACAGTCATTAATCTTCCAAACTAATCTGTGTACTCAGTAGGGAAAAAAGATGAAGGGAAAAAAATATGCATTCATCCTGCCACACAACAGCATGGCACCAGCTGATACACAGACGACTCTGGGACTTGAATCTCCTCTTCTCTCCTCCATTCTGTCAGTTTGTTCACACTATTTCCGAACTATTTCACGCCACTTACTTTTAACATATTTAACAAATTCTTCATTAATCCAGTTTTCCCTTCAAAGATGGTTTCTCAAACATTTGTTTGAAACCATATGACACAAAGACATAAGCAATCACATGACCAAATATTACAACTGTGCTTATCCAATCTTTGCCCTTGTGGTAGAAGGGAACGCTCAATTTTGAGTACAATTTGTAGTTGTCAGGATCAGCTCTTGCTCTTCAATAGTCAGCCTCCAGCACATTGACCTTACTGTCAGGACGTGCAGATGTCATACAGACTAGAAAAGTGGTTCATTTAATGAGATTTCCACTGAGAAGTTTCATTAGCAAATCTACAAGCGATGTGTGTAGATGATACTGAGAACTGGAATTTCTACACTGATTCCATTATTCCCTCTGTGTTTCTTAAGAAAAAGGCAAAAACCAACAGCAATAACTGGTACCAGAGAAAAACACTTAAGTAAACACTACATAGTTGAGAAATAACAATGACAGATTCCTCTGTGAAATGCAGCAAAGTAACTTTGATACTAGCAGTAACAACTGTGCTGCATCACGTGAGTTCTTAGATATTTAAGCAATAACAACTATAGGCACAGGACATTACCCTGCGGCCTTGGGTTTGGTTTGGGAGGAGCTGGACTGCCTTCAGCATTGTTACCAGTAATACTTGTTAATCCAAATAGTTGACAATCAGAAGTTCAATTTTAAATATATCTTACTTCATGCAAAATACAAATCATACTTTAAACAACACAGGCTGTAGACACCTTTGGAAAATATTAATGTACTGGATTTCTGCTTCTGATTAAAGGTCAAAGTTGGCCAAGAAGCTAAGTTTTACCTAAGTTAGTTGCACCTCTGAGAAAGTTGCTCAGAAAGGTGCTTAGGGACTGAGATGAATTATTAATGCTGCTTTATAATGACAACTCTCACATACAGCTCCAAAGAGCTTTCCTAGCGTAAGCTAGCTAGAATGCATGGATTCCCCAGCTTACACTCAGCTATATGCTCACATAATACCACACAGCCTTGCATCACCTCCTCGGTAGAGATCACAAACAGATAACCCCTCCTGCAGAGTGATGTGCCCGCAGTAACAAAACCTGCCTCGTAGGCTTTCAAACCTTACTGGGTTCAGACCCGGCCTGGGTCTGTGGTTGGGTTGCACAGAGGCAGCTTGGCAGTGTTTTCACTCACCGTGGAGACCTGCCTCCAAAATAACAAGCTCTGAGCAGCAAACAGAAAGGAAAGGGAAGACGTGCATGCAAAGCTGCAGTGAAAGGCATGCATTTAACCAACCTAGTTAACTGCTGCAAATCTGAGTGCAGATATTTGGAACTTGGTATAAGAGCCGTGTAGCTGGTTTTTTCCCTTTGTTTTGCTTTTTAAAGCACTGTATGTTAATTAGCTAAAAAACTGAATAATCTAGGTGTAAGTCAGAAGTTCCAGCATGTAGAAGAGCTTCACTTCAACTTCATGAAACTGATTTGAAATACACACTACTACCTATAGTGATGCTGACTTTATTGATCTACCATCTTCTCAGCTCTACTCTACAATCACTTGAGAACACTAGGAAGCAATATACTCTATACACTGAGTTGAAGGAATATCTTCCTAGCTACACTTCTTTGATGTCCTACAGCTGAAGAATGATGCAACAAACATCACTGCTGTAGCTTCACAACTTAGCATATGCATACAACAAAGCACAGCAGTCTCCTTATGGAAATTTCAACAGATGGCTTTTTATTACTGCAAGCTCCCTTTCACTCTTGTTATTCTCTTCTGCTCTAAAACGTCCCCATCCTCTGAAAACAATTGTCTGCTTCACTTTGTGGGTTCTCAGAATTTTTATGGATCTTATTTTCCATGCTATGCCATGATAATACTGCCCCTATCAACGGGAAAGCAGTAAACTGCCGCAATAGATTATGGACATATGGCACATTACTATCCACCACTCAGCACTGCACTCTTTCATTATAACAGAAGCTCTTCTAAGGGACCAAGGTTTAGTGTGAATCCAATGCTATGCTGAAATATTTTTTCCTCCTTTTTCTTACACTACTCAATGACCTCCTTCACTTCTCAAGAACAAAAGAAATGTGTCTTGTCTACAGGAATAATCCAGCTCCAGGTCTTGAGCAATGATATAGTTTTATTTCTAGGAATGCTCAATTCCCTTCTAAATAGTTAATTCTACCACAGTGAGAAGAGTAAAATGTGCCTAACTACTGATGTAAAGGAGAGTTACTGACTTACCTTGAATTTCAGCAAGTTTCAAATATTTAGAATTATGACAACTCTAAGAGCTGGTATATTCTGCACCACTGTGGATTCTTTTAATTAATTCTAGATATGCTTCTAAAAGTAATACCCTAACTGAAAATCATAAATTGGGCTACCAGCAGGAAGTACCAGACCCTAGAAATGAGGGGTGAGATCCTAACTCTGCTTAAGTATAGGTAAAATCTCCATTTAGCAGCCATATAAGCTCACAAATCACAAAATCTCCCCCATTTTCAAGAATTAAAACAACATACACAACTATTTCTGAACAGATATTACTTTCAGATAAAAGCAGAAACCTCCTGATGTTAATTTTCAATAGTTTAAAAAACTTTTTCAATTATGAGTTGAATTTTAATTCAACTACTAATAAATACTGTTGAGATATCTACCTGCTGTTTTCCAACAGCATCATCTCACATTAGTGAGAACCAGGTTTCATTCTATTAAGAAGTATACCATGACATTTTTATGTTTTTCTTCTTCAGAACATAAAGAAAAGAATATTGTATATCTGGGGCTAACCTCAAAAGAAATCCCACTGACCAGGCAGAAATGTTATGCCCCTACAGTGTTAAAGATACCCAGATCTAAGATGTTGAGGATGCCACCCACCTACTTACAAGTAAAGCATAAATTTGTATTTTCTCTCTCATACCTTGGCAGCTGCCAGGCCACCTGAGCCCCCACCAATGACAATGAGATCATAGTCATAGGAATGCGGCACCAACATCTGTCCGTTCATTTCCATCGGTTGCTGAGGCTTGCCTTCCTTACGTGACTGAATAGAGGAAACAAAGGATTAGGGAACATTGAAACATTACCCACAGTGCTCAAAAATTAGTATTTCAGCAGCAAATACTGTGATAAGTGAACATAACTGCATCAGAATTTTCTGAGCTCTGCTTTTAATTAGCTTTTTAAAATTTCATATTCTTAACCCATTCTTAAATGGCTCAGTACTTATTAGATACTGAACTATGACATTTCTTGTTTGTTGTAGCTCTGGGTTTCCTTGCAGAGCTTTACACATCAATGCAACTCCAGTGCCTCCTCATACTGTGCACTCCAGGGTGAGATACGTACCTGCTGACACAGGCATTCCATTAACTTATTTTAATCTTTCAATCTGCCCTGGACTTTCCTAATTAGTATTTTTCCGCTCCTCCTGCATATATTACTAGGAAAATACAACAATCATATACAACATTGTAATAATCTGCAATTACCAGCCTTATCAACTAAAGAAACAGAATTGAATGAAGAAAACGATTTCTGAAAACTACATTTTTGTAACATGCCTGTGTTTATTATTGCTTTGGTTTAGTGTTGTATCTAACTTTGGTGTCAACTGGATCAAGTGTGATCACTACAGTTTCATACGAGATTTTTTTTTTTAATCTGATGACTATTACCACAGGAGAACAACCCGTAAATCCTAAAATGCATTTTGACAGCTGTATGGCACAAAGAACACTACATTACTTTCCTATACTCTTTCTAAAATGAGCCTTTGTACTTAATTTGAGAAACTCCAATTTATCAGGGCTTCAGACCTCCTGGCAAAATTCTCTATGCCTCTCAAACTGCAGGACAAGATCTGGAATGAGTAAAAATCAGACTCCTCAGCTGATGTAAATCAGTATCAACCAACATCGTGACAAAACTTTTAAGACCAAAAAAGTAAATAAAGAAACCCATACTTAGTCACTTTACAAATCTGCTCACTTTTATTCAAGTGTTTCTATCTCTCTAACTAGGTAGGACTGGATCCAGTACTACTGGAATAGTCATGGCAAATAAAAATAAAGGAAACAAACCACAAGGTTTCCCTTCTCTTTTCATATTAACTTTGTTTTGCATTAAGCATCCCTTTGTGCTCAACCCATTCCACTGTCATCTTCTTCTGAGGTTAGATTATTCCCTCTCTGTAAGCATAACTCTGCCTACCCTAGAGACTGCTGCCAGCGCAGCCGTATCACTGACAAAAATGCCCTATCCCTCCAGCAAACTACACAGCAATGTCAGCAGAAACTCAGACTGTGCATCTGCCTGTAGAAAGTTACATTTTAATAGTATTTCATAACCTTGGGTAGCATGTTAATAATAGAAACAGAACCTAGAAAACACCTGTGGCTGTTGTGAAGACATCCAAAAATACCCCATCTTCCTTCCTCTTATCCTCCTGCTCCGCCACCCCAATATACATCCCTACCACTGAATCTACTTTACCCTCGGTTGCCCTTTGTAAGGGTGGAAAAGGAGCATATATATGAAATCCAATGTCACTTTGTTCATATTTCAGGACATAAAATTAGAGAAAGTATGCCATTCTCTTCCAAAGCACACCACCTTCTTTGCTCAGTGTCAACAGGATGGTGTGAAGCTTAAGAGCAGACTAACTCCCACACAATCATCAGATTCGGCTACCAAGAATGGTATCTTTATGATGCATATGAAAAAACCACAATACTTAACCCATTAAATTTGCTTAGATCACTACTTATATCACACTACTTTCTTTTTTTCTTTTAAGAAAAATGCTCTACGTTTTCACATGTACTAAGAAACTTCAGTTTTTACTCCCTACTGTTTGGTTCATTTTTCGTTAGTCCTTCATGATCGTTCTTCATGAAAACATTTTAAAATTTTAGATCAAAAAGTGGGTTACAACTTTCCCCTCTGAAACCACCTCCTAGAACCCCACTTCAAAGCAGCCAGGATCTTTACAAGCTCCACTCCGCTTCCCATTTACAGGGGGAACTTGTTCATGACCATAAACATCCCCAGAACAGGTCTCTTCCATTCATCTCCCAAGAACTACAGATTTTAAAGGAAAGCATATATTGTTATTATTTTAAATGTCAAAACTAAATTACAGACTTTAAAATGCATCTCCCCCTACCTTCAAAGTTTTCTCATGATCTATTTGCTTCTCCCGTACAGAAACAACTGGCTGTGAAGCTTCTGCTGGTACTTTGTGCTGCCCTTCTTGCAGCATCTGTGCTCCCTCTGTGAAATGAAGAATAAAATAACATAGTGTCTGGGAAGACGTCCTTTATGAAGGCTGCGCTTCTCAAGTGAAACTGTCTGGGGGCGTGGCCAAGCAGCTTCACCGCTTCCTCATCAGCAGCATGCCTGTCTCAGGAGAGCATTTCCTCAGGCAACTGCTGAGTCATTTGCAACGTTAGGATGACTTGCTATATTTTTCTCTTTAATATAAACCCATATAAGATTTGGCTGGGATTTCAGTAAGTTTTGCCAATACAACAGTATGCTTAGAATAAAGCAAGGAAATAAGATGTGCTGGGGCTAAGCCTGAAACTTCAGTCTTAAAGGAAAATGTGACTTTTCCCTTTCTTGCCCAAAAAGTGATTTTCTTACGCTGATGTGCTGTCATTTGTTCAGTCTCATACTTTTTAAACTGAATTAAAAGTTTCTGGTTTTCTCCTGCAGTTCCCTAGAAACTTCTTTCAGTTCAATTTATTGATGTAATTGTTTTTTTCCATGAAACTGTCATCCTCAAAATAATTTCTGCTATATGGTGCTGTTCATAATATGAAATCCTGTAAATAAATGTATTAAAAAGTCTGGGAAAGGTCTGTTGGTCCACTGGTCTTAACTGTTATATATATATAGATAGATAGATAGATATTCTGTTGGAGATATATGTATCTCCAATAGAAAAGATTAAGCATATTAGTGGAAAGGAAAAAATTAACATCTTTACACATGGTGATGCTTTATTTGATACGGCACGGAAAAAGAAAAAAGAAGAAAATTTAATATTTGATTGGAATCCACTATCAGCTCTGCCTTCCTCTACATAACTCTGAGTTACATTAGGCTTAATTTCCAACAAATGGGTCAGTAGACACTTGTTTGTACTTAATTACATACATGCTTTGCACTGCACAACCAGCATTAATTAGCAAACTCTGGCACGTGCACATACTTGGACAAACAGCCATACTGAGTGCGTACACATTCCTTGGGCACTGAACCCACAGACCTGAAGAGCATTCACACATGCACAGAGAAATGCAAAAAAGCAGTCATTGAAAACTGGTCTGTAATCTTGTCATCTCCGATTTCTTCTCTGAAACTTGGTGAAAGATTCCTTTATCTCGCAAACATATTGGGAAGAGTACTTTGCTGATATTGGTAAAGGGGTTTAAAGACCAGAATTGATAGACAGTAGTTAATAGTAATATTAGTGATGGATAATACTTGGACTATTCTAGCTCGGGGAAGCAACGCAGGAGTCAGTCTGTGTATCTACACACACGTGAAAAAAAAGAAAAGCAAGAACACAGGTTTTGAACACTGGTGACGATCTTCAAAAAGGAGAATTTTTTCTTCAATGTACTATCAAAGCTACAGTCCTGCGTGTACCTGAAGCAACTGAACCCTTATATTTTATTCTTATAACAAGTTTGAACAACCTCTGGAATGTTCACCTGAAACTGTATCTTCCATGAGATAAAAATCTAGTTGTTAGACAACCCAGGCATTTATATAAATATCTTTAATTATTTTCAGGTAGACCTGTACTAGAGGTGCCAGGCCCTAGCAATAGCCCAAATACCCAAAGGTAACCATAACCTCTGGCGAAGACTTTAAAGAGTTCCTATGCAGGCTGCTGCTGCTAGGAGCCTCTCCCTTGTTGGTTTGGGCAACCTGCCACAGGCAGGATGACAAAGCAGAAAGTGCTCTGCACGTCACGTGCTTGTTCTCCATAAAATTCCATCCATTAACGGCAATTACAATAACCCCCAGTCCTGGTGAATTGGTATTTTTCAGAAATCAATCAGCAGACACCTTTTTGCAGGGCGAGACTGCTAAGGAGAACCCGGATCACAGATGCACTCTGGGCAATCCTCCGAGAGGCAGCGGTGAGGACAACATTCTTTGCTCATCAGCATCAGTGTTCCTTCAGCAAGTCTACAGCAACTCAGAGCCTTCGCAGGAAGATCCAGTGTGGCTCTTACCCCACACTACCATCATTTTTGGGTTTTGTTAGTCCCAATCTAGAAGATGGTGGGTGTTGAGTGCTACCTCCCTTACGACCTGCCAAGTGCTTCTTGACATGAGGTGAACCTATCTAGAATATTGTTACTATCGAAAGGGAACAAGCCCACTCTTGTTCACAACACTGCTTTTTACCTTCTTTTTGCGGTCTGCACACTTGGCACCAGCTCTGGCAGCCAACAGACCCTCACATGAGCTAAATCAACTCACTAACCTGGGAGATAACTAACCCAGGAGAAGAAAAGATGTGGACAGGTTTCCACCAGCCAAACAAGCTCAGCCAGCTCAGGGAAGGATGCTGTGAGCATTGCAGCCAGTGCCAGGTGGAAGGCATACCCACACAGACCAGCAGGGAGGAAGAGGAGGCAGCAATGCTTCTTTCACTGGTAGTAGCAAAACTGCTAGTTTTGCTCAGCAGCTTGTTAAAACAGCAAAAACCTCCACCTTTGTAGCTTTTACCTTAATCCATTTCTGAAGCAGAATACACTAAGCCTCACTGCCACTTCTTCAGCAGAGAAAAAAAATGCAGTGAAGCAACCATGGTATTTTTAATCTATATCCTTCCTTATTGGGAGTGAGCTCCCTCACAAACCAAAGTCCTCCCTGGTACTGAGGTCTCTGAACTTTTGACTGTCGGTTGTGTAACTTCTGGCAGGGGTGAAAAAAGGCACGGTTGGTTTCAGAAGGCCTTGACCCGGCAGGAACGTGACCAGCCCAACACAACAGCCCAGAGAAGCTTCGTGAGCAGAAATGCTCCAGGATAAGAATTACCTTACTCTGCAAAAGCATCCACCCAGGGATCCAACCGGCTGCTGAGGCACATAGGGACCCGTGAAAAGCATCTGCCTCTCAACTACTTGCTGTGAAGTGGCGCTTCAATGCAAAGGTTTTTGCGGATTTACCTAGATTTTCTGTATCACACAGAAGGACATTATGAACAAGAATAAACTTCACATTTTTGGCAAACAATGTAATTAAAAAATACCTGTCTCTACCACAGTAGTTTAGAAGATGCCTCTAATTTTGTAATGCTTATGAGCAAGCATGTAACTTGCTTTACAGCCTTATCGTCAAGCATCTGAGAAGTACAAGCTATTTAATCTGATGATGAATGTTTACCTTATGCACAAGTGAGCTTTTTAGGTGAAGAAATGCTCAGTTTTTCCTTCTCTAGATTTGCTCATTTCTGCGCTTCCAACACTGGTTACTACCTCATCTGTGGTGTAAACTCAAACATTTGGAAGTGATGGTAGCAGAGCCATTATATCATAGAATCACAGAATGGTTTGGGTTGGAAGGGACCTTAAATCTCATCCAGTCCCAACCCCCCTGCCATGGACAGGGACCCCTCCCACCAGGCCAGTTTGCTCCAAGCCCCATCCAGCCTGGCCTTGAACACTGCCAGGGGGGGGGCAGCCACAGCTTCTCTGGGCAACCTGTGCCAGTGTCCCACCAAGATTACGGCAAGGAAAAAAACCCAAGCCTTTAAAATACACGCCTCCAGTCTGGATCATATCACAGATCCATGCTGAGAGGCAGCCTTGCAATCAGCTGCACTGACAAAACTACAAAGGAGCAGAAACCAGGATGCAGGGAAGGATGAGAACCTCTTAAACTGCCTTTGCTCCTAAGGGAATCACAACCCACCTGCACTTCCCCAAGGGCCAGGATCAGTGGGTGGAAAAAATAATACTTAGAAACGGTAATTTGGTGTAAGTTAGCCCTTCAACCTGCCTCACATGCTTTATTTTTGACTGTGACAGAGACGCAGTGCAGCCTTATGGCTAATTAAGAGAAGCAACAGAGTTGACTGTTGCAGAAGATGTGTCAGGGCTTGCTTAGATAAGGGCTGCATGTGCTGTGCTCTAGTGATGCTGGCCAAGAACCACTGGTACCTTTGACAGGATAAACTAGCACAGCCCTGTGGCTATTCTTTTTCTTTCCAAGTGCTGATTCAGCTCATGACTGCCCTGCCAGAGGAAGTATAAAGATAGCTTAGAGGTACATTTGCCTCCTCACCTGAACTCATTCAAAGTCTGAACCCATAACAAGTCAGTAATGTTAAGAAAGGCCAACCCAATATCATTTATACATACAGAATTCAATGCTCACTGAGAAGCACTGTTAATCAAGAGTGAACCACTGATGTTGCATGAATGCTGCTTCTGAAGGTTGGTGTATGTGAGCCTTGAATCCTGCTGTCTACACACAGGATCCAGACATATGTTACACCCAATTACAAGTACCTCCAGTCTTCTCCCTGAAATCAGCTACTTCTCCTCAACTACGTGTAAAGCACCATGTGTGATCACTGCACAGAAATTATACAGCTAGAGTAAAATCTTTGCTTTTCCTCTTAAGTGTTATATACTAATAAAACAAAGCCCAGCAGGTAAAGAATTCTACCTCAGAGCATCTTTGCACCTACTTATATCAAGCAGAAGCTTGCACTCCATATGGTTCATAATTTCAGCCTGCAAGCAAAAAGTTCTGTGGTGAATGGAACAAACAAAAACACTTCACCAATACACCACAAAACCATGCACCTTTCCCAGGGCTAAAGGCTGTTTCTTCCTAAAGAATCTCACTGTCTGCATATGCAAGCACTGAGGAAGAAGAAGTTAAGAAAGACTGAGCTATGTACTCAGTCCTTAAGACCACTTGCTAGGTCACCTCTTTGGTACGGTTCAAGTGAAAAACAAAGAACTTCAGAGCATTTGAATAGCTCCTCTACCTGCAGAGTGCATGCACATTAACAGACGAGACTGAACAGTGAAATCACTTTCATTCTTTTTATTATCTGCTGACTTCCAACACATGCAGTCTTCATGTAGCACAAAGAAAGCACCATACACATAAGCCAGAAAATAGCCTTGATGCTCCTCTGGTTCTGCCAGTGACTTGACATATTGCTGAAATGTCCAAAATGTGTGTAAGTGTTTGAAATGATCGTGATAGGAAGCATCCCACCAGAAAGCAGGTGCTCAGGTTTTCTTGGCTTTATGCTCTCTCCATGTCTCAGCAAGAAGCCCTGAAAACCATTGGTGAGAGTTACTTCAAATAAGGTATTGCATTTTTCTTAGCAATCCCTGACTATTGACTGACTACCCAAACCAGCCCTAACTTCACCAAGAGTCTGGTTCTGTAATCTGGCTCACTTTTTTTACACTCATTTCGCTAAGCCTACCAAATTAATGAACAAAGGTGAACAGGGTGTTTCATACAAAGTTTGATTCTGACTCGCTTTGCAATTCAAAAACCACCAACCTTCAAGACTGACCAGTAAAAGAGTAAAGTGCACTTTCCTAAGAAATCAGAAGTTTTCCAAATTATGTTATTGCTTATATTTATTCAGCGAGTTGCTGCAAAGTGATTCAGTTTAATTGTATTCTTGTTAATATGCTTTTCATATCTAAGAGCTTAAGACTTCTTCCCTTTAAAAAAAGCATGAATGGGATCAATATCAAGACATGACATGGAATAACTCAACATCGCATTCAGTTGAAACAAAGTACATGAACAGAAACCGGAGGGCTCAACTTTGGGACAGGTTTCTGTTAACAGTGTCCTGGATTGTAGTCCGTAGTGTTACTCCAATATACCTATCTCCTTCATGAAAACACCAATTCTTTTTTACCACAACTATTTGAGTATAAAAGGCACTTGAAAGCATTTTCATAAGCGGCAAAACATGTAGATACAAATCTTCTTCTGGGAACTTTTCAACCTAAGTGTTAAATTCTCTAAACCAGAGGAGAAAAAAATCTCAGCAAACAAAATGCAATTAACATATGAAAAAGGCAGAAAATGACCAAAAGCTTCACAGCACTGTTTTCTCAAAGGACAATAAAAATCTACTGAGAACTTTTAATCTAACCTCTACAGAGCAGGGCTGAAATTACAAAACCATGACAAGCCAAAGAAATACTGGCAGAGGAATGACGAATGCCAGATCAAATGAAAGACAAACTTTGAAGTGACCTCTACCTAAGGGCCTGATTCAAAGCTTTCTATACCCAATGGAGTAGCTCCCACCCCAAAAAAAGGCCTTATGTGACCAATTTCACCCCTTCCAGCTCAATTTTCTATTGAGCATGTGGGGAGTGACTTGGCAACATCCTCCAGTCTGCTTTTCGCTCAGGATGGGTGAGCAGTGTGTTTGGGAGGCTACAATCCACCACCTTTGCATCCAAGAAGAATGAGAACAGTTGCTAATGTAGGGCAAGAAGCTCAACACAAAAATACCTCCTGCTCAGCCTCTACACAGCTGGGCACTCAAGCTCATAACCTGTCACCTGACAGTCTACAAAAGGAGCTCTGAAACTTGTCTCAGCTCCTAGTTCCTAGAGAAAGAAGTAACTCCTACTTCCCAGCATTTTGTTCCCTGTTGCTTTTCTAAATATCGACACAGCTACCATGCACGTCCTGTAACATGAAAAAGTATTTTACTGTACTGATTTCAGCAGGGACATCGTTGTACTTCTTGGCTTGTTATGAAAAGTCCTACAAGATGCATTTTGGCCATAATAATTATGGAACTTGCAACCTCACTGCAACAAGACCCAGGCTTTCTCGCAGACTTTCCTAGTAGTGCTCTCACCACCAAAGTCCCTAGCAGTATCAGACAACTGGTACTTGCCCTATAAAGTCTTCAGCCTTTACTCTTTCCTTATGTAATTGTTTACAGTAAACCATATAGGAATTAGCCAGGCTGCTCTAATTAGCACTAATAGGGATGTTTTCTGTGAGCATAACATCACATGCCAACCTCAAATATTTCTAAAACATCTGTAATACAAACTCCCTTGGCTTAAACAGAGCAAGGCAAACTTCAGATTACCTCTTCCCTG
This sequence comes from Aegotheles bennettii, assembly GCA_013398125.1. Classification (NCBI taxonomy): domain Eukaryota; kingdom Metazoa; phylum Chordata; class Aves; order Caprimulgiformes; family Aegothelidae; genus Aegotheles; species Aegotheles bennettii. The sequence goes on along the minus strand of VZRW01006859.1, from coordinate 39,865 downwards.
GTAAAAAGGCAGGTAATGCTAAATTAATTAGGTATTTTTGACCATTTCCATCTTCCATTTCATTTCATTGTGAACTAAATTAACTAGGTTATGAAAAACTTTATATTAAGCTTCTCTGCTGCTGAAACTGTCGTAACAGCTATAACGTCTCATATGAAGATTTATATGCAATCTTTATAGAAAATATCCTCTTACAATACTAGTAATTTTAACATGGATTTTGTCTATTCCCTTCAAAACTCACTGTTGCTTTTGGATTTACCTGTATTAGTATAATGCTTTGTCTAATCAAAATCAAACCAAAGGAAGCTACCTACTACCTGTAGGTGTATTGTGCTCACAGTGCCATCCATACTGGCTCACCCTTCATTTGGGATGACCTGAAAAAGCTAAGCTTCCTGAATTTTTTTTCCTTGAAATTCCTGCAGCCAACACAAACCCATGGCTCCCACAAACAGTGATTAATATTCCCATGCTACTTTTTCTTCCGGCTCAGTAAATAAACAACTCTCTGACAAGAGGAGGAAGTATCACCAGCCACACTTGAACAACTGTGGCGCCTGAGGCACAGAGAGGTGGAGCAGCCCTCAGCAGGGCTGGAACAGGATCTCCTGGTGCTGCTGTCATTCATTAGTCCCCGTCGCCATCGTCTGTGCCTTTATTGTCTGTACCACAACTGAAGCCATTTATTCATTCCCACTCATCTCTTTGTAATCAAGGTTGCATTTGAGTCACAGAGAACATAAAAAAATGGTCGAGAACAGCTCACATATAATCTTTTTCTTTTCCAAACAAGCCATTATAAAAAGTGAACATGGTTAAAGAAGCTTTTTGCAGGCAATCTCCCAAAACGGGCATGAAGTGTAAGGCAGGTACTGCGCTGTGTGGAAAGCACTTGGGTACGTGGCTCAGAAGCCTATGATGTTTATCCCCCCTCAAGAAAGGCCTTTCTTTTTAAGAGCAGGTGAAGAAACCACTTGTTTTAGTCCAGAGTAATCAAAGTTTCTTGTCTTTGTAAACCAAAAGGACTTGGGCGGAACAATTTAATCCTGCTCATAGCAGCCCAGCAAACAATGACACAGCATTTCTGAGGTGATCTAACAGCTCACTGCCCTCCACACTGCCTGGCCATTGAAGTGATATGACAAACCAGTGTGATGCACATAGGTTCTGACGAACATTTAGCTGGAAACGGTTGCGAAAGATGGGTGGAAAACAGTAAATACGTACATGACACTTTTGTGAGATAGAATTGCAGAGGCGTGCTCACTTTGTGTTAGGCTGTGCAAACAGTGGAGGAGTTAAGGAAGTCGAGAGCTTCCTTCCCACCATACTGGGGATGCCAAGACAGGACATAGACAAGGTGACTGTGCCAAAAAACACTTTCTTCTCCGAGCAGCTGACTCAACAAGTAAACAGGCAAGTTTGCTAGAGCAGAAGCTGCAATGAGATGGTGTGTCAGTTCAGAAATGACATACATGAAACCAGTTCATTAGCAGACTCGTACACTTAGGACTAGACTAGACTCAGCTACCATTATTTTCTATGGAAACAGATGTATTTGCATGTGTTACTTCCTCCCTTTGCATTTCTATCTCTTCTATGCAAATAAAAGTGCGTTGTAACAGCCAAACATTACGGGGAGGGGGGGGACAACACAATCGCAGAGCTCAACAGGGTTTGCCAGAGATGAGTCCAACTACATAGTCAACAGTGCAAGGCACAGAGAGTACCTATAGAAAAGGCAGTATGTTAAGGAAAGCAACAGCTGTGACCTTTCTGGAAGAAAAACAGAAGGTAAAACCAAGCTGAAGAGGAGGAAAAAGATGGTATCAGATCTAGTTTAGCAAGTCAGAGGACAGCTCTGTGAGGAAGACCTACAATGTAACAGCACATTCAAAAAAGGAAGTTCCTGAAAAGTATGAATGAGGAGAAACCTGAAAAAGCACTGAAAGAGAATTTCACAGGAAATATACGAGTCGAGATGCTACAGAGCAGAAGGCATCTACATTACAGCAGGCAGGTAGCAAAAAACAGGTATCAAAAACAGAGGAGGCATCAGAGAAAACTTTCCCAGGAGATGGCAGCAGTGAAGGCACTCAGTTTGAACCAGCGGAAAAAGAAAGGTGAGTTACACATTCAGCACACTGAATAAGTCAATTATTCCACCAGGTATTTGTTTTGTTTTCTGCGTTACAACCAAAAAGACAGCAAGACACCCTACCAAAGGATGTCCAAGATGGGCTTAATGGAGGAACAACCTTCAGACAGGAACAAGCGGAGTTGTTTTATCTCCAAGGAAGTCTTGAAAATAGAGAAACCGTAACAGTGGACTGGGAAAAAGGGGCTCAGTACCATACATTATGAGGGCCAAGCACTGTTCCTGTTCACAGCAGAAATCAAGGGGATGGAGTAACTGTGAACAAGGGCAGAGGAAGAACATGGCTGAGCATGACGCCACCTCTAGGAGCCAAGTCCACTCTACTTTTCTCCACAAAGACTGTTATGACACATCTATTATTGGTACACCTGAGCGGTTCACGTGTAAATTATATGGTCAAAACATCTGCAGGAAATACAGCAAAAATAAAAATATTTGGGGCCTCATTACTCACAGACTTACCACGCATGAATGTCAACGCAACTTAATCACCACCAGTGTTTGTACTCCACAGAACCAGGACCCCCAAAGCAGATCCCCTGTTATTCCATCTCACAGTTCTGCTGTATCAGAGGCTCTTGTATTAGCACCAAAAATGAGCAGCACTGATTTTAACAATCCTTTATTAATTCACTCTGTTGAATCCAACCCAAATTTCACTCCAAGTCTATTATAACTTCCCGGGTCCACCAGTGAGTGTGTGCCATGTCCTGAGTGCCCAGTCCTGAAAGGAGCTGAGCAACTTCAACTTACATGAAAGCCAAACTGAACTGAAAACACAGCTGCTCATAAAATTCATCTAGCATGAGGATCCAGGGGGAAAAAAAGCAGCACTTGAGGTGATACCAGGGTAGAGTCCCACAGAAACAAACAGTATGTTTTATAAAGCAGAAGCTGCGATGCAGGTTATCCTAATTCTGAGATGTGCAAGTTTAGCCCCATACTGCGTAGCTTTGATTTTTCGTCATATTTTTGCAGCAAAATACGTTTATAACACAGAAAACTAAAGTAGTGTGGAGATGAATTAACAAAACAAGTCAGGCAAAAGAGTAATTTCTGAGTTATTTCCAATTTTCATACTTTTACACCCATAAAACGTCATAAATACTCATATGCAAGATGTAAATGGTGAAGTAAACTTCATGCTATTTGAAGACTGTAGGATAACATTTTTGAAAGCACAAGCTAATGACAAGAGAATGTCTTCAATAGCTATGTTATGCAAAATATATATAAGCATTTTATCTTAATATTTTTACTTTTTCCTGTGCTAGTCATCATTTTCCTTGCCAGTTTTGCTCGTTACCAGCTTGCTACTGTTTGCTTTTTTAAACATCCCTTTGGATCTTACAGTGAAATAGTAACTCTGAATTTATTATTCCCATTGACAAAATGATGGAAGGGTAGAAACAGATCCAGAGAGTAATCAAGAAATTCTTACAGCTAGGAATGGCCCAATCTCTTCCTCCTGCTACACACAGAAGTTTACATATGCTTTGTCTAAGAGATGTATGTAGATATTAAAAAAAAAATCCAAACCCTACTGCCTGGCATGACTAACTACAGAAAGGGGTTAATTTAAAGTTTTTTGTGTATTAGAGTCAGTGAAACAATGAGTAATTGGCTTATTTGAATTATGTTTGTTTTTAAGTAAATTATCTGTATCTATTCATATTTTTGGGATTATTTGGTTTTAATGTTTCATTTAACCCCTTCAACAGCACCCACAACTCTCCTCACCTCTTGTCCTTGATGGATATTAAAAAACTGGACATATTCCTTCAGGAAATGGATGTTGGGTTTGAGATAATAATCCACTGGTATGTGACCATCCCAGACACAAAGCGGCCTAGATGCTGCAATGTAAATCTTGATGTCACAGTTTAAAGCAGCTTTCCCGGACAACTGCTCTAAGACGCTGCCAGAGTTGCAGAATTGGCAGTAAAGAGTAGCAGTGCCTTAAATTGAAAACCAAAGATACAGAAGAGCATATAAACTGAAACCCAAACAACATGTTCTTTTAAGTCATGTAGCCTAAATGAGTCAGCTTCACGAGGCTCAAAGAGCTCGTTAAGATGCAGGCTTCGTTTCTGAGTTTGTGTCAGCGGGTACATCATCATCCAGAGGAACCAGGTTTGAGTGCAACTCCAACAGCAGTTTACTCTGCCCCAAACTCTGTGTGATCACACCTGCCTAGCTTTCAATGTTATATACAAAGCTAAATTGGGTATTTCTAAATCATAGCCAGCATTAGGTAAGGGAGCTGTTGATGGTTCACCCTACCTGGTCTCAGGGCACTGCACTGCCCTGAAAGTACGAGGACAACCGGACGCTCTTGGCAAGAGTTTGAGAGTTTTCTTTTGTCCCAGTCCTTCCTCCTGGGGCCGCGGAACATTCAGTGCTTCCAATGACAGGCTTTTAACTCAGACCAGAGGATTTCATGTTGGTATAATTGAAAAATCCAAAGCAATAAGGAGCTGTAACGATAAGCTGATTCCATGAGTTTTACCTGTTACAAACCTCACCCTTGCATTTGCCAGCTCTGGCTGTGTTCCTCCCTTACGCAAATCCTTACTGCACAGACACTTTTATTCTCTGTTGGCTATGATTTGGTATAATATTATGCATTATCTTAAAGCTACCGAGGTGTTTTAGCTTCGATGTTCCCCAGTTATTGCCTATCTAAAGATACCTTTAAAACCTGCCCCCTTTCCCAAGGATTTGGTTGGAGATGCTCCTCCCGCAGGGATGCTCAGCGGGATACGGCACCCCCAGAGCTGCTGCACTCACACGGAACGGCTGTGCCGCGCCAGGCGTGGGCACAGGCTCATCTCCAGGCACTCGTTACTCCGAGCTCATCGTTTCTTTCGTTGTTGGGCGCTGCAAGCCCCGTGGGGGCTCGGTTCACATCGTACGCGCAGAGAGCCGGGGGCTGAAGCTCTGGCTCCCGGGAGGCGCAGGCAGGGCGGCCGAACCCGCACTGCCCTGCTGCTGCTGTGGCAACGCGGCACTCCTGGAGCCAGAAATCACCTCCGGGCCAGAGGGCCGCTCCGACCCCCACCGAGCTCCCGGCGAACTCCCGACCCGCTCCCCCCGCCGCCACCCGCGCTCTCCCCTCCGGGACCGGGACCCCCGCGCCCTGCGCACCCGCGGGGCCGGGGCCGCACGCCGAGACTCGCCCCGCAGC